>JAZKJV010008535.1:0-600000 GCA_037367405.1 Ottelia alismoides
TAGTGCAGACGACTCCAACTCTCTTGACGGACACATTGATCAACAGTATTAAAGTTTACATGTATTGAGTAAAAGGCACTCGAGAGGCCCCTTGTTCCAATGTGAGGGTGAGAAAAATAGACACAATCCCATTACCTCCATCATCTGGCCGTCCATCAACATTTCAAGTTTGACAAACTAATGAGGCGGTTGACTGAAGCAAGAATAGACTTATTCCCTAGTATTGAGGATTAGGTCTAGAGGAGAGTCTTTGGGATGGGAACTTTGAATGATGCCTCGACTCGGCTCTCATGAAATGCAGTACACTAAATGTCATATCCTTATATTATATGTACAAAAAGAGAGTCTAATAATCAGAGAAGTTGTATTCTTTTTGACTAAGGCTTGGATAAACCCGGAATTTAAGGATCTCTTAAATTAAGGGTCTTCGAAAGATTAAGCCTTGATTTTTTCACACGCACTGTCAGGAATTAATCCGACTCCTTCATTCTTTAGATATTCGAGGAGGAGCATGGTTTAAGTATAGGGGTATGATGAATCTCGTATTCATCATGCTAAAAGCCGCAAATTAAACCCTTGTCCTGACTAATCCAATAAAAACCACCTTTAATTCTTTATTTTTATCATGTATCATATTGTGTTTAATTAACCTTTAATTACTTGTATTTAATTTCCTTTATTTTTCTTGTATGTATTTTATCCTCAAAAAACCCTAAAAAATTGGTAGAGTAATTGTCCATAAATCACTGACCTTTAAAAAGACTAAAAAATAAAAAACATCTCAAAAACAAAAATCGATGTTTTTATCCCCCTAAAAATACCCCCAAAATGCTTTTTGTACAAATGACCTCTTTTGGCTTTTTGACCAACATGAAAGTTGTAGATCTCATCGAGACGAGCAACTTTCATGTTTTGACTTTTTCCTAATTTTTCCTCTAACTATTTCTTTTGTAATTTTCTTTATAATGTTTCTTTGAATTTTTCTGATTGGGCCACGTGGCGCTCTCTGAAGCGTTCACGTGGCCCACCTCCCCTCTCAACACCCGTCGCCCATCTGGGTTGTTGGATCCTCTCAGTCCCGCCTTCATATGAGCCCTCCATCACCGCCTCATCCCCAACCGTAGGATCCAGCTCCCAGATTTAATCTCCGTCGTTGTCTAGCGCCTAAATCCTAGCCATCAGATCATCAAGTCATTCAACGCTCCTCCTCGCTCCACGTTGCCCCTTCATCTTAGCACTCTGATCCCATTCGTATCCTACGGGTCCCCGCACGCTACGTCACCTCTTCACATCAACCGTTAGATCCACCTCCTATCCCAATGGCTGATATCACTCCATGTCTCCATTTCATCTCAGCCGCCCGATCACCTTCTCATCCTACGCCTACTGCTACTCCACGTCATCCCTTAATCCTAGGTCATTGGATCCTCCTTATATCTCCATCATAACCGCTCATCACTACCTAGATCCTAACCGTCAGATCATATCTAACGATCTGATCTCAGCCTTCCGTCTGCGCTCCCATCCTAGCCGTTGGATCGCTAGATCCAACGGCTGGGAGATCGTCTTCCTCCTCGTAACCCCCTCCCCCCAACCGTTACTCCTATCTGATCCAATGCCCCCTTCCATTTTTTACCCGTCGCCCCAGCCACCTCCTCCTGCTCGTAACGTCTTCCCTACGTAGCCCTTAGATCCGTCATCCTCACGCCAACTTCATGTCCTCCCTCCATTATTCCTTCGCCATTAAAACCCCCATTGAAACCTCCCCTTCACCACGTAACCGCCCGACCCTCTCCACCTATAAAAACCCCCTCCACCTCCGTTCACTGGCATCCACCATTTTGGAGCCTTCCTCCCTAGCTTCGGCGACCCTCCGGTACAGCGGAGGGCTGGCTTTGAAGCGATCATGGCTGTGAAGCCCTCAGTGTGATCCATGGCCTCCGGCCATGTCGCGGTTGCCTCCGGGCACCGCTGAGCACCGGGGATGATCGACCCCGTTGTGCGACGACCCCCCGAGGTCCAGTAAGGCCTCAGCCCACATCATTTCCCCCTCCAACACCTCGCTCCGGCGAGGTGATTTTTGTTCTTCTTTTCTTTGAATTTTTCCGACGCAATTACTACACTCCACTGTCATCTGACCATCCCACTAGCTTTGCAACTCCTCGATCATCCTCGCCGACCACCTCCCCTTTCTCCAGAACCCCCCCCCCCCCCCACGCTCTGACCGCCTTCTTCACCGCCTCGCTGGAGAAGAAGACCTCGGGCCCCCACCTCCCGTCACTTCATGGCCCCCAGCCCACTCATTTCACATCACTTCATGCTTCAGCTATTCACACCTAACTTTTGCAGGTGCATATTCGTCAATGGCCAGAGTTGAAATCCCCTTGCCGATCTCCTTCTCTGTCTCCGATGACCAAGCTCCGCCGAGCACCTCCAGTCAGCCACAAGGTTTCAGCACATCTTCAGGACCTTCGCGAGAGTCCGGGCTATCTTCTCTGACCATCAGAATACCTTACGGGGCATGGCGGAGCTCTAGGGGGCACACCGGAGGCCCGCCTCCTCCAGTGACTCATGGCGAAGACGACGCTACAGGTGTCGTCCGACCTACGGGATCGGGCGGCTAGGATGATGCCATGTGGTGACCGAGCCTCCTTTCCAGACCTTTAGGCTCGGATCCCACGAGCCTCGACCCGAGCCTCCTGATGTCACCACGTGGCCCAAGCCAGAGGACCCTCCCGAGCCTAGGCGCCTCACATGCTCCGCACGTGAGGGCCTGGGAAATTTGCACGAAAGACTCTGATATTTTCAAGAATTGCAGAATGGTCCCTAGGCACGTGCCTCACGTGCGTGCCTGAGTATTTTACAAGGAGGCCCTCCGAAGTTTCAGAAATTGTAAAAAGGCTTCCGCGCTATGGAAAATTTATAAAGCGGCCAAGGCAGTTTTGGTATTTGCATTTAGGTCCTTCCATGGATCTAAATGTAATATTTATCCTTTTATTTTCTTGCATTTTTATTACAATTATGCCCCTGCATTGTTTTTAGCATAACTTGAGCATCGTAGGTCCAATTTTTTTTTGAAAGTCTGCAAGGTAGGGGGTAACACTCGATGGTGTCCTCCCCTTCAAAATTTATTGATAACCAAAATTAGAGTTACATAAGTAGGATGCTACAATACCGCAAAAGGAAAGAAAATCACCAAAGATAAGGAAACTAAATCACCCCAAAGCACTCCACATGGCACCATAAAATTGGCGTATGATCAGGATACGAGTGTGGCATTGAGGACGCCGTCGCCAATGGAAGACATCCAGCAGCTCATTAGAGACAAAGAAGCGGTCTAACTGCGAGCGCGACATGGAGCCACGCCAGGTGTAGGAAATGTCCCCGACGTCCATCAAGACCAGCCCAAGCAAGTCCACCGTATCTGCAAACTCTGAGAAGCCCATGTCCTGGCCCCCCCTCCCCCCCGGTCTGTCTGTGGTTAAGAGGGTGACGTTGAAGTCGCCGCCAATCAGCCACGGTGAGCTACTGATGACACGAAAACCCGAGCGACTAAGGTAATCAGGTGTATCTAAGATGGTCGTTGCGACCTCGGTCACTCAGACGTGTCAATCAAGAAAAATCTCAGACCACTCGAAACAAATAAAATCAGTCAATCACAAAAACAGCGGTCCAGCTATGAGTTTAACCTGGTATAGCTCCCAGGGTCGAACTCGAGGAGCACGGGTTGGCCAAAGGCCTACGAAGTAGTAAAAATGAAATAAAATAAAAGACAAATATTTTTAGTGATTTTTAATGATTTTTATATTTTTTTGGATTTTTAATATGTAGAGAAAATAAAAGAAACAAAGACAAACACACTTTAGCAATTTATTTAATGCATCAAAAATCAAGCAAAAATTCAAACAAAAATATTTTTATGTTTTTTATGTTTTTTAGTGTTTTTGGTTAATTTTTGATAATTTTCTGATGTATATTTTATTTTCTAAAAATCAAACAGTGACGAAAATGTACGGTACTGTCCAGCCAGGCCCAAAAGCCCTAGATAAAATATCTAAGGACCTCAAAAGGGCCTGGAGGTATTTTTCCTGTATACTAGATAAAACAAGGAAAATTTGAGTACCAAAATTATTGTTTTTGGATTTTTAAGTGATTTAATAGAATTTTTATGGGTTTTTAGGGGTTTTTAAGTTTTTATGGTTTTTAAGCAGTGAAAATAGCCAAAATTGGCTAGAAAATCAAGAAACACAAATAAACAGTACCTAATTTTTATAGAATTTTTTAGGGGGTTTTTATATTTTTTTTGGATTTTTAACTCTAGACAGTAGCTGAAATAAAGGTTTTTGAATTTTTAAAAATAACAAATAAAATAAAAAATGTCCTAAAAAATTCTCAAAAATTCTACAACATGGCAGGAGCCATGTGTCAAATTTTCATCGAATTTAGAGGTGATTTGATATTTTATTCAAAAATCAAAAGAGGGCACTGTGCACAGGGACTGAAGTGCAAATACCCTAAGTTCTGGGGGTCCAGGTGCAAAATACCCAGCAACGCACGCGCGCGGCGCGTGCCTGGGGCACTCAGGGACCTCTTTGTAATAAAAGTAAGGTCCGGGGACTATTTGGTAACACGTACCAAAAGTCCGGGGACCTCAGATGCAAATTACCCTAAAATAAACGCACATGCGCAATTAAAACATTCACAGGGGCATGGATGCAAATACTAAAAAGTTTTCATTCATTTATAAACATCCAGAACTACAGGGAATATATTGCAAATAACCCAAACATACACATGACGAAGCACGTGGCTCCACACAAACATGGGTATAAGTGTAAATAAACTAAAGTATGAGGTCCAATGTGCAAATAACCCAACGTAAATAAAATACGCAAAATATTTACAGGACTGAAACTAAAAGCATAAACTAAGAGGGGGCCTAAGACAAATTACCCCTTATTTAACGTCGAGGGCCGGATGATTGACGCGTGGCTGATCCGACGGGTCTGGACGCGGGCGCCTTTCTCCTTTCGCACGTGGGCCTGATCGACGTCTGAGAAGAGGGCACGTGGAAGATCTGACGGACGCTGGTGGCTGGTGCCTCTCTCTCTGCTTGGATGGTCCAGATCGTCCCTCTGAATGATCGGGCGGTGACTGCTCCTCCGGGAATGGATGGACGAGATGAAAACTGGAGGTCGAGGCTGATCGGACGGCGTCTGAAGATCCTCGAAGAACAGGTGCCCGACGACTTTCGCCGGCCTCGTGTGAGTGCTGGGATCCTCCCCTGCTGCCTCCGGAGATCGGAGAAGGTGCGCGATGAAGCTCCGCAGCTGATGGTGGTCTCCGATGGCCCAGCTGAGCCCCGGAGGGCTCCGGCGAGGTCGGCGGAGGAGAGCTCCTGGCCCGGAAGACTTGAACCCTCAGATGGGCTCGCACTGACCTGCAAAAGGGACCAGGAGATTCGCGGGTCGAAGGCAAAGTGCCTCGACCCGGTTAGGCGTCGTGGAGGTGACCGGTGGGGCGAGATGGGCGAGCTCCGGCGAAGCGACGGACGGTAGAGCTCGAACCCCAGCTCCTGTGCGAGCTGGGTTGGATGGGTGTATGGAGAAGGTGCGCGGAGGGAAGGCGGAGATGGATATGGATTCCGATGATCGAATGGGTGCGCGAGATGGTCGGAATCGACGATAAACGGCGACGGTGCGAATTGGGGCAAAATGAAAATTGAAAGAAAAGGCGAAGCTAAAGGTCTACCTGGGTGGTTGAGGAGACTATGCTGGAGCTGGGGTAGCTCCTGGTCGTGGCCTCAAGGGTTGTCTCGGCCCGAGGCTCGAGCTCCTGCTCTGGGCGGAGCACGGCGGTGCTGACTCGCCGGATCAGTGGTATCCGGCCCCTCTCCTCGCTGCGACGGCACCTGGAGCGAGCTGTCACTCACGCTCGGGCACTGGAGCTCACTGGGGGTGGAACGGATTAGCCAAAGATAGGAAAATTTGGTGGCGGAGCTCGGTATTTAAGTGGCTAGGGGTCCGAAAAGAGAAGGTCCGGGCAAGCTCAGGAGCGCGCGGATCCCGAGGGAGCGGCTCCGGCGAGGCTGCCGGACGCGAGTGGAGTGATCCGGACCCGGGGTTTGGTGGATTGGCGATCGGGTCATCCGTGGAAAAATTGGAGAAAACGGGTCGGGCGAGGAGGACCCGGCTCTGGTGGTCCTGGGGGATAGTTGATCGGGGGTCAACAATCCCCCGTGGACCAATCAGAGGCCGCCAAGCTATGAAATTTTATTTAATTATTTTGAGTTAGAAAAAGGCCGAATTTACAAAAACTTAAAACATGAATTATTTTTATTTTATTTTTTCTATTTTTTGGTGATTTTTAATTAATTTTTGGAAATAAAAATAAGGTATTTACATTATATAGCTATATATAGGTATAAATACCATATGTAGGTTTTTTATTTTTGATTTTTAATTATTATTTTTATACAATTTTATTCCTATTTTATATTTATTTATTTATAGAATAAAATGAGGAATAAAAGGGTATTTTTATTTTGTTTTTATTATTTATATACATAGGTGAAATAAATAGTTCTATAGAACTATATACATGGCATTTGTACAATATATAATTTTTGTAATTTTAATTTTGTTATTTTTATTTGATTTTTGTTTTGATTCTTTTCATTTTATTTATTTACAATATATAATATAGAATATTTACAAAAAGTTTAGAAAATGATTTTATTTATTTGCAAGGTTAAATAAATAAAGGGGTATGGTCTATGTACATGGTGAAAGGATATTTTTTTTGTTCTTTTTTATTTTCACATTTTTATTTTGTTTTTAATAATTTCTAAATATATACAAATATGTACAAGCATATTTTTGGGTGAAGAAAATATAAACTTGTTTATTTACAAATATTTACACATGAGCCCCTATCTCCCTCTACTTTGGCTTTTATGCGGTCAGGCCCATGCTGAGCCCTCCCTTGGGTTAGGTTGCTCAATATTTATTCTAAATATTTCCCTCTTTTTCTTTTTCATCTTTATTCTTTTCTTTTTGCACAAAAACATGCTAATTATAGGTTTTTACACAATGCATGCTTTTGCTAATTATTCCTATTTACAAGTATCTACATGCATTTGCATAGGTTTTTGTAGCTAAAATATAAGAATAAAGAGTGATGAATGGGCATTCATCACCCCCCTATACTATACTTTGCTAGTCCCTTAGCAAACACTTATTTGAAAAAGAAGTGAAAAAGAAAGAAAGAAAAAGAAAAAGAGGATGTACATGGATCAAGGTTGATTATTAAACTTGCCTTCATTAAATTGAGGTATGGAGCTCAATCAAATCTTTGGATTATTAATGTGTCGGAACCTTATTTAGACTTAAGCTTAAAACCTAACAGCCTCTAAGTTCCACTACTCTCTAATCAAGACTCCTCAATGCTCCAGATCAGAACAAGTCATCAATCACAAACCCTGAAGACCATGAATCTTTTCTTGTCCTGTGAATTGTGAAGTCTAAGCTCTCCACCTCAGAAATGGCAACTTGACAACCCTCCCTAACAAGGTAACTCTATGACCTCAATCTGGCCACTCTTTCCTCGAGGAGCGGGGTATTCCCTTCTAAGTTCAAGTTCAACCGGCTCAAGAAGAGGGGGAAGAAGAGAATGGGTCAAGGCCAGTGTAGCCAAGTACCCTTGGGAGCTTGACCAGTGTAGCCAAGTCTCCCTGCTGCAAGCTACAACAGGTGGATCATGAAACCAAGCTTTGCTTATTGCACTTATATACATACTCCGGTGGGATTATCATTTTCTCTCAGACCCACCACTTTTTTGGAGTTCTTTTTCTTTTTGCACATTTTTTTTTCGAGTGAATCTATACAACATATACATGTGCAGCATATATACAAGGAGTTTTTCCTCTTGAGCCAGTAGACTATCCCTCTTTTGAAGCTTTATTGCAACCCACAACTCCCGTCGTTAGACCTCATGGCAACCAGACCAAGTTGAGACGCACTTCCTTCACTATAAGAAGAAGAGAGGTTCCGCCTAGAAGTACTACCCTCATATGCCACCCCAAGTCAAGGAAGACTGCCTCCTCACCACCTCATCCGTAGAGAGCTCGGTGCATAGTGCTGGTGTCCAAGTAAAGCCATAATCTATATGAGTCATGTGTTGTTGTTAAGTGCTCTACTTAGGCTCATTGAGATGACATGTGATCATAGCCTAGTGGACTCAAAGAATTAAGTCACCATGGACCTGAAAAGCCTTAAACCTAAGCCCTATAAGGTTCCTCTTAGAAATTAGGTGGATTAAGATCTTAATCAAGCTCCATTTCTCAATTTGATTCCAGGCTAGTTTAAATGTCAACTATCATCCAGAAAAACTATATACATATGTACAAAAAGATGCTTATTTACACAAGATTTTACAATCATGCAAAATTTTGAAAAATGTTTTGAAATCATGGATGGATGATGCATGAAGTGCAAGCTTTGCAAAAAGATATTTACACACATTTACACAAGATTTTTGCAAACTTTTTGATTTTCAAAACATTTTGGAAAAATTTTGTACTATATACATAATTTTGATACGAAAATATTTACACAAGCTTTACACAAAAGATTTTTGAAATCATTTTTACAAAAATAATTTGTACACTAGCTATGTATGTGCAAATAAAAGATTATGTACATGAAAATTTTTAAATTTTTGTGATTTTTTAGCCATTTTATTTATTAACACACTCACACAAAGTACGAGTTATGGCTAAAGTATATATGAAATATATACACACCCCCCTATACTTAGCTCGAACGATGTCCTCAGAGTCAAGAGCGATGAAAAAGACATAACTCGTGCTATGTATAGGGAAGTGAAAAGAAAGGCTATACAAAAAGGAAATGAAAAGTCAAGAGGGACTCAGGTCTCCCCCCTATACTTAGGATCAAATAATCCTAAGTATAGCAGGCTGTACATGAAGGGAAAACCGAGTGGAGAATATACAGGGTCTACCCCCCCTATACTTAGGGTGAAATATCCCTAAGTATAGGCAGCAAAACAGGGGTAGATAGAAACAAAAGAAATACCCAAAAGGTCTCACATCCCCCCTATACTTAGGGTAAAGTGCACCCTAAGTATAGCATAATCACAAGATGGAGAAAGGGATGTGGGACTAAAGAATGTGATGATATGGACATCTGGATCTATATACAGCGGAAGATCAGTGAAACTCAGGCGTGAGATGCATTAGATGTGAGTCAAAGACCACATCTCACGCAAAATGAATAGGGGCAATATCAACGACCCGCGGCTCATGATCTAGAAATGGCTTGAGCCGCTGGCCGTTCACTCGAAAGGTACTCTCAGAAGACAACTCGGATATGTCGATGCTACCATTGTCATGTACCTTTCGAACCAGATAAGGTACTTTCCATTTGCTCTGTAGCTTCCCTGGAAATAATCTAAGCCTCGCATCAAACAGCCATACTCTCTGTCCAATCTCAAAATGTTTGTGGCTGATATGAGAATCATGCCACTCCTTGACTTTCTCCTTATAATGTAGGCTGCTTGAGAAAGCTGCATCTCTAAGCTCCTCCAGGGCCGCTAGCTCTGCCCTCCTCTGGTCTCCTATACCATCTGGATCCATAAGTATGTCTGTAACTGCCCAAAGTGACTTGTGCCTCAGCTCAACAGGTAAATGGCATGGCTTGCCATATACGAGGCGAAAGGGAGATGTGCCCAAAGGTGTCTTGAAAGACGTCCTATATGCCCACAAGACCGAGTCCAAAAGCTGTGACCAATCCTTTCGGTCAGGGCGGACGACTTTCTGCAGAATAGTCTTGATCTCCCTATTCGACACTTCGGCTAGACCATTCGTCTGTGGATGGTAAGGTGTCGCAACACGATGATCTATGCCGAACTCGCTAGCAAGTGCCTTTACCTGGTCGTTGATGAAGTGGGATCCCCCATCAGAAATCAGAACTCGTGGAACCCCGAACCGCGTGATGATGTGCTTCCTCAAAAATCTGCAAACTGTCCTCGCATCAGCGGCTCGGGCGGGGATAGCCTCCACCCAACGACTCACATAGTCCACGGCCAACAGAATGTACTCAAATCCCTGACTCTTAGGGAATGGACCCATGAAATCGATGCCCCATGCGTAAAAAACCTCACAGAAGTGAATGGGCTGCATCGGCATCATATCACGTTGTCCACAAGTGCCCATCCTCTGACAGTCAGTACACCTCTTCACGAACTCATCTGAGTCCTTGAAGAGGGTAGGCCACCACAAGCCGGATTGGAGCACTTTCTGTGCCGTTCTCCTCCCAGAATGATGTCCTCCTGCCTCAAACTTGTGGCAGTAAGTGAGGACGCTATGGTGTTCCTCCTGAGGAATACACCGACGCCAGACGCTGTCCCCTCCCTCGTGGTAAAGGATGGGATCCTCCCAATGGTAGGACTTGGCCTTCGCAAGGAAGGTCTCAAGTCTCTGCCTGGGCCAATCTTGTGGGACTTTCCCAACAACGAGAAAGTTCACAATATCGGCATACCATGGGAGTGAGGCGATAGCAAGGATCGCCTCATCTGGGAAGGTATCTCGGATGGGATCAATCTACTCAGTCTCCTCAGGCTGCTCTAATCGGGAGAGATGATCCGCCACCACATTCTTGACTCCAGGCTTCTCCTTGATCTCAATGTCGAACTCCTGGAGTAGAAGGATCCATCTAGTCAGTCTGGCCTTGGCATCCTTCTTTGCCATGAGGTACCTGATGGCGGTGTGATCTGTAAACAAAGTCACTCTCGATCCAATGATATACGATCTGAACTTATCCAGGGCAAACACTACGGCTAGCATCTCCTTCTCTGTGACCGTGTAATTCCGCTGGGCGGAATCCAATGTGCGGCTAGCGTAGTGTATAGCAAATGGTACTCCATCCCTCCTCTGTCCCAGCACTGCCCCAACGGCAAAATCGGAGGCGTCCGTCATGATCTCAAATGGGAGAGACCAATCAGGCGGCTGGAGGACAGGAGCCTCAATAACGCACTGCTGGAGAGTAGCAAACGACGAAAGACACTTGTCATCGACAAGGAACTCGGTGTCTTTCGTCAAGAGGTCAGTCAACGGCCGGGCAATCCTGCTGAAATCATGAATAAATCTCCTATAAAATCCAACGTGCCCCAGAAATGACCGTAGCTGCCTCAGATTGGACGGCGGTGCGAGTTTCCTAATGACATCAACCTTGGCCGGATCAACCTCCATGCCCCTGTTGGAGATGATGTGGCCAAGCACCGTCCCTTGAGTCACCATGAAGTGACTCTTCTCCCAAGATAGCACCAAGTGATACTCAATACATCGCTGGAGTACTCGATCTAGGCAGTCAAGGCAAGAATCAAATCCGTCGCCGTAGATCGAGAAATCATCCATGAAGACCTCCAAGCACTCCCCTACCATGTCCGAAAAGATCGACAGCATGCATCTCTGAAAAGTCGCAGGGGCGTTGCATAGCCCAAATGGCATGCGTCGAAAAGCATATGTACCGAAGGGACAGGTAAAGGTGGTCTTCTCCTGATCCTCAGGAGCGATGGCCACTTGGTTGTAGCCCGAGTACCCATCCAGGAAGCAATAATGGCTCTTCCCTGCCAGTCTCTCAATGATCTGATCAATAAAAGGCAGGGGGAAATGGTCCTTCTTGGTGGCTTGGTTGAGTCTCCTGTAGTCAACACAAACCCTCCAAGAGGTAGGTACTCGTGTAGCAATCTCCTCTCCCAACTCACTGATCACAGTCGTGATGCCCGTCTTCTTGGGCACCACATGCAAGGGGCTAACCCACTTGGAGTCGGAAATGGGATAAATAAAACCTGCACCCCACCATTTTGATATTTCCTTCATCACAACCTCTCTCAGGTTAGGGTTCAGACGCCGCTGGAACTCACGCGACGGCTTCGCCCCATCCTCGAGATAGATATGGTGGGAGCACACTGATGGACTAATCCCATGGAGATCTTCTACGCTCCATCCGATCGCCCTGCGGTTCTTTTCAAGAACCCCCATCAAACGGGATTCCTGCTCTCCAGTCAACTCGGCGGAGATGATGACTGGGTACATCTCTGGTTCGCCCGCAAGGAATCGATACTTCAGCGAAGTAGGGAGCGGCTTCAGCTCTGGAATGCTGGGTGCCGGCAAATCTGGCTGCGGAAGAAACTGAGTGAAAGATGCAAGGTCGGCCAAATCTGCCTGGGAAAGTGAAAGTGTACTCTCGCAAACTGGATCGGGAGAAGGCTGCTCAACTGCATTGTCTCTGGTCTGCTCTGCCTCTACCTCCTCCTCTATAGGCTCAGGTGAACTCAGGTCTGGCATCTGATCATAACAATCGGCCCAATCAGACTCTGAATCCGAGGGATCTGTATCTGAAGCGGTGGCATCAGTACCACCGGAAAACAAGGTGGCCTCAGCACCACCATCACTAATCATCGTGCTGCGATCAAGGACCGGCTCTGCTGCCTCAATGGTATCCGGGGCCAGGGCTGTGCTCTCCAGACTCTCCTCTGCTATCATCTCGGCATCAGCTGTATCTGAAAGTGAGAGGATGGTCTGTGTCTCAAGGTCTGCCCAAGCTGCCTCATCATCTGTGATCACAAAATCACAGTCCTGGTGGATGTCTGGCTCTGCGTCGGTCAGCTGCTCTGAATCTGTACTCGCATCTGAGCGGGCTCTGAATCTAGCTCTGTAGTCCTCGACCGTCTCTATTTGTGTACTCTCGCCCTCGATGCGAAAGTACACCTTCCCGCTATCATGATCAGTCACCGCCTTGGTTGTGGCCAAGAACGGACGACCAAGGATGATGGGGGTATCGGCCACTGACTCAGGGATCTCCATGTCCAACACTACGAAGTCCACGAGGAATTTCAGGCCCTGAATCGTGACGATAACGTCTCGTAATAACCCCTTCGGCCTCTTGACAGATCGATCAGCGAACTGAAGGACTGTCCTGCTCTGTCGAAGAGTGCCCAACTCGAAGCGGTCGAGAAGGGCTGCCGGAAGAAGGTTGATCGACGATCCGCTATCTAGAAGAGTACGGTCGAACCTCTGCTCATTGATCTGGCATCTGACATACGGGGCCCCTGAATCTGGCCTCTTGGCTGGCAGTCGGTTCTGGATCGCAAAGCACGTGGCTTTCGTCAGCACATGTATCTCTGAAGTGTGGTTCCTCCTCCTCCTCCTGACTGTAGTCCTGTCTCTCAAAGATCGCTGGAGAAGGGGGATGTGCTGCAAAGCCTCCTGGAGGGTCAGCTGGATGTGGAATCGATCTATCATACTCTGGCTGAATTCCTCCTGTACTGTCTTTTTTGGATCTTTTTTCTTCCCCTTCCCCATCTAAAGGGCTCTAGGGAAGGGGATCACTGGGTCCTTCTCAGATGAAGGACTAGGAAAAGGTCTAAGTGGTTCAAGGACCGGATCCACACATACATCATGCACCACAGTGGGACCAGAAGAAAGTAAACCTTTTCCTTTATTCACAACAGAGTTCTGAGATACAGGAATACGAGGAAAGACAACATCTCTATCTGTACAAACATCGGTGGCCTCAGTACCACCACGGGCTGGCTCTGCTGCTGCTGCTGGTAGACGTCGTGCGGCCTCAGTACCGCGGGCTGGCTCGGCTGAACGGGTGGCATCAGTACCACCTCCTAGATCTGGTGAAGCGGCGGCCTCAGTACCGCCGGTGGGATCAGCATCCTTGGTGGCTTCAGTGCCACCGTCATCGTCTGGAGCGGCCTCAGTACCGCTCTCCTCCTCCTCCTGTGGCGCCTCGGGGTGAAGCTCAGACGAGGCGCCGCCGCCTGCTGGGGTCCTACCGCTCCTAAGTGTGACAAAATCAGCATCAAATAGATCCGAAGATGTATCATCAAATGGGTCACTAGGAGTGGCTAACTCAGTAGGTACTACCTTCTCAGATTTCCTCTTGAGGTTGTTCGGATTCGGCTCGATCTGGGCTGGTATGGCGGCCTTCCCTCTCACCAGGTCCCGCATCTCCTGGCGGAACTCGTCCATCTCCCGTCTGAATGTGGCCTGCTGGTCCGTGAGGAGGCGGGCGATGTCATCCAAAGCGGGGCTCTCGTGGGAGCCCGACGGGTGGCCTCTCTGTGGGTGAGGCTGCTGGAACTGCTGTGGTGGGTAAGAGGGGTAGGCTGGAGGGTGCTGCTGCTGATATCCCGGGTGAGCCTGCTGCTCACGTCTCCATGACTGTCCCTGCTGCTGATAGGGACGAGGACCGTAGGATGATGGCTGGTGCTGCTGATATGCTGGGGGCTGCTGCTGCGGCTGGTGTTGGTCTCTCTGCTGGGAGTACTGCCCTCCCTGTCCTGATGGCTGCTGCTGGGGCTGGGTACCACCGCTCCCCCACCTGAATCCGGGATGGTCTCGTCGGATCCCAGGCTGGGGGTGGTCGTACCAAATCCCGTTGACATCCATCAACGGCTCGGCATCGAAGGGGGCTGGCGGGAGTACTGCCAGAGGCTGGTCCGGCTGGTAGACCACCATCTGCATCTCTGGAGATGGTGGGGACGGGTAGGTGGGTTGCGGCTGCTGGTACGGCTCCGCCTGTACAAGATGGACCTGTCTAGGCTGCACGTGGGTGCTGGAGCGCTGGGACGAGCTGCTGCTGCTGCCGGCGTCGCCTCGCGACTGAAGACGGGGCTGAGAAGCCGTCTGTGCCTCCTGGAGACACATGAGCTGTGTCTTCATGTCGCTCAGAACCTGTGCCATCTGCTCCATCTGCGTGATACTCTGGCACTGCTTCTTCTCTATCAGCTCCATGCGGTCCAGCTTCTCGCTGATAATGCCCATGTCCGCAGCTGAAGACTCTGCCTGTGCTGCTGCTGCGGACGAACTGGATGGACCTGCATCTACCCGTGCTATCCGTTGGTACTGCACGAGTCCTGGCTGATGTGGCTGGGTCTTCTGAGTATACAACCTGGTCTGAGACATCACCATATAGTTCTCAGCCATCTCCTCGAAGATGGCCCAGACCTGGTCGTGGTCCTTGGCGAAGTAGGACCCGCCGCAAGAAGCATTCACCAGGCCCTGTAGCTCTGGTGTCAACCCGCTAAAGAAGCTCTGCACAAGGTTCGGCTTCGTGATGTCGTGGTGCGGGCATCTGTCCAAAAGCTCTCGGAACCTCTCCCATGCCTCGTGAAACTGCTCGTTGGGGAACATGGAGAAGTTGCTGATCAGGGCCCTCGCTGCATTCGTCCGCCCGAGTGGATAGTACTTGTTCAAGTACTCGGTGCGGAGCTGCTCCCAGGTATAGACAAACCTCCCAAGATGCTTCAGCCAGGTGGCTGCTCTATCTGCCAGTGAAAACGGGAAGGCTATCATCCGGATCGTGTCCTGGTCCACGTGGCGATCGTGGACAGTGCTGCAAATCATCATGAACTCTTGGAGGTGGAGGTGGGGCTCCTCAGTGGCGAGTCCGTGAAAACGAGGGAGCATCTGCAGGGTGTTCGGGGGGAACTTGAAGTCCCCCACGATAGCAGGTACCACCACCCAATGGTGCATCAGTGTAGATCCGAGGTTGTGCAACTCCCGCATCGGTCTGGGTGGTCCTCCTCCTCCCGCGGCTGCTGCCGCTGCGGCGGCGGCCGCGGCTGCTGCTGCTGCTGCGGCTCGTGCCTCTGCATCAGGAATCTCCTCGGGCTCGCTCTGCTCATCTCGCTCTGCTCGGAGGCGCTCCAACTCTCTCCTCATCTCAATCATAAATGCTCCCTGATCGTGTAACTGCTGCTGAACTGTCTCTAATGAGGCGATCAAGGTGGAGTTGATCGCTCCCTGATCCATCACAACGTGCTCTGTGCAGGAACGATCCTCAGAACTGCCGGCCATGGCGACGTCTGCAAAACCAAACGAGCCCAACTCAGGTGATGTCAAATGTATCAATCTCTCCTCGGGCTCGTGTCTCTCAGGTAGATCAGAAAGGGGGTCGAGGGGGAACAGGGTGGAATCATACTCGGGCTCGGAGAGCGGGTCTGGGCTCTCGCGAGCCAACCTAGATGATGAGGCAGACGCGCCCGAAAGCGGTGCAGCCAGAGGCTGCCTAAGAGACCGTCAACCCATCATCTTGATCTGGCGAGTAGGGCGGATGAGATCTGGAAAAATTATGATCTGAAAACAAACCCCCGGTTCACCAACGCAACGCGAGCTGAAGACCGTGAAAGTTCGGTCAAATTATCTTGTCGATTTTATTTTGGTGAACAAACAGAATATCAGAGCGCTTACGTGACCTGTTGGGATATCCGATGCTAACCCAACCGACTGGCCCGCACGGAAGAGTCGGTAATCAGTCGGGACTAGCAACGGGGGGCTCTACCTAGGGTGCAGGTCACTCTCTCGCGCATCCAAACCAAACAATGAGGGGGTTGCTCTCCCCAAGACAAAGTTTTTAGGGTGAGCAGATTTTAAGATCAATAATTTTAGCAGTCCCAATTTTATGGTTTCACTTTTTTAATATTTTTCAAAGCAAACAAAAGGCCTAACGAATTTTTCGGTTCTCCTGATTATTAAGTCCAAAACAGGGGGGAGAAGACGAAAAAGCCGATGCACGATAAATCAATGATGCATGCAAAGTCAGAAATGCGTACCTGTCTCCAGCTCTCTACATGCAATATGATCTGCACATAAAAGTAAAGACAGAAATAAAACTAACCTAAATGATGCAGCGGTAAAGCCGAGTCCTAGGTGAGCAAGTCTAGCGAAGAGCCGTCTAACCGGTCACCGACCTCCAAGCCAAAGAGTCCGGTCTTGGCCCGTCCCTCCTCTGTCCGACAAATCGGGGGTAGGAGTAAGCGCTTTACAGGACGGGCTGCGGCACGTAGGCTACGGAGGCAAATGAATCGGTTATTTTTATTATTGATTTTAAGTAGGTCCAATTATCGCTCTATGGGAACAGATATGCAATTAGGTGTGTGGATCCTACTAATTACGGCACATTCACCAGAAAATCCTAAGTCTAGGGGCTCGAGCAAAAACCGCGAAAAACCGGAAAAGACAGAAATAAAAGAAAAATAAAACCGCGAGAAAGCCGCGAAAAACCGCGAAGGTCCTAAAGGGTCCCCCGAGCACGCCGGTGCTCGGTGAAACAGACCCGCTACGGTCAAGTCACCAGTGTGTCCAAGTCCTGTCCCTGTATTATTACAATAATAATAATAAAAATAAAATAAAACCTAATCTAACCTCACCCACTCAACTCTCTCCCTCTCGCTCTCTCCTGCGGCTTCGTAAAGAAGGAAGACGCCTCCAAGTTCCTCGGCTGCACCGGCTCCTCGAAAGTCGCCTCCGCGGTCCTTGGGCCCTCGCAAGAAAAAGAGATGAGTGGTCAGATCAGCAAAAATAATCAAATAAAAAGGAAAAAGAAATGAAAATAAAAGTGAGGGTATATATGCAAAAATAAAATAATCACACAAAATCAATCAAAAACAAAAACAAAAGAAAAGTAAATAAAACTAAAACAGAATAAAACAAAAAGAGACTATAAACAAAAACCGCGAAAAGCCGCGAGCTCCGAAAAGCCGCGAAAATAAAACGAAAATGAAAATAGAAAGAACTACTAAGTCGTGCTCCCCGGCAACGGCGCCATTCTGATGACACGAAAACCCGAGCGACTAAGGTAATCAGGTGTATCTAAGATGGTCGTTGCGACCTCGGTCACTCAGACGTGTCAATCAAGAAAAATCTCAGACCACTCGAAACAAATAAAATCAGTCAATCACAAAAACAGCGGTCCAGCTATGAGTTTAACCTGGTATAGCTCCCAGGGTCAAACTCGAGGAGCACGGGTTGGCCAAAGGCCTACGAAGTAGTAAAAATGAAATAAAATAAAAGACAAATATTTTTAGTGATTTTTAATGATTTTTATATTTTTTTGGATTTTTAATATGTAGAGAAAATAAAAGAAACGAAGACAAACACACTTTAGCAATTTATTTAATGCATCAAAAATCAAGCAAAAATTCAAACAAAAATATTTTTATGTTTTTTATGTTTTTTAGTGTTTTGGTTAATTTTTGATAATTTTCTGATGTATATTTTATTTTCTAAAAATCAAACAGTGACGAAAATGTACGGTACTGTCCAGCCAGGCCCAAAAGCCCTAGATAAAATATCTAAGGACCTCAAAAGGGCATGGAGGTATATTTCTTGTATACTAGATAAAACAAGGAAAATTTGAGTACCAAAATTATTGTTTTTGGATTTTTAAGTGATTTAATAGAATTTTTATGGGTTTGTAGGGGTTTTTAAGTTTTTATGGTTTTTAAGCAGTGAAAAATAGCCAAAATTGGGTAGAAAATCAAGAAACACAAAATAAACAGTACCTAATTTTTATAGAATTTTTTAGGGGGTTTTTATATTTTCTTTGGATTTTTAACTCTAGACAGTAGCTGAAATAAAGGTTTTTGAATTTTTAAAAATAACAAATAAAATCAAAAATGTCCTCAAAAATTCTCAAAAATTCTACAACATGGCAGGAGCCATGTATCAAATTTTCATCGAATTTGGAGGTGATTTGATATTTTATTCAAAAATCAAAAGAGGGCACTGTGCACAGGGACTGAAGTGCAAATACCCTAAGTTCTGGGGGTCCAGGTGCAAAATACCCAGCAACGCGCGTGCGCGGCGCATGCCTGGGGCACTCAGGGACCTCTTTGTAATAAAAGTAAGGTCCGGGGACTATTTGGTAACACGTACCAAAAGTCCGGGGACCTCAGATGCAAATTACCCTAAAATAAACGCACATGCGCAATTAAAACATTCACAGGGGCATGGATGCAAATACTAAAAAGTTTTCATTCATTTATAAACATTCAGAACTACAGGGAATATATTGGAAATAACCCAAACATACACGTGACGAAGCACGTGGCTCCACACAAACAGGGGTATAAGTGCAAATAAACTAAAGTATGAGGTCCAATGTGCAAATAACCCAACGTAAATAAAATACGCAAAATATTTACAGGACTGAAACTAAAAGCATAAACTAAGAGGGGGCCTAAGACAAATTACCCCTTATTTAACGTCGAGGGCCGGATGATTGACGCGTGGCTGATCCGACGGGTCTGGACGCGGGCGCCTTTCTCCTTTCGCACGTGGGCCTGATCGACATCTGAGAAGAGGGCACGTGGAAGATCTGACGGACGCTGGTGGCTGGTGCCTCTCTCTCTGCTTGGATGGTCCAGATCGTCCCTCTGAATGATCGGGCGGTGACTGCTCCTCCGGGAATGGATGGACGAGATGAAAACTGGAGGTCGAGGCTGATCGGACGACGTCTGAAGATCCTCGAAGAACAGGTGCTCGGCGACTTTCGCCGGCCTCGTGTGAGTGCTGGGATCCTCCCCTGCTGCCTCCGGAGATCGGAGAAGGTGCGCGATGAAGCTCCGCAGCTGATGGTGGTCTCCGATGGCCCAGCCGAGCCCCGGAGGGCTCCGGCGAGGTCGGCGGAGGAGAGCTCCTGGCCCGGAAGACTTGAACCCTCAGATGGGCTCGCACTGACCTGCAAAAGGGACCAGGAGATTCGCGGGTCGAGGGCAAAGTGCCTCGACCCGGTTAGGCGTCGTGGAGGTGACCGGTGGGGCGAGATGGGCGAGCTCCGGCGAAGCGACGGACGGTAGAGCTCGAACCCCAGCTCCTGTGCGAGCTGGGTTGGATGGGTGTATGGAGAAGGTGCGCGGAGGGAAGGCGGAGATGGATATGGATTCTGATGATCGAATGGGTGCGCGAGATGGTCGGAATCGACGATAAACGGCGACGGTGCGAATTGGGGCAAAATGAAAATTGAAAGAAAAGGCGAAGCTAAAGGTCTACCTGGGTGGTTGAGGAGACTATGCTGGAGCTGGGGTAGCTCCTGGTCGTGGCCTCAAGGGTTGTCTCGGCCTGAGGCTCGAGCTCCTGCTCTGGGCGGAGCACGGCGGTGCTGACTCGCCGGATCAGTGGTATCCGGCCCCTCTCCTCGCTGCGACGGCACCTGGAGCGAGCTGTCACTCACGCTCGGGCACTGGAGCTCACTGGGGGTGGAACGGATTAGCCAAAGATAGGAAAATTTGGTGGCGGAGCTCGGTATTTAAGTGGCTAGGGGTCCGAAAAGAGAAGGTCCGGGCAAGCTCAGGAGCGCGCGGATCCCGAGGGAGCGGCTCCGGCGAGGCTGCCGGACGCGAGTGGAGTGATCCGGACCCGGGGTTTGGTGGATTGGCGATCGGGTCATCCGTGGAAAAATTGGAGAAAACGGGTCGGGCGAGGAGGACCCGGCTCTGGTGGTCCTGGGGGGATAGTTGACCGGGGGTCAACAATCCCCCGTGGACCAATCAGAGGCCGCCAAGCTATGAAATTTTATTTAATTATTTTGAGTTAGAAAAAGGCCGAATTTACAAAAACTTAAAACATGAATTATTTTTATTTTATTTTTTTCTATTTTTTGGTGATTTTAATTAATTTTTGGAAATAAAAATAAGGTATTTACATTATATAGCTATATATAGGTATAAATACCATATGTAGGTTTTTGATTTTTGATTTTTAATTATTATTTTTATACAATTTTATTCCTATTTTATATTTTATTTATTTATAGAATAAAATGAGGAATAAAAGGGTATTTTTATTTTGTTTTTATTATTTATATACATAGGTGAAATAAATAGTTCTATACAACTATATACATGGCATTTGTACAATATATATATTTTTGTAATTTTAATTTTGTTATTTTTATTTGATTTTTGTTTTGATTCTTTTCATTTTATTTATTTACAATATATAATATAGAAGATTTACAAAAAGTTTAGAAAATGATTTTATTTATTTGCAAGGTTAAATAAATAAAGGGGTATGGTCTATGTACATGGTGAAAGGATATTTTTTGTTCTTTTTGATTTTCACATTTTTATTTTGTTTTTAATATTTTCTAAATATATACAAATATGTACAAGCATATTTTTGGGTGAAGAAAATATAAACTTGTTTATTTACAAATATTTACACATGAGCCCCTATCTCCCTCTACTTTGGCTTTTATGCGGTCAGGCCCATGCTGAGCCCTCCCTTGGGTTAGGTTGCTCAATATTTATTCTAAATATTTCCCTCTTTTTCTTTTTCATCTTTATTCTTTTCTTTTTGCACAAAAACATGCTAATTATAGGTTTTTACACAATGCATGCTTTTGCTAATTATTCCTATTTACAAGTATCTACATGCATTTGCATAGGTTTTTGTAGCTAAAATATAAGAATAAAGAGTGATGAATGGGTATTCATCAGCTACCCACCACCCTATCGGCCTCCAGCAACCCCGCAGCCCACCATCACACGGCCTATACTCACAATAAACCACAAGAAGATCAGGAGTTGCAGTACCAGCCAAGACGACCGTCAGGACATGCTTGTTGCGCGTGACCGAGACGAAAGACCACGACCGCGATCGCCACGCCACAAGTAGTCCACCCGAAGACCCCGAACCGACACGGATTGTAGTTTTGTTTTTTGGAGCAAAACAATGTCGCAATTCCATTCAATGAATCTTGATCCCAATGCTTACCGCTTGATAGGATCCCCGATGCCACGGACATTCCACGACAGAAGCTTCAATTGTGACCTTCAAACTTCCCCTGCAGCAACGCGACACCAGCAGCCTCCGCCACAGTAAGCTTGAACGATGAGCACGGGGGTGCCTCTGGTCTTGGAGTTCTGGCCTTGCTTCTCCTTCTGTACCTCTTCCCGCTCCTTCTTTCACCACCCCCAGTCACCGCAGCAGAAGGAGTCACAGGTTCATCCTCACGATTCTCATCATGGATAATGATCGAGGTGGAATCAGTCGAGATGGGGGGCGGCAAAGGCCAAGGGCTACCTCCGTCGAGAATGCAATCGCGAGCCGGGAGAGAAAGCATCTGTGGTGCCCACAAGAAGGCATCGTGAAAGGTCAACGAGGGACCAAGGTGCTTAGGGATGCTCGAGATGGCGGAAGCCCGAACCATCTTGAGAGGGTCCGAAAAGAACCAAATCGTATCCGTGTCCGAATGAAACCAAGAGGGAGGGCCATCGACCAACCGTGGATCCGAATCCGACATATCGGACCCCAAACCCTAGCGCATATTCACCCCAGCCGCCACCTTCGCGTTGGGGTTATCAATCGTACTCTTCTCCACGTCACCCAGCAGAGAGAATAAACCTGGCGCCAGAAAAGACTAAGAGGGTTGGTTCTCGAACCATCGCGTGCCATCAAAACGCGCGGCCCTTGCATTGCATGGGCTTCTTGGGAAACCAACCGCCAATGTCGAACACGACGCACCCCCTGACCCTTCGGCTTCCGCCGACTTCGTGAGCATCACCGGCATCGGAACCATTGGAGGAGGCGGGGGAACCTCAACAGCCATCTCAATGACGAAGGAGAAGCTACCCACTACCAGCTCCACGAAGTCGCTTCGTCCCCTGATCTGATCCAGGAAGGACTTGGAGCATTCAAGAAGGATCTTCGTTTCGTTCAAGAAGTTGATCGGGAGAGGAAAGGGACGCCCTTCACCGTGGCCAAACAAGTCTCCAACTGCCTACAACAGCCATCCATGTATCGCAGAGGCTTCCAAACAATATTACCAACGTCCCCGTTTCGAAACAGCCTCTCCCTCTTAGGCTCCGTTAAACCACGAACACAGCAGGTTTTGTCGTCCAAAAGCACGACGTCTCCCATGAAATGTTGGCCAAAGAAACCCTCCAAATGCGATTAGACCATGCCAAAATCATAGAGTTTCTTATCGCGTGGCCGATCGCTTCGAAACTCACAAAATAGCGACGGTTCCCTGATTTCTTATCCACTCGCTGCGCATCGCCGTCGCTTGACGAAATAGTAGCCGGCCTTGCATTCCCATGATTTGTCACGACACGCCCCAAAGAGGGCTTCATAACCACTTCCGCATACGTCGCTCCCCCATGCACCACCTGAGAATGACTTGATGTGGAACTATAGATGAAGACAGCCTGTATGGCTGTTGGCTTTGTCTCCCTGATAGACCTGGACGAGAAGCAGGAAGCTTGACGGTGCCCCACACGACTGCAAGAGTAACAGCGCGGTGGTAGGTGGCAAAAAGACGCGTGATGACCCCTCTCCCCACAACGAAAGCATCTCCGGCCCGGTTTCTTGTGTGACACGAACTGCCATTCTCCTTCACATGCACTACCGCTCTTCAACTGCATGCGACCAAACTTTCGCGCCTCCTCCCCACCATGTAGGATCTCCTTGCCCTTGCTCGGCCGTTGATGGTCCCTTCTGCCTTCTTCCGTCAGCAAGTCTCCAACTACCTTCCCCCCGGCTTCTACCCAAACCCCTTCTATCTCGGTGAGCACACGTGCATCGTAACCTCCTCCCCCTGCAGCATGCAACACTGAACCCCCTAGACGAGGATCGAGCTTGCTTCTATTTCCCTCGCCGCTGTTAGCTTCTCCTTTAGAAAACGCCTCCGCGGTCGCATCCTCCAACTCCTTCTTAGTCGCCTTCGCGGTCACCTTTGCAGTCGCACGCCACCAGCGCTCCATTGCCACCGTCCATTCATCGTAGGTCCAAATTGCATGATTTTAGTGTCGTTTTGATCCTTGTTTTGTCCTCTACATCTTAGTATGTTTAATTTTCTCATTTGCCAATGTTTTAATTGAAGTTATTTTTTATGTGATAAATGAGACCCTGCTCTTCTGGTTCTTGCTTGGATTTGATGACTGCTTTTCTTATTGTGATCAAATTGACCTTGATTTCGATTTCTATTATGATGCTCATAATTGTCGGGTATATTTGTGATCTTTTATCCTTGCATATTTGCTCATTAATCACTTTAAATTGCATAAAAATTAACTAAAAATTGCATGCATCTTAGTATTGCGTTTTAAATTGCATAGTTCATCGTGGGACCTGAAATTGAGAAATAATTCACTCTTGTTCCTTGTGAATTGAAATTCAATAAATATATTAAGTAGTCGTGTCCCTGTGTTCGACCTTGGTAGACTTGCCAAGTATAAATACTCCACAACATTCAAAGGACTGTGGTTTTTGCTGAACCGAATTTGCCTCCTATACTATGACAATTCCACATTCTTAAAGAGGCGAGTTTCGCATTCATCAATAATATAGAGGTATATACCTATACTCACTAACACATACTATATATAGTGTAATATTTATGTTTAAAATTATAAAAATCACAAAAGAAATAGTTTGTAAAATAACTAACACTTTTTGTTTTATCATTTTTTATTTTAAAATCATTTACTATTATTAATTGATTTTTCTTTTAATTGTAAATTCAAATTTTCTAATTGGTCAACCCAAGTCCATTGACCCGGGTCAACCTCCCCACCTTCCAAGTCTGACCCAGCCTAGATGTTACTAGACCTATTTTCTTCTTTTTCTCTAGCCCGGATCTGAGCTCCATTTGCTTCAATTCATGTGCCCGATTGACCCCCAAGGATCCACGACCTTCATGGATTCCTAGGCCTCTTCGGATCTCCCTCGATTCCTATCTTCTTTCTAGAACCCGGGGAACTATAAAACATCTCTTCCACCTCTGTCATGACCTAGCTCACTCCGCGTCACATTCTTCTTCCACCATAGCCTCCAGGGTAGTGACAGCCCCTCGTTGGTCCAACTGGGAGCCTTGATTATAGTTGATTAAGCATAGCTCGCTCGTGGCCGGACTCCTCTATCGCGAATAGCCTCCTTCCGTAGTGAAATCGAGGCCACGACCCCGCCGTTCACTCTGCCTTGCTTCATCTTACATTCACAAAACTTTGGGTACATTCTATCATTGTCATTTCACTATTTATTTTCGATTTCATTCCCTCGTCATCGTCCACCCTATCTGCTCTGACCATCGGGCTGGAGCTCCATTTTACCATATGGCCGCTTCGATCGACATGCCCTATCACCATCCATCTTCCCATGTGACCTAGCCCCCTTATGCTCGATCTTTCGATCGAGATTAAGACCAGACCTCCATCTTCCACGCTCGCTGAAGGTCAAAGCCCACTCCCCATCGCTTCTTTTAATTTCTTTGCAAAATAATCCCAATCGAAGCATTGTCTCCGATCTTAGCATCTCCTTGCAGGTCCAACAGTGTGTGACAGGCTTGATTCGACCCCCAGCAGAGGAGGCGAAGTAGCTCCAGACTATGCCACCTCCAAATCATTGTCGAGCTGCTCGACGACCCATCCGAGCATCCACTCCGATGCAGACACTCTTCAGTAAGGTGTTGGACATCTCAGTGATCTGATCAGAGCCTTGGATCGCCAGATATTCTTGATCGAAGCTCCCTAGCTCCATCTTCTTCATGTTTGTCCATGCATCTTCATAGCCATCGGATCGAGAGCTCGAGTATCGGATTTGATCGTCGTTACACATTCATGCCTTTTTCAGAGGCGTCAGATCTTTTACCCAGGCGCATCTGAGACGCACATCACGCCTTCTTGTTTGAGCGTTAGATCTGCGCCACCTCCTCCATCAGGGCCATACATCAGAGAACATACACAGCACGTGCCTGTGGGTATATTTCCCTTTTTACCCGATCATTTTTTCTATTTCATTTTAGTTAATAAATGTAATAGTTAGTTATTAATATTTGCAGTTAGGACCTCATAGTTTTAGCATTTGCACTTTAGTCCAGCTGAGTTGAAGTAGCGTACATGTACACGTGTTTTCTAGGATATTTGTATGATTGATCTGGAACTTCCACTTATTATATAAATTAAAGAAGTTTTTGAATATTTACATTTATACTCCTGTGTGTGGTGACTCATGTGTGATGCATGTTTTCGTGTACTATTTGCACGTTTGGCCCTTGACGTTTATTGCTTGTTAATAGTTGGCTATAAAATTCAAAATAATTGTATTTAAGTCTAATTGTCAGATTATTATCTTATTTTTTATTAGTTTCAATAAATAGAAAATTAATCCAAAAATTCCATACAAATTACATGTAGTTCCTGCTAGGGTTTTCTTTAAGCAATTTTCTGTTTAGATTTTTTCTTTATTTAATTTCATTAACAATTCAAAAAACAGTACAAAAATTCCCTATTTGTCTTAGAAAATCCATAAAAATTCGAAAAATGCCTTAACAATTCCAAAAAAATCAGATTATCTTTTTTATTTATTTATTTGATTTTCTATCCAAATTTGTTTTTTCTTCTTATTTACTTTTAGAAAACTCTAAAAATATGTAAAACCCTAACAACACCATAAAAATCACATAAAATCTTTCAAAAATCCAAAATTGTGAGTTCAATGTCTTTTTATAGATATTTAAATCTAGTTTTTATAAAATTCATTTCTAAGAGTTTGAGATTATTTTCTATTTTTAATTTGAAAAATATTCCTGGTTGTGCATTGTTTGGTGTTTTTATTATTTGTTGACTTTTATAAAATCCCAAAAACATATAAAAATCCCTGAAAATTTTCAAAAATAGTATAAAATTGTCCAAAAACCAAAAATATTTTTACTTGATTTTTCTGGCTATTTTTGTCATATTTGAAAAATCCAAAAAGAGTGTTGTGTGTATTTTATTTTGTTGTTTTTATTTACTTTATTTAAAGAAAACTAAAATACAAAAAAATGTAAAATTAAAAATCATTTAAAAATTTTCAAAATCAGAAAACATAAAAAATCAAAACGTAAAAATTCACAAAAATACCAGTGGTGTGCTTTGATTTTCCTTCTTTCTTTTCCTTGATTTGTAATTGATTTGATTGATCCTCGTTAATAATAGTTGCCTCATTATGTTCGACCCTGGTCATTATACCAGGTTAATAAAAGTAGCTTAGACCACTTGTTTTACTTGCTTGATTTGTTTCGTGGTTCAATAAAATTTTCTCAATATCAGCTTGGTTAATTTAGGCACAATGACATTATAGTTATTTCCTTAACCTGAGTTAGCTAAGCGGTTATCATGCGGCTTCACTTCAACTGCAATCATTTTTCTGGTCTTTTTCATTTTTCTGATTTTTTTGTTCTTTTGGTGGTTAGTGGCGACTAGCTGGCATGGCTCCTCCTTCTTCCTCACCCGGACATGCGGCTGGCATAACTGATGCAAAAGGCGATGATTCACTAGTTGAAACTTTATTCTTCCCTCTGATAGTGGTAGTTGAAGGCAAGATCCTACCGCTCCTAAGAGTAACAACATTAGACAAAACAGAATCACAATCGTGTGACTCTACAGGTACAGACATGACGTCACATTCTACCTGCTATTTTCGCTAAAAATTATTAGGCTTATCTTTCTATTCAATGGAGTTTCAGTTGCCATCAGGTCATCTATATTCAATGGCCATGATTTTGCTGTAAGAAATACAACAATAATTAATTTAGATTAAATTAAATGTATTGAACAATCAATATATTTAATTTAAACTAAATCAATTAGGATAAAAGGATTAGGAAGGAGTCCACCCACCTTCCTAAAATAGATGGGACGACCATGCTTTGAATGAGTCAAAGGGTGGCCGTCCACCCTCCATTCATGGAAGGTGCTGGCCTTCTAATTATGTGAGATATAAAATCTCACATAATCCTTCATATATTTAAAATAACTTTTGTTGTAAAATAATTCATCAAAAGTAATTCCAAATTAATTTTGTGAATATTGCAATCATGCCATTAAATAATCGCGAATCATATCCACAAATCCAAAATAAAATGTAAATTTTATTTCCAATTAATTTCCAATGTACATCAACATTTAATTTGTAAATGCTATTTAAAATAGATCTCTCTTAGATATTATAAATCACATTTATAATATATATGATTAATGTGGATATTTATATCCACATAATTCATATTCTTAATAATTATATCATATTTTATTATCTTGGATCTCTATTCTCCTGTGCCCAAATAATATGAATCACATTCATATTATTCACATCTTTGATAATTGAATCACATTTAGTTATCTTAGATAACTCTCCTTATTGACAAATAATATGACTTATTATATTAAATTACATTTACCTATCAATTTTCCTCAATGCTTATATTTATTATCAACAATGAAATTATCCTTGAACTCTTTCAAGAATAATGCGCTTTCTCTGTGGATACTTGGAGATAAGGATAGGGTGATTGTATGTTCCACATATAGTGACTTGGACATTGAGATCATATCTCAAATCCATATTTGAGGAACCTCCCATAGATGTTTGATTGAATCAAAGCCATAAATCTAATCTTCTCATTGCATCTGAATCACATTTAGATCAATGTCCAACATTTAGACCAAGATTAGAATACTTCTCTATTGAGAGGAGTCACTAAAATCCATACCTATTTCATCACTCCCTCAGAATGGAAGTGTCATGTTTATACAATTATTTATGATCACATTACCATCCAGTATTCTTAATACCTGTACATCCTACATACTGGAAGACCTTGAAATAAACCTGAAGTTTTTGATCTTATTTAGACTGTTTCAGGGGTTTTTTTACTATGTTTCTCATTTGATTATTGGGATTTGGTATCAATCATATACTTTACAAAAGCATATATCATACCTAGATATTGATCATATAATTTCCAAAAGCATATCGAACTTACAAATTTAGTCTAGCTTCCAAATCGAGATGCCCGTGCACAAAATTCGATCCCAATATATCATGAGTGAGCTCATGTCTTCCGATTAAATATTAAACTTGTATGATCCCTTTGAGAGATCGTATAACTCATATGCCCTCGTATGCGCACCAGCTCGTTGGCATTTAAACTTTGATTAGATCATCAACCTATCGGTCTGCCAGATGTACATACTCAAACATATAGTAACACATATGTCTTCAATTAGAGGATGCATGCGTAAATCATGACAACATATGAGATAGGTCTTGGTTATCTCGATCTCATTACGTCAACTCTTTGACCTAACTTATCTAACACCTTGGAAACTCTATTCCTATGCAGAGGACCTGTATCAAGAGGTCGGTTAGATATCGACCCATAAGAGAAAGGATTGCCATCTCTTACTTAGGCTGGAGATCATATCTTAATAATCATTTGATGGTGCTCGATGAGTCCTCAATCTAACTCTTTAGATATTCATCCAAGCACTAACATGTATGATTCAACAATTGAATGATAAGCTATATGATCATGAAGAAGGCCATGGTACATAACCATAATTGTGTTAAGAGACCTATTATGCAAATTAGTTATTCTTCATTTCAGATCAGGGAATGATTTGCAATGACATTTATTATATAATGGCTCGTTGTGGGTTCGCATGTCCAAAAACAAGGACCTCAAAAAGTGCAGAGTACTGGTTACAAAGGAGGAGGACAACTATGTGATACTTTTCCGATAGTACTCTTGCTCCTATAGGGTTAGCGTATAAGGAATTGCTAAAATATATGTCTGAAATAACAACTCTAAAAATGAAAAGGTAAAAATAGCAGATCCTTTACGGCTTCACTTATAGAGTTGGTGAACCCAATCTTGTATTGTTTATTGTATGGATGTAGATTAAGGTTCAAAGATCAAGTCTCGTGCACTTGGGCAAATTTTATCTTATGTGTTTCCTCTTTGACCCCATGCTCGTTTTGAGCCTTTCTACTATTTTACATTCCTCTTATTCCTCATTGACCATTGTATCCTTTCTCCTACATCAATCCTTCTTTTCCTCCATGATGTCGATCCATGGATGGCCTAGTCTGGACTCCGTTGACACCTACATCGATTTCATGGACTCCACATCGTCAATAATTTGAGGCGATTCCTGAGAACATGGTTCGGACCTTGCGAACCCATCTCCAGATTCATTATCTTCTTTCCAGTCTCTTTCTATTTCTTAATAAACTGGGACCACTCGTCCTATTCTGCCATTGTGAATGGAGGTCGATTTCAGTTTGCATCTTTTACTCCATTCACAACTGTCTGGGATTGACCTTAATCTCAGATTCATCACTTCAACTGGTATTCAATTTCACATTGGTCTTATTAGGATTCCTCTTGCATTGTAGATAGAATTCAGACCTGGATCCTAATCTGGAGTTCATTTCATTAGATTCAAACCTCAAGATGGCTCCTCCAGGAGGCAAAGGCAAAGGATCGCAGCCACCACCACATCCAATGAAAGGTCTACCACCTGATCAGAATCAAGTGATGCTCAGTTGCTAACTTCCATCTAGGCCATCCAGTTGTAGCTAACTAAGAAGGCACTAGTCCGGATCGCATTCCAAGCCATGTTGAATGATTTGAGGAACACACCAAGAGAGGTGGATGAGATTCTCAAAGATGATCTAGAGGAATAAGTACAAGGACATAAGGTACACAAGCCCACCTTGAAAGAAATGTGCAATCCAGGGGAGAGCTAGATGAGTGAGCGGAATTCGAATTCCACCAGTGCATGCTCATTTTGAACTCAAGCCACAACTCCTCGCTCTTATCCCTACTATCATGGGAACACAAATGAAGAGCTGTATATCCACCTTCAACAATTCGATCACATATGTGGAACAATGCTTTATCCCAATATCTTGTTGGGTGTAGTCAAGATGACAACATTCCCTTTCAGTCTACAAGATAAGGCCCTGTACTGGGTCAATCATTTGTGAGAAGTTGTGAAGATATGGGAGGAACTCAAATCAACATTCCTTCACAAGTTTTACCCTCTCAGTCAACTCAACCAGATGTAGGACAAGGAAGTAACTTCTCCCAAGCCACCCACGAATCTATCGATGAGGCATGGGAGAGGTTTAAAGATTTTCAGGAAAAATGCCCCCACCGTCACATACCAAAGACCGGCTTGGTCCAACATTTCATCGGGGGACTTAATATACAAAGTTAGATATTAGTTGATGATGTATATGGGGGATCCCACTTCAATAAGGATGAAGATGTAGTCTGGCAGATTTTTGAAGAAATGATCGAAGGAGAGGCCACCCTCTCTTCATCCCACGCTTATCAGACACAACCCTAGATCCTCCACAAATCCGTGCACATGGCAACCTCACACGATGTAGAGAGAGATGAGAGCTTCAACCTTAGCATAATCGGGGGCCATCTCTCTAAGGTTCATATCATCGAGAAGCAACCACATGATCTTGAGAAACTCGTTGTGATCGAACAAAAGACCCAATATTTGGATAAACTGGATGAGATTACCAAGATGTTGGAGATGCTAGTGAGCACCATCAGTGCTTGCTAATTGGCGACACCGTCGATAGAGACTCCTGCTGAGAAGAAAGATGAGCCATCACTGCCATAGCAGCGTCAGCCTAGTCCACAACATCCGGTGATCTAGCATGTATACTACATGCAGGTGCCAGAGCAGGCCCCACTGTAGCAGCAGTTGGTGGTCTACCAGCCAGACCACCAAACATCTTGATCCAACATTCCTTCCACCACCCTTGATTCAAGAAGTTAATGGTGTGTGGAGCAATGATGCACAACTAGACCATCCTGGTTGACACCCCCAAGTCCAGTCATCCTCCGAACAACCATACCATCAACTTCAGGGTAGTTTTTTTGTCTAGTCGTCTTTAGCCTCAGTACCACCAGTCTCCGCAGTATTATAGTAATTGGAGAAAGAATCAGCAGCACTAGTAGACATAGTACCGCTATCACTAGCTGTATCACTCCTACACTGATGCACCTCAGCAACAGTATCCCCTCCTCACTACCAACAGTTCCAGCTTCCTTCTACTCAGCAACAACATCAACAACATCCATCTCAGCCTCCGCACCATCAGCCACAGCACGGTCAGATGTTGAACCTTTCAAGGTGATTCATGTGAACCCGGGCCTTTATTGTTTGGCCAAATTGGTAAATAATTTAGCAGAGATGACACAGAAGCACAATTCAATCTCAACCATTGATTTTACATTTCACATGGATTGTGATCTATGGACTCCCAAAATACTATAAAAGAAGAGGCAACCCTAGCTCTTCATTTTACAACATTTTGAATATGCTCTCTCTCTCTCATATTCTCTACACACACCCCCTCTCTTCCTCCTTAGGGTGGTCGTCCACCTAAACCCTAGAGAGGATCGTCGTCGTTGCCATGCCATCGTGCTGCCTCTTCGACCCCTCGTGGATCTCTGTCTCCTTCGATGCACTTCGATCGTGAAGAAGATGTTGGATATCGTGATAAGAGATCAGGAGATTCACTGCTTGGATCATCAACATGGTTTACGAGGAGCACACGTATCATCAACGCGATCTCAAGCATCTCCTTCATTGGATCGGACTTGAGACAGGAGGTCTCTTACTTTAGGGTCTCGATCGCAACCATGCTTGAAGAGGTAACCCCATTACCCTTTTATGATTTCTATGAAATGATATGAGAAGTGTTCTTAGATCATGTGGTTTCATCGCTTAAAATTTTTAAAATTCTGTTGCCCCGAGCAACTAGTATGACTAGTCACTCCCGATCGCATTGGATGTGATCTTCATGCTTCCATGATGCACTTAAGGATCTTTCCATATCCTTCACTTGTAACCCTTCTTGGATCCCTACTCAGCCAAAGAATGAGAGTGAGGAAGCTGATAGGCGAGACCACTCTTCGAACTATGCTCGCAACAAAATCACCCATGAGTATGCAAGGCCCTACTCGGATGCGAGATGATGAGACAGACACATCCATGAGGATGTGGCCTAATCTCAGTACTTCAGACAAGGTCGACATTATACACAAGGTGAGAACATCATCATTGACCAGGTCCTACTCATCCATGTACGATAGAAGCACCAATACTTCGGAAATCTAGGTAATACACAAGGCCGTTACAGATTGGGTTTTGGGCTCTAAGTTCTAAGGTAGACAATGAGGATTTTATGAACCCCAAATAATGTAATCCATTACAGATTTTAATTAAGGTCAAAGTATATTTAACAGTCCCCTTATTTTAGTTTTTAACTTTTCATTTTTTGGATATTTTACATACAAGTGCCAAACAATTTTGTTAGTTTTTATTTAAGTCCTAGGTGCTCAAAATCAAAGGGAGATAGCGAAAAAATCATGAAAATCGATTCAATGATGGAAATCTACCATAGAATCTAATGATGCATGTAGAGTTGGAGGACTTACAATGCTTCCCATCTCTCTCCATGTGGTATTTGAAACATAAAATTTAAACCTGTCTACATAGTGGTGTGAAATGGATAGAATCTCCCTAAGCATGAGCTGTTATTCAACGTGAAGTACCAAATGTCAATTATTCATAAATGAACCTGAGAGTCTGGTGTTTGAGATACCCCGGTGCCCACCACAATAGGTCCTGCTAGTGTTGTATGATGCCTCTCTCGATGTGTGGGTTCAAGTCTAAATAGTCAACAATTATTAAATTGACTATATTCAAATGTAGAAGACCATAGTAACATGATTCTTATTTGGATTGGGACCTAATTACCGATACAAACAGTTCTAAAATCTAGGGGCTTCATGCACACAAAACAAATAAAAAGAAAGACAGAAAATGCAAACAGAATACAAATGAAAATAATGAGAAAATAGGGAGGAATAAAGTGAGAAGGCAAAGAAAACTTGAAGAAAGTCACGAGGACCCTCAAGTGAACAAACATTTGGTAAAATAGGTCATAGAGTGTAATGTCCAAGTCCCTCTATTATTACAAATAATAATGAATAATAAATCACTCTCTCACCAAAAATAAAATAAAATCCTAAGCTAAGATCTATATTAATTATTCTCTTTGTTATGTTTGTTGCCTTTCCTACTGGACAGGGCAAGAAGGCCAGCCTCCACCCAATCTTGGCTACATCGACCTCGTAAAAAGCTATCCTCACGTGGCAGGCCCTCGCATCAAACACAACAACGAGATGTGTTAGCATGGATAATCAAATAATATGTTCAAAGAAATAAAAGCTGAAATATGTACAAGTCGAAAAAAGGTAGAAGAATATGTACATGATAATAAAATAAAAAGAAAATACAACTATGTACAAATTAGACTACAACATGTTGCTCCCCGACAACGATGCCATTTGATGGAGGCAATCTTACTAGAGGGTTGTACACCCTCACAAACAAGATTGCAGTCGCTGAGATGATCACTGAAGAAGACTGCCTAATCAACAAGTACCCACACCATATGAATAATCAATGAACAACAAAAAAGAGAACTACAAATTATTTTACTCTACAAACAAAGGTGTATAATATGTAAGCATGTAGAGGTCGAACCACAGAGAGAAAACATGGTATCCTAATTATTATTTCTAACCAAAGTAAATTATGTACACAAGTGTCTACTTAGTCTTTTGTGTGGGTTTTTGGTTTTACAGTTTTTTATTTGAATTTTACTTTTTTATTTTTAATTTTTAATTTCCTGATTTTTACTTTCTTTTTAATTTTAATATTTTATAATATTATATAAATATATAAGAGTATATGAATATATATAGGATAATGTATATAGGATATAATATTTATATATATATAATATAAATAAATATACATAAAAATCAGAAGAATATATGTAGCGTGAAAGATCAAGTATTCAAGTAGATTATCCTATTTTTACATAATGTTTGGAGCGTGGATGATATTTAAAAAAATTAGCCAAACATGCAGAAAAATTATTTAAACTAGTAGGGCATATTTGCAATTAAAAGTAAATGCAGGGGGCATATGCAAATAACCCAAATGCTTACAATTGAAAGATAAATTTTAGATATGATATTATAATAACATAAACCCACAATCATATATGTGTAAAATTTCCCCTCACGTGGGGTCCACGTAAGGTGATATGGCAAGGGTAGAAGGGCAATATTCAATAAATCCGAGGGCTTACTTGCACTTTTTACATTAAATAATAAACTAGATTCAATAATTCAAGAAATAATTAAAAATAAAACAAAATCATGGGAGCATATGTGAAAGTTATCCCCAAAAGGCACAGCTGATCGAGTGGTACATATTCCTTCACTTGATGTGTGGCGCCTCCACAACACGCGATGACGTTTCGGCTCAGATGGCATGGATTAGACCCCAAGATGGAATACAATGGATGCATCCTAGCTTGATCCGACAACACCTGTGCAATCTGGAGGTTGCTACTTGATCAGATGGTGGGCATTGGTGGTGGAAGAATTGACGAAGAAATAGCCGCTAACGAGTTTAGATTCGATGATGCTCGAGCTTCCGACCACCTGAAGCACCACCGAGGGTCTCTTCTTGCTCCTACAACCTCCATGCATATCCTAAATGCTTGAAGAGGGTTTGAAGGCCACTGATAGGCCCCTAGGGCTTGGATGTTCCTAAATGTTCAACCTAGAGTCGAATAGGCAATGAATGACCCTTATTCCACCAAGAATCTATATGGTTAGAAAGAAGAAGCTCGAACGAAGGTCCTCGGGTTGTTATTTGGTGAAAAGGTTGAAGATGGAGGTGAGGCAGAGGTGCTCCGGCGATGGGCGGAGGAGGAGCATGGATGGACTGAATCGGGGCCAATTTAGGTGGTTTGATGGGTTGAGGAGGTGGAGAATACGTCGAGGGACGATGTGAGGGTGCTAGGGGGGTCAGATACAATCGAAAACATGATGGAACAGAGCCAGGGCAGGGAGCTCCAACGATCAATTTAATTGATATTTATCCTAAATTATGGATCTCATTGCAAAATAAATGACAGGAATTAAATTAAACTAACTAAAACTACCTAAAATTGAATAAAAGCGCAGCTCAAACCTGGTTTTCACCATGGAGCAAAGGCTTTTCCGGAGCGACGCCTTGGACCGCCTCTCCTTCTTTGCTCTGCCTGGCACCTGTAGGATGCTCTCTCTATCACCAGGAACACACACATCATGCAAGAGATTCAGGGCTCGAAGAGGGATCAAAATGAAGGAGGTAAGGAGGTTTTTTTATAAATCGAGGTGATGGTCCTTATCTTGATCAGTGATTAGCGAGATATCGAGGCAGTTGATGAATCTACGTTTCATCATCTTTATTCTATCATTTTGGCCTTAAAAACCCTAGTAAATGCGTGTAAATAGGCTTAATTCATGCATTTTAGCATTCATGCATATGTGTGTAAATATTGTATAAAACGTGGTTTTTAAAGCCAAAATTATAGAATAAAGAAAAGAAAAGAAAAATAATAAAATATTGTAAATTTTTTATGACCTGAAACCCCGAGACCTAGGCATCTTGATGAATAGGTCGACAAGGAATAAAGTAGGGGGAGATAAGGGCCAGAATACCAAGAAAATGCCTTCCATTTTATTCATTCTTTATTCATTTTGGGACCTATTTTTTTGTTCCACCTTTTATACTCCAAATAAAGAAAATTTGTACATAAAAGTTTTAGATAATTAAATAAATAAAAATACAAAATTGATTTCATTCAAAAATAATGTACAGGTAAAAAGTTATGGTCTGAATAAAAATCCAGAATCCCAACTTCCCAGACACGTATCTCACAAATGAAAACTCCAAATGCATCAAACTCACTTTAATTGTATATAGTTTAAAATAAGCTATTTAATGGCGATGGTTTCGCATTTGGTGGAGCTACGGTTTGAAAGTTGAGTTTTGGAACCCTATTGTATACTTGTATAGAATAAAATATTCATTTTATTATTTATTCATTATTTTTAGAATTTTATATTTTTATAATTTTGTAAATATTATTTATAATATATATGTACATTAAAATCAGAATAAAAACACAAAAGAAATACAAAATAAAATACTTCAGTATAGTATACATAGGTATCATACCTATACTTATACCCATATAAACCATACCTTTATTTTATTAAGTGTATAAAATGCATCAGAAAAATAAAATAAAAATATTTTTAAGTGTATAAAAATATTTTATAAATTTATAAAATAATAACTATAAATAAATAAATTAAATAAACAAAATAAAAATAAAATACTCAACTATATAGATAATATACCTATAAAGGGTATAAAAGGCAACTTGTAAAAATATACCTCATAAAAATAAATAAAAATCAGAATAAAATACTTTATAAAATAATAAACATTTTTTATTTAATAACCTAAAATTAATAAAATAGTTATCTATTTTTAATTGAATTTATAAGATCTTTTTCCAGGCTTTTCCCTGGTTGGTCCGCCCGTGATCGTGTCTCGAAGTTCACCCTTCGCCACTTTTCAAATAACCACCCGTCACCTCCATTTTCGATTTGAACCCATTATAGACTAGCCTAAGCCCTCCTTTGGCTGAGCTCTGGACTGGAGAGGTGACAGTTCTCCTCTAGCTCCCTCCAGAAGGCCATGACGACGTCTTGTGGCGCTTCCACCACCTCCGGCCATGCTCGGCCATTGAGGTCCCTGTTCACGGTTTCCAGCCATTCGAGCTTGCTTTTTATTTGTTTTTTTGTTGTTTTTAATCACATTTATTCTCCCACATCTTATCTATATCTCTATCTTTCCATTTAGCCGCTCGCATTCGCTTAGATCAGCCCATTTGAAGTTCGTCGGAGCCCTGCTCCAGTGAACCTTCTTCCGCACCATCCATGCTTTCACCGCACCTCACAGGGCCTTGGGACTATCTACTGTTTATTCTCGTACTCTTCTTGCAGGTCCCTAGGTGCCCAAGACCCCCTCGGGGGTCGTTTTTGTGAACGCCCAAGTCTCCTGGGAGTAGATCCAGCCCATGCACACCGCGGTGGTCCTCCAGCGCCCTTCCCGCCAATTTGGGGCCACCAATCGTTAGAGGAGACTCCCAGGACGGTCATTGCATCATCGGTGGGGAGTGGGGAACACGGAGCCTGCAGATTTTGGCGGATCAACCTCATCCACGCCGTGTTCATCGGCTGTTCTTGCTGCACCGCTCCAAGCCGTTCGATCGCCCTCCGTTCTTGGTGGCGTACAGCCACTGTCAGATCTTGTGCGTCACAGCCGTCGGATCAGTCATCCCTCTCTTAATCTCAACCGTCATCCGCCGAAGGGGTATCGTCGCGCCTGATCGTGCCACGTGTCTTAAGTGACCAATTTCCCACCGTGCGATCGGGCCTTTTGTTGGGTATTTTGCAGAACTCGCTCAGCACATTTTATTATTTAATTAGTAATTTACAAACTTTCTTCTGCAGTTAATTAACTTATGTAATATTTAGGAGTAAGCCCCTGAACATTGTGTTATTGCATCCAGGCCCTTGCTAGGGGCACGTGTTTCTACACGTGTTTTTGGCACTTTTGCAGGGTTAGCCCTGGAATTTTGGCGATTAATATTTAGTCCAGCGAAGTTTCCAATTAGTTATATATTTTGTGTAGAATTTGCAAGTAAGCCCCCGGACTGATCGCATATTACCTTTATACCCCTGTCAGGTGCGCGTGCTTCGCACGTGGTTTGGGGATTTTTGCTACAAAGCCCCTGCAGTTTTTGTGATTTATATTCATTCCATTAAACTATTTATTTCAATATATAACTTTTGTGAAAATTGCAAGTGTGCCCTGCAACTTTTGACTATTTACATTTAAGCCCGTGCTAGGCCTTGTATTTTTGTGTGCTTTCCTTAGTTATTTAGAGCATCATTTTAACTTCAAAAATTACCAAAAAATTAGCATAGGCTCCTGTTAACTTGCTTATTCACGCCATATTTTTGCATTGCACTTTTGCTGCATTTTCATATTTATTAAAAATCAAAAACATGCATTTTTAGTACTGTCTATCTTAATACCAAAAAATAGTAGAACACCTTGGAAATTCCAAAAAAATTTACTTAAGGTCTATTTTATTGTCTTCTAGTGTCATTCCAAAAATCATTAAAAATTTCAAAACAAAAACCTTAAAAATTAGAAAATACCTAAAAACTTCCAAAAAAATCTAAAAAATCCTAGAAAAATCCAAAAAAATGCAAACTCAAGTTCTGTAGCTTTCCTGTTTTATTATCTTTATTTTAAAATTAATTTGGGAAAATTTTGTTATTGTTTGGTATTTTTCATTCCCATTTTAGTTTCGGCCAGCAAGTTTATTCATTGTTTTCTTTATTTTGACTTTTAAAAAAATACCAAAAATAATTAGAAAAATCCCCAAAAATCATAAAAACAGTATAAAATTATAAAAAGACCAAAAATATTTTATTTCCTAATTTTTGAGCACTTTTACCTATTTTTATAAATACCTCATTCTCCCTTTTCTTATATTGTATATATATTCCAATATTGAAAAAGAAAATATAAAAAAATATAAAATATAAAAAGAAAATATAAAATTAGAAAATTAAAAATCAAAATACAAAATTAAAAAAAATAAAAAATTAAAAAATTAAAAATTAAAAACCCACAAAAATACTTGCATATTGTAGACACAATCACATTCACATCACATTTTGTGCATCATTGCTTCATCTATCATGCCTTGCTCCCTGTGTTCGACCTCTATGTACTTTCACTATACATTTGTTTGTAGAGTTAATAATAAATTTGACTCCACATCTATTTTTCATTTGTTGATTATTCTGTTGTGGGTTCATTGTTGATCTTAATCGGGATTCACAGAGGGTCGCCGCAGCGACACGGTTGTCTCCGCCTTATGTGAGATAATTAGACCCCTTGAATTCCCACTAAATCAAATGGTGTTGTTGCCGGGGAGCACACGTAGATCATTTTTGTTTGTGATTGTGATACTTGTCTATACTTTTGTCTTCTTTGTTTGCTCATTTATTTGATATAACTGTTGAGCTTATCTAATCACCCTCTCTTGTTTACTTTGTGCGAGAAACTGCGGATCGAGGGAGGCGCTTCACCCGAGGCGCCGACGCACCCACGTGAAGCCGGCTCTAGCCAGCCTAGCACCGAGGAGACAAGAAGAGAATTTTGAAGACCGAGCTCCATCTTTAGCTGCATTTTCTTTTCTTGTATTTATTTTTGTAATTTTAGCGAGAGGGAGACTCTAATTTGTAATAATACAGGTACCCCCAGACTTTGGACTCTTGAGCCTAATTTTCAAGTGATTGTTCACTAGGGGGCTCATTGCGGCTTTTTTCGTGTTTTCTTCACATTCTTTTTATTTTTGTTTTCCGTTTTTGATTTTATTTATTTTGTGTGATTGAGCCCCTAGTTTTAGGATTGCTTGCGATAGACTAAGGCCAAACACTTAATATCTTGCATGTACCTATAGCTGCGTTTGGACTTAGTCAAATTTTAAACAGTTGATTCATCATTTTCAATCCGTCGCGCCGCGAGCTCACCCTCCCAAGCGCTTCTCCTGAACTCGATTTGTCGGGAGGAGGAGGGGTGAGCCTAGACTGGACTCTTGGATTAAAGATCGATGACCGACTTGTGGTTCTTCACGATAATATCCATTTTTGAAACTTAGGGCGATTTCATCGGCTTTGCATTTGCATATAGATAGGTTTCAATTCTGCTGAGCATCTTTGCATGTAGAGTGTTGGAGGCAAGGTGAGCATTTTTCTTTAGCATACATCATTGATTTGCCACTTGCATTGCTTTTCTGCCTCTCCCTCTGATTTTGCCAACCTAGGTGCTTAAAGGAATTGACCCCCCGATAGGATCGAGCATTTCTTATTAAAAATCCAAAAAAAAAGTAAGAACAAATAAAATTGGGACTACTATCTTTACTCGACCCTCAAATCAACCAAAAAGAAGATCATTGTCTTGGGGCGAGTAATCCCCTCATTGTCTTCATTTTACTTGCTCGCGCACACACTAAGGACTAGTGCCCAAATCCCATTCAGCCCCAAGTGTTTGCGCAATATTTTGACTTCTCACCTAACTCTAAAACAGACAAGATTAAAGGACCGCATTTTACGATCTCTACTGAGTTGAGTAGGTGAATTGAGGGTTTGTATTATCTTATTTTTGCTTGTGATTGTTTTGTGTGTGTCCTAGATCGCTTTTGCGCATTTTGCGCCTTTTTCTCGCTTCTCTTGATTTGACCATCGTGCTCTCCCGACTATCATTTTTCTCTTGTTTCGAGATGGACCCCTGGAGCGTCTTCTATCTGAACTTTGCGGATCCTTCGTTCACTCCAGCCGTTCCACCTCCCTTTTTCCAGGAGGACTTTGCTCCTGACTTTTGTGCATATCCGCCTCAACCGCAGTATCAGGACTCGGATTTCTACCCACACCCACCTTCCCTTGTATATTATCCACCTCCACCTGTGTATTATCCACCTTCACATCCACCCGAGTCTGAACTCTTGGAGTCACCTCTCACGATGTCCACACTTGAGACCTTGACCCAGTTCATGGAGCAAATGAATTCGAGGATTGACGACCTCACTTGCATGAATAAGAGCCACATTGATGCTTCACGATCTGACGATTTGGAATCATTTGAGGATTTTCATGAGAGCTTGCAATCGCCCAAAATACAAAAAAATGAAAAAAAGTTAAAAATCCAAAAAGAGGTTGGGAGACACTTGGACGAGTCAGACTGTGAGGAGAGCGCCCACTTGCCAGACCATTTGACCACACATTCATTTACACATTGTCCCACCTTTGACCCCGAGGATGCTGCTGTATAGACTGCTCTTGGCATGCCTCGTGTATATGCTGATTCCGACTTCCTCCCTTGTACGGAGGAAGTCCAAAAATTCAAAAAAATGCTATCTGAACCGGAAGTGGTGGCCACCATTCATGAGATTATCCGTGCCCCACTTCAGCAGGTCATGACTGATTTATCTGTTCCTCTTCCCAAGAAGAGAAAGCGGAGAAGCAGATCTCAGCATCACATCTTGACCATGGCCACTGCCCACGCCATCTCACATCGTCCCATTCCTAGGAAAAAGAACACTGCCACACATTTCATTAGTTGCACCATCTTTGGCCATACATGTGATCACACTCTCCTAGACGGCGGTGCTTCGTTTAGCATCATACCCTTCTCGCTGGTACAGTCTCTTCACCTAGGGACTCTCAAGAAAACCAGGATGATCGTTTAGTTTGCCGATGGATCAATAAAGAGGCCGAAGGGTATACTGGAAAACACCGTCATTTCAATTCAGGGCACTAGCTATACTGTTGACTTTGTTGTCTTGCCCATGGAGACCTCCACCAGGGAGCACTCTCCAATCATCCTGGGACGACCATTCCTCGCCTCTGGGAGGGTCGTTATTGATTACGGATTAGGAGAGATTCACTTCCGTCCTGCTGACGAGAGCGACGTTTTGATCACCGCACCCATAGTTGACCAGAGACCTACACCTGATGTGCCTTCACCTGTTCTGGCTGACCCTGAGGCCTGTGATCTTTATGAGGATATCAGAGAGACCTTCTTTATGACTGATGATGAGACCCGAGAATTCCTCTCCAAGGAGGAAGGCTCGGAAAGCATAGACCTTGGTGTTTCCGCTTCCTGTGATTGGCGATGTGTTGATGACATCCGCGGGATCTACACGATTGACGCCATTGAGCGGAGGGCAGATTTAGAGACTATACAGGACATACATGTTTTGACTACTTCCACTGATGAGTCCGCTCCTGTTCATATAGATACTGATGAGATAAAGGTCGAATTTGATTTGATAGCTTTTATTCGGGAATTCGGGCCTTTTGATGAGAAAGATGACCCGGTTGAGATTATAGAGGACGAACAGAGTTCGACTACTTCCACTGATGAGTTCGTTCCTTTTGGTTTCGACCTGGACGACACCTCGCAGGACAACTCCGATTACACTTCTTCCGAGGATGATGAGTTTGTCCCATTCCACTTTAATATCAACGAGACCCCCAAGGCCAGACCTAGTCGTTCTTCTCCCACTCACCAGTATGTGCCTTCACATAATAGGACCACCAAGGGCGAACCTAGCCATACTACTTCCATTGATCAGTTCGTCCCTTTCCGATTTGATTCCACTGAGGGCCTTCACCCTGTCGACCCTGATCGGTTTCCATCCACTGTGGACCCCGATGTCGACCTGCACCATATTAGATCTATCCCTCAGCGGTCTCGCAAGAAGGTTTGTTTTATACATTCTTGACCATGTGTACATCCATCTCTGTTGTATATCCTCTTTTGTTCCTCTCTATCTATCTCCCGTATTGCTCGCTCACCCATTCTCGTGTTTGCCTTGCTTAGGATGCACTTTGTCCTAAGTATAGGAGGGGTGGACGAGCCAAGTGTTCTTTCATTGTTCTGTGTCATCACTCCTGTCGTTGCCTATACTTAGGGCTTCTTTTACCCTAAGTATAGGGGGAGTGATGAGTATATCCTCTGATCTCTCCTTTCATCTGTTGATTTCTTTTCTTCTTTTCTTCTTTTCTTCTTTTCCTTTTCTATCTTCTTTTTGTATTAAAAAGGTGTCACCCCTTGTAGACAGTTTTCTATACTTAGGACGTACTTTGTCCTAAGTATAGGGGGGGTGTACACCCCGAGTTTCTCCGTTCTTTGCGATCCTCTCCATTGTCTCCTCTTCTTGTCTATACTTAGGGATATCTTACCCTAAGTATAAGGGGAGACAATCTGAGTACGATCTGTTCATTCCCACCCTTGACCCTCCCTGCATGTGTACAATCTGCTATATTTAGGATTATTTGATCCTAAGTATAGGGGGGACGGTCAACTTCTCATTCGTTCATTCATTCCTTTATTTATTTAATTCTTTAGACTTGTCTATACTTAGTACGAGTTATGTCTTCTCTTTTCTCTCCGATCTATGAGGACATAGCTCAAGCTAAGTATAGGGGGTCGTATAGCCATAACTCGTACTTTCATATTTTCCTAATAATATGGCTAATAATTCTTTAAAATTCTTCAAAAACCTTAATAAAAAGATATTGATCATTCCTCAAATTCTTTTTGTATATACTGATTAATAAATCAGGTGAAAATGTTTTTTTGCAAAATGTTTGAAAAATAGTTTGAAAATCTTTGTGAACATTTATTGAAAACTATTTTGAAAATATTTTGTTACACGTTTTCAACCTCTATAAAAATGTGTGGTCTGTAAAATTTATTTTCTTTATGTGAAATAAAATGTTTGAAAAATGATTTGCAAATGGTTTGAAAAATGGTTGCAAAAATATTTTTAAAAATCTATATATGTTGTTTGGAAAATCTTTGCAAAATGATTTTCAAATGTGTGTACATGCTTGTAAAATTGTTTGTAAAAATTATTTTGGACTATAGTTTTCAAAATTGTTTTGAAAAACCTGTGTCAAATAAGTTAGAGGAATATATACATCACACCAAAAATCCATTATATATATAATTGATCACTTACCCTTGTAAATTCTTAAAAATCCACTTCTTGTATATATAAGCAGCACTCCTGTGTAAATATTTTAACCTAGCTTTCAGCCAAAAATCTTTTTGTTTTCAAAAATCCCAAAAATATTTGCAAAATTAAAATCCAAAAACATTTGAAAAACCTTTTGAAAAATACAAATAAAAATGCATTTGCATATGCATCATGCATCATCATCTTTTCAAAAATCCATAAAAAGTTCGAAATCTTGAAAATTGCATCACAAAAAGACTTTCCGCATTCTGCATATCATTTGCATAGCATGAGCATTTTTCAGATTGAGTTTGATAGTTGAACGAGTCTAAATAAAATCCGGAGATTGGAGCTTGATTGGACCTTAAAATCTACCTAATAACAAGAACCTTATAGGAACTGGGTTTGAGGTACTTCAGGTCTAGTTGACTTAATTCTTTGAGGATCACGAGACTTGGTTCAATGGATTCTTGACTGCCTAAGTAGAGTATTTCGGAGCATACACATGACTCTTGCTGATAATGACCTAACTTGGACACCTGCACCTTTCACATGGCTCAACTCAGTTGGAGTGGTGAGGGGATTGGATTTGCCGGTATGAGACGCACACAAGTGGAAATATTTGACCTCCTCTAGGGAGGGAAGTGCACCCCAACCCATCTAGTGATGAGGAAGTCTAAAGACAGTAGAGTGTGGGTTGCAATAAAGCTTCAAAAGAGGGATAGTCTACAGGCTCAAGAGGAAAAACTCCTTATGTATATGCTGCTGTATAGAGTATTTCAAAAAAAAAGAGACTGGCATGTACAAAAATAAAATGCCTGCAAAGTATGTACATATGTTGTAAAGTCAATAAGCAAGCTTGAGTTCCAAAGTCAAACATGTAAGCCTGCAGCTGGATGACTTGACTACAATGGTCTTGCATCCTAGGATAGGTAGCTACACTGGCTACCGTCCATTCTTCTCTTCACCCCCTCCTCTTGAGTTGGTTGCCACTTGAACTTAGAAGGGAATACCCTGCTCCTCGAGGATGGAGTTATTGGATTGGGGAATCATTGGGTTGTAGTACTGGAGAAGTCAGTTTCTTTGTCATTTCAGTTGGGGAGAGCCACTATCACTTACACTGTACGAGTCAGATTCATAGTCGTAAGGGTTTGCGTATGAGTTGAAATATTTCTGACCTGGCTATTGAGGAGACTTGAGCAGAGTTTTGGGATTCTCAGGGACTGTTGGATTTCAAATTCAGTTCTCGTTAAGGTTTCACCCGCACTAAAAATCCAAAGATCCGACTTAAGCTCCAAACTTTGATTTTGTGAAGACAAGTTTAACAATTAAATTTAGTCCATCTTTCTTCTTTTTCTTTTCTTTGTTTTTCTTTTCTGCACTTATTGCATAAGTGTTTGTTAGGGACTAGCAAAGGCAAGCATAGGAGATGATGAATCTATGTTTCATCATCTTTATTCTATCATTTTGGCCTTAAAAACCCTAGTAAATGCGTGTAAATAGGCTTAATTCATGCATTTTAGCATTCATGCATATGTGTGTAAATATTGTATAAAACGCAGTTTTTAAAGCCAAAATTATAGAATAAAGAAAAGAAAAGAAAAAGAATAAAATATTGTAAATATTTTATGACCCGAAACCTCGAGACCTAGGCATCTTGATGAATAGGTCGACAAGGAATAAAGTAGGGGGAGATAAGGGCCAGAATACCAAGAAAATACCTTTCATTTTATTCATTCTTTATTCATTTTGGGACCTATTTTTGGTTCTACTTTTTATACTCCAAATAAAGAAACTTTGTACATAAAAGTTGTCGATAATTAAATAAATAAAAATACAAAATTGATTTCATTCAAAAATAATGTACAGATAAAAAGTTGTGGTATGAATAAAAATCCAGAATCCCAAATTCCCAGACCAGTATCTCATAAATGAAAACTCCAAATGCATCAAACTCACCTTTAATTGTATATAGTTTAAAATAAGCTATTTAATGGCGGTGGTTTCGCATTTGGCGGAGCTACGGTTTGAATGTTGAGTTTTGGAACCCTATTGTATACCTGTACAGAATAAAATATTCATTTTATTATTTATTCATTATTTTTAGAATTTTATATTTTTATAATTTTGTAAATAGTATTTATAATATATATGTACATTAGAATCAGAATAAAAACACAAAAGAAATACAAAATAAAATACTTGTGCATAGTATACATAGGTATCATACCTATACTTATACCTATATAAACCATACCTTTATTTTATTAAGTGTATAAAATGCATCAGAAAAATAAAATAAAAATATTTTTAAGTGTATAAAAATACTTTATAAATTTATAAAATGATAACTAAAAATAAGTAAATTAAATAAACAAAATAAAAATAAAATACTCAAATATATAGATAATATACCTATAAAGGGTATAAAAGGCAACTTGTAAAAATATACCTCATAAAAATAATTAAAAATCAGAATAAAATACTTTATAAAATGATAAACATTTTTATTTAATAATCTAAAATTAATAAAATAGTTATCTATTTTTAATTGAATTTACAAGGTCTTTTTCCAGGCTTTTTTGTGGTTGGTCCACGTGGCTACAACCAGGTGGGCTGGAGAGTTGACCTCGGGTCAACTCTCTGACCTCTGCCTGTAGTCCTGTTAGACTAGATTTTCGCCTCGATTTTGACGAATTTTCGAGCCGCATCCTTACACTGTTTCATGATGATTTCTTCACGATTTTTTGTCCTCGAAGATTACTCATACACACCCAAGCATCATTTCGGGGATTCGATCAAAGATCTGCCCGTGATCGTGTCTCGAAGTTCGCCCTTCGCCACTTTTTAAATAACCACCCGCCACCTCCATTTTCAATTTGAACCCATTTTCGACTAGACTAAGCCCTCCTTTGGCCGAGCTCTGGATTGGAGAGCTGACAGCTCTCCTCCAGCTCCCTCCAGAAGGCCGCGGCAACGTCTTGTGGTGCTTCCACCACCTCCGGCCATGCTCGGCCGTTGAGGTCCCTGTTCACGGTTTCCAGCCATTCGAGCTTGCTTTTTATTTGTTTTTTTTTTGTTGTTTTTATTCGCGTTTAAACTCCCACATCTTATCTATATCTCTATCTTTCCATTTAGCCGCTCGCATTCGCTTAGATCAGCCCATTTGGAGTTCACCGGAGCCCTGCTCCGGTGAACCTTCTTCTGCACCATCCACGCTTTCACCGCACCTCACAGAGCCTTGGGACTATCTACTGTTTATTCTCGTGCTCTTCTTGCAGGTCCCCAGGTGCCCAGGACCCCCTCGGGGGTCGTTTTTGTGAACGCCCAAGTCTCCTGGGAGCAGCTCCAGCCCATGCACTCCACGGTGGTCGTCCAGCGCCCTTCCCGCCATTTTGGGGCCACCAATTGTTAGAGGAGACTCCCAGGACGATCATTGCATCATCGGAGGGGAGTGGGGAACACGGAGCCTGCAGATTTTAGCGGATCAACCTCATACACGCCGTGTTCATCGGTTGTTCTTGCTGCACCGCTCCAAGCCGTTCGATCGCCCTCTGTTCTTAGTGGCGTACAGCCACCGTCAGATCTTGTGCGTCGCAGCTGTCGGATCAGTCAGCCCTCTTTTAATCTCAACCGTCATCCGCCGAAGGGGTATCGTCGCGCCTGATCGTGCCACGTGTCTTAAGTGACCAATTTCCCATCGTGCGATCGGCCCTTTTGTTGGGTATTTTGCAGAACTCGCCCAGCACATTTTGTTATTTAATTAGTAATTTACAAACTTTCTTCTGCAGTTAATTAACTTATGTAATATTTAGGAGTAAGCCCCTGAACATTGTGTTATTGCATCCAAGCCCTTGCCAAGGGCACATGTTTCTACACGTGTTTTTAGCACTTTTGCAGGGTTAGCCCTGAAATTTTGGCGATTAATATTTAGTCCAGCGAAGTTTCCAATTAGTTATATATTTTGTGTAGAATTTGCAAGTAAGCCCCTGGATTGATCGCATATTACCTTTATACCCCTACCAAGTGTGCCTGCTTCGCACGTGGTTTGGGGATTTTTGCTATAAAGCCCTTGTAGTTTTTGTGATTTATATTCAGTCCATTAAACTATTTATTTCAGTATATAACTTTTGTGAAAATTGCAAGCGTGCCCTGCAACTTTTGACTATTTACATTTAAGCCCCTGTTAGGCCTTGTATTTTTGTGTGCTTTCCTTATTTATTTAGAGCATCATTTTAACTTCAAAAATTACCAAAAAATTAGCATAGGCTCCTGTTAACTTGCTTATTCACGCCATATTTTTGCATTACACTTTTGTTGCATTTTCATATTTATTAAAAATAAAAAACATGCATTTTCAATACTGTCTATCTTAGAAAATACCAAAAAATAGTAAAACACCTTGAACAATTCCAAAAAATTACTTAAGGTCTTTTTTAGTGTCTTCTAGTGTCAGTCCAAAAATCATTAAAAGTTTTAAAACAAAAACCTTAAAAATTAAAAAATACCTAAAAACTTCCAAAAAATCTAAAAATCTTAGAAAAATCCAAAAAATGCAAACTCAAGTTATGTAGCTTCGCTGTTTTATTATCTTTATTTTAAAATTAATTTGGGAAAATTTTGATATTGTTTGGTATTTTTCATTCCCATTTTAGTTTCGACCAGCAAGTTTATTCATTGTTTTCTTTATTTTGACTTTTAAAAAATACCAAAAATAATTAGAAAAATCCACAAAATCATAAAAATAGTATAAAATTATAAAAAGACCAAAAATATTTTATTTCCTAATTTTTGAGCATTTTTACCTATTTTTATAAATACCTCATTCTCCCTTTTCTTATATTGTATATATATATTCCAATATTGAAAAAGAAAATATAAAAAGTTATAAAATATAAAAAGAAAATATAAAATTAGAAAATTAAAAATCAAATACAAAACTAAAAAAAATAAAAAAATTAAAAATTAAAAACCCACAAAAATACTTGCATATTGTAGACACAATCACATTCACATCACATTTTGTGCATCATTGCTTGATCTATCCTGCCTTGCTCCCTGTGTTCGACCTCTACATACTTTCACTATGCATCTGTTTGTAGAGTTAATAATAAATTTGACTCCACATCTATTTTTCATTTGTTGATTATTATGTTGTGGGTTCATTGTTGATCTTAATCGGGATTCACTGAGGGTCGCCGCAGCGACACGGTTGTCTCCGCCTTGTGTGAGATAATTAGACCCCTTGAATTCCCACTAAATCAGCAGTGTACAAGGGTTTTTTAAATTAGGCGTTTATTAGGATTGATGGATGTCGGATTTGGCATAAAGAATCGACGAACAAGAGTGAAGGGACCCCTGGGAAAAATGGATGAAAATCGTGGAGTTGATGGATCCAGCACAACAGAGGCACCATAGGGTGCAGTTGACCAGAAGTCAACCAAAGAAAGGTCGTGGTTGGTCCACGTGGATCAACCATGAAAAGATACTCGAAAATTGTTTGTAAATTTAATAAAAATATCAAACGAATTAATTGATTTTTGGTTATAAAATAAAGAATGTTTATTATTTTATGTAGAATTTAATTCCTATTTTTATGTATTTTTATGAGTTTATTTATTACAAGCTATTATTTACAAGTATAATTATAGGTATATTTACCTATATATTGGGTATTTAATTTTGGTTTTCTAATTTAATTATTATTATTTTATATACATAATTTATATAATTATAACTTATTTAAAGACACATAAATATATTTTATTATATTGTTCTGATATGATATGTATACTTAATATATAAGGGCATTTATTTTATAGGTATATGTATAGTATATTTACCTATGTACTGAAATAGACTTATTTATGTTATTGTATTTTTGATGGTTTTCTTTCATTCTAATTATGGACATATGTTATAAATAATATTGACACCTTTATAAAAATATAAAATCATAAAAAATTACAAAGAATAAATAAAATAAATATTTTTATTCAGGTATAATATATAATACACGTCTAAAACCTAACACTTATATCTTAGCTCTGAATTAAATGCAACCACCTTCATTAGATAGCTAATTAAAGTTATATACAATTAAAGTGATTTTGGTGCATTTTGAGTCCATATGGAGAAGATACATGTAAGTGAAGTTGGGATATTGGGTTTTTATTCTGAGTGCATATTGCATAATGTGCATTATTGTGTGATATAAATTTTGTATTTTTATTTGTATTTTATCTACATGTTTCGTGTATAAAGTTTATTGGATTGATGCCTAAAATTATTTGTATAAAATAGGTACCAAAAAGTGATTGTTGATGCATTAAAATGTGGTTTTTGATGTGATCTCAGAACAATTCATCTATCCTATCTCCCCTACTTTATTCCTTCTCAACTAAGTCATCATGATGACTGAGTCTCGGGGGCTAGGGTCATCAATGTCCTTGACACCTCATTCTTTTTCTTTTCTTTTCTTTATTCTTTAATTTTGGTAACAAGTAACGTATTTATATAATAATTTGTACATTATTTTGTACAATTTGCAGATTAATTATTCTAAAAAATTAGTGGTATATACATGTATTTAGCTAGAGTTTAAAGGCCAAAATGAAAGAATAAAGGTGATGAAATGGAGATGCATCAGGGAGTTGTTCTAATACGAATTCTGAGCCAAATCTGTACAATGACTTGTAGAACATGGAGACTGTTGATTTTAAAGCCTTAATTCTCACAAGAGTTCTGCGAAACAATTAATGAAAAGGTCAGGTTGAGCACCATTTTCACCTTTTGTTCATGATCTTGGTATTGAACCCAATCTCATTTCACCTCTTCATTCTTTAATTTCTCAAGGATGAACAAGGTTTTATTATAGGGGATTGATGAATCTATGATTCATCACATTGATTAGCTGAAAATAAAGCTTCGTCTCGAGTAATTAGATGCATTCATATGTTTATATCTCAAAATTAACATTCATGCACTTGTAAATAATTTGTATAAATTAGAATTTCATTCTACATTCATATTCAGCTATATTTATTCACCTAACTTCACCTATTTTTAATTAATTTATCTTAACTCCAAATAACATGAAACCAATCCACTGCGTATTACTTGCATTAATAAATGGAAAATCCTAAAAATACTAACTTGTATATATGTGAAATAAACCCAAACCGTAATTCCAGGCCATAGACTATAAATGTCGATATCTCTCACATACTCCTATTTTATTATACTCACTTTTGAATTAATGTACACTCAATTATCCACTAATCAAGATCAAATTCAAAAAAAATCAAAGTTTGTTTGCAAAATTTGGGTTTTGGGTCCAAATTGTATATTATACATATTTACTAATTTTCGACTTCTTATTTCATGTACATATTTAAGTTTTTTATTTATTTCTTTTTCATTTCTTTTTTCATCTCATTTTCTAACTAATTACATAAAAAATTCAAAAAAATCAAATAAAAATATAAATTCTGACTTGGGATCACTAATCTATTCATCTATAAATAATTTGTAACATTCATTTATTTTGACCGTTTCTTGATTCATAAAAATTCTAAAATGCATTGGTGTCCATTACATAATTTTACATCATGTTTCATTCTTGCATACATTATTCATCCACAGAAAACCAAATAAAAAAATACAAAACTAAAAAATGTATTTTATATACATAGGATATCACCAAAAAAACCATAACTCGCACAGTTGAGTTGGTTTGTATTTGAGTCCTTCATGAATCGTAGCATGCATTTAGACCAATATTTTTCATTTTTATCATTTTTGCATTTAGATCATTTGTTTTTTAATCTATTTTTCTTTTATTTTATGCATGGATCGACTTGGAACACATGGCTTGCTTGGATTGGGACACTTCATCTCCACCTCAGCTCCAGGTCAAAGTGCCTCTTCCCTGGGTCAACGACCCTTGTCTCTGGAACCTCCAATCCAAGCCATTGGATCAAGTTTGATCAAATGGCTGACATAATTTCTACCTCTTCTCAACCCCATCATGCTCTGAGTACGTGATTGCCTTCCCAACCGTCGGATCAAACTTCGATCCAACGGCTACTACTTCGTCTTCCTCATCTGCATCACCCTCTACAACTCAGGACATCCCTCCGCCTTTGCAACCTCCTTCTATCTCTGACAGCCCAATAAAATGAAACCTCTTCCTGGAGCTCCTCGATCAATCCTCAGCTCTTCCCCTTAGCCCCTCCATCGCCGCCTTAACTTCCCTTATCCCAATCTTCTATCTGAACCCCTACCTGGAAAACCAAACCACCTAACCCAACTCTAGTCAGTGCGACCCTCTCTGCTACATCTCCTCCACATTATCCCATCTTCCAACAGTCGAATCCTAATCACATCCTCATTTATCTCTTTCAGTTGTTATTAGCCACTTCCAGGATCATGACTCCATCGTCAACCGCACCAACAACCCAAACCCCCTCTGTCCTAATCCGGAAATCATGTTTCCTTCACCTCTGCTACCAGGCTATCTTCCCCAATCTTCGGACGTCAAAATCCAACCAACTTGATCCCTCAACCTATGCATCCTCCTCCTATATAAATCCAAACACTGACTACTCCCAAGATTATCCGCCTCAGTCGTCTAGAACGAACAATAGAGAGAGAGAGAGCTTGAGATTTGGGTGGAAGGTGGCAGTGACCCCCTGATCTTGGCAAAGCCCTCTATCAAAGGTGATATCCAGATGTTGCCCCACACCTCTGTTGTTGCTCTTCAATGAATCAACAAAGCCTCTCATCACCATCTGCCAGTGTTGATCGACGTTGATGATCAAAGAGCCTCTGCGACTCCGTACCTTTAGGTGAGGTTATTACTAGGTGTAGGGATGTGCATGGGATGGATACCTGCTACGTTCAATCATGCCCCACTCCGACCCAGTGTTAGCGGGTCATAAACCAACCCGACCCACTTCAACGAGTATCCGGATCTAATGGTTACCCACTTATTTGAATGGATAATGGATACCCATGGATACCCGTGATATCTTTGTAATAAATGGTCAAACTAACATTATATGCTATCTTTTACCTTTTTATTTCGAGAATTTATTTATGATAAGTTTCCGAACTGTGCATAATCCCCCCCCCCAAATTGTTAGTTGTCATGGCATACATTAATATCAATTATCAATGATACATTGATATTACTTTTTTTAAACTTCGTAGCTAAAAAAACTTGCACATATCTCGCGCAACAAGTCCTTCCATATGAGCTCACGATTCATCGTGGCGAGCTGCAATTGCTTGCAAAAAAATCTGTAGAAACGTGAGATGAAAAGCTAAACCTTATACAAATTAATGTTCTTTGGAGCTATTGAACATCCCAGTCTTCGCGAATTTCGACAGTGCTTTGCACCATGAATAGCACCCATGACGTGTGCCCGGTGAGCTCGACGACCTTTGCAATCGATGGGTACTTCCAAAGCATCAACTGATTCTGTGAACTCGTGCAATCTCAGCAACTCCATGTCATTCTTGTTTCAAAGCAACGCACACACCTATGATCTGGTATTGATGGAGTTCACGCATGCACCGATGTGAGTATCCCATATATGATGCATCGGTCTCTCCACCACTGCCAGAGGACAGCAGGTTTCTCTGGAACATGTACCATGCTAGTGCTCTTGACGGTTGCCATGGGGTTGTCGAGTTGGTGCGACCATTAGATCTCTTCCTGGTGGAATTTGCAAGGACGCAATGAGATCCCAAATATGGAGGTGATTATCATTGTCACCGCTCGTCAATTGCTGCCCATTGCTGGACTATTTCAACCTGTAGACCTGCTAGTGGCCTCTATACAGCTGTATAATGTGCAATCAGATATGTATGTCTTTTTCATGATCGTGTGGTCCATCTCTCTGACGGTCAGGATGTGATTGTCCCAGGAGAGCGAAGGGACATTAGTGGTGAGGGCATCATCCACATCGGAATGTTAAGGAGATGGGCATACCTATATACATTTTTTTGATTAGAGGAGCCATGAGAGACGGGTCGATCCATGGGTACCCATGGACCAAAGGATTGGAGCCCCATATGTCACGGGTCAAAAAGGGTTGGGTACCCGATCCCATGTGATTTGATGGATACCAAATGGTTTAGGGTAGATCCGTACAGATCAGGTCGGTTAACCGTCCAAACCAAAAACCATGCACACCCCTAACTAGGTAACATCCCTTACTCCTTTTCTCATCTTAGCTTCTTCTTCATCCTTCTTAGTTTACACAACCCATCTATGTTACTCATACATCTTCTTCATTTACGAGAAACCCACTTCGACCACGACCAATGATTCTCACCTTTGTCTCCCCTACGTATCCCTTCTACCTCCTCGCACCTTCCATCTATGGTGGACTCACCATCGGAGCAACCCTCCAGATCCTCCACTATCCTTTAGAGTTCACCCACTGATCCCCACTTTACTTGTGCTTCAAGTCAGATCGATTCCATTGGACTCGAGTCCCTTTTCTCTTGTAGGCCTCCACAATTGGATCAGCATCAGAGAAAGACAGAGAAAGAATCTTGGATGGAGCACCATCAGAGGAGTGCATACACCTTGGTCATGTGTCAGTCGATTGGAGGAGGAAGAGGAGCCATGTGACCTATAGTAGTCGCTTGATCAAAACACTCCTCATCTCGGTCGTCTGCATCGCGAGAAGAAGGTCCTACAAAGACTGTCGATCTGGGTTCTTGTTCTATCTACACCGTCTGATTGCCACCCAAGACTCCCAGCTTTGGGTGGAAGATGCATCGATACGAAGCTTCCACGTGGAGGCCTAGTGTCTAAGCTGCAACCCATCATCTGAACCACGCCTCACGTGTGCTATGTCACATAACTTTATTACTAGGAGATCCCTCATGTGCTCCACACACACACACCCTGGAAAAAATTGCTTAACAAAGCCCTGTGCCTCCTGAAAATCATGCACATGCCCTTGCCACTAGACAAAATTTACAAAGAACCTCTACTGAGTTATCAAAATTACAAAGAGGCCCCTACAAAAGCCTGATTTGAGACATTTGATTACAATTAAGCTCCTAGACTATTTTATTCATATCATGAGCATATGTGATCCAATTGATGTGTTCTTCATATCGGTTTGAAGTTTACTTAATTCTCTATCATCTAGAATACTTCATTTCACATTTTGAGACATTATGTGATATTACTAAATTGAAAAGTTTATTTTTCAATACTAAGCACATATATTTTCTGTGATTAATTTTTAATGCTCATTAATAATTGTGAAAAATTGGGGAATTATTTTGGCATAAAGAACACCAAAATTAATTGTGACATAAAATTTATTGATGTCTTTGAGTAGTTGTCATTATCTTATTTTTGCATCAATAAATTGACATCAATAAATTTGAGGAGTATATGATTTTTGTGAGCACATATATTCTATGAAATTTACTTTATTGCTCATAAACTTGTGCCAAATATGAGGGTTTCTCTTGGGATTTAACTTGAGATTTATTGATAAACTATTTTCTGAAAATTAATTAGGCTTAGGGATTGAATCAAAATGCATCTTGCTTGGCATGCTTAATTTCGTACATTCCATCTTTGCATCCATTCATTCATCATCATTTAAAAAGTCTAAAATTTGTATTTATGTATTCTTTCACATTGAATTGCATTATTTTCTTGCAAAAAAATACAAAAAATTCATGCATCATATTTGTTTCAATTAATTGCATCTCATCATTCAAAATCCATAAAATATGCCAACAAATCCAAAAACACTAAAAAATTCATCTCTTAAAAACCTAACTCCGAGTTGTTTGAAAATTGATTTTAAACCCTCATATTACCTCCTTGAGTTTGACCTTGGGGCTTGCTTAAGAAAAATAAAAAACCACCACATTGAAATTGATTTAATAATGATTTTTTGTGATTTTGATTATGTGCTCTCTATCACATGCTACAACTGATAGATAATTCATTATAATTAAGAGAGGTAGAGAGCGTTGATCACATACTTGACTACTGAACATCCTAGGGGACTCATCATGTGTGCTTGCATAAAATAATTATTTGAAAAATTCACCAAATATAATTGAAAAGATAACAGAATGGACCTTTATGGCCTTCACCGCATTGAGTTAGTGAAGTCGAGGTATTGCTTTGTGCATTATCTTGTGTGTGTTTTCATTTACGCACTTGTATACATTCAACCTTGATTTGCTTTTGTTTTCACTATCCTCTTCAAAGAAGTTGGAATATTGTTATTCATACCCAGACTCATTGTGTCGATAACCTGACCATATCCCAACCATCTTATCATCCATCACATTCGCATCTAGAGCAACCTTCTTTTCGAGACAACTTCTTCACATTCACCATTCACTTTTTCACCCTTCACACTAATTCCACCATCTGTACCATTGTCCTCCACCTTATTTGAGCACAAAAAAGGAGAATCAATAAGCTTTTAAACATTCAGTCGATCAAAAAAATATAGCTAACATAGAGCAAGCAAATTTTGAGATGGAAAGGAAGGTAGCTCAATTGAAAATGAGAGGAGAAACATAATCATCGGTTATGAAAGAAAACTCTCTTTTTGAACCATATCCTACTTGGGATGTCTCTCTTCCTAAGTATGACTATTTCTCCTTTGAGATAAAAGCAATCACCATCCAAGAAACTAAAACACAATATACAAGATATTGGACTCATGACTACATTCCAATGTCGCTTTCTCATATATCACCGACTCAAGAGTCTTTGACCATTGACACCTACGGGATGACTATTATCGACCCAGAATTACATGCCAGAGTCAACACATAATGAGTATGATCACACATTCTCTCAGCTGACACCAACTGATAGAGCACACACTTCCCATGGCTTGTCATGACAACTTTATTGGAGAAGACTTACTAAACTATCCACAAAATTGATGCATTTGCAGTTAAGATAGGCAAAGTACTACAACAATGGAATTTGTATGTCACTTGTTGAATGGAAAAGGAGAGTAAAATTGGGGAATCCAATTTTAAAAGTATGCAAGCTATAAATAAACATATAAGGACCAAAAAAACCGCAAACACCAACCAAGTTTGTGCCCACCTCCTAGTCCGAGATGACACATCCCATTGTTCCTTTATCCATACATCTCCCAAAAATACAAAAAAAACAAAAATAAAAAAAGTTGAAAATGGGAAAACCCCTGAACGAAAAGACTATTGAAGTAGCAAACATGCAGGAATTAATAAAACATATCATTGCCTTCTACCACTATTTAAGGCCGTAGAATACCTATTCGACCTCAAGAAATACTTGAAGAATTGTGTACACCAAAGAGGAAGAGTAAAAACATGACCCAAACAGAAGTACATCTAGTATATATTATCATCTCTTTAGTGTTGGGTAGAAAGACCAAAAGTCGTAGAGTCAAGAAGTAGCCTAGGGTAGAGTGTGAGATAAAAGACATCATATTTACCCATGCTTGAATAAATGATAGCTCTTTTATTAATATCCTCTCGACCAACGTATTTTACAAACTCAAACTTGGGATTATGAAGAAGCCAAGAATGATCGTCCAACTGCCTTATTGGTTGATAAAAAGGTCATGAGGAATCATCCCAGTCATTATGATTTTCTGAGGTGAAACACACATAATGGACTTTGTTGTCCTAGAAATTGAGCACCAATGAGAGTTTTCTCAATCTCACATCATTCTTGGTAAGTCGTTCTTAGCAGTTACTAAGGTGACAATTGATTATGAGATTGAGTCCATTAATTTTTTGACACTAGATGTATACCTGCATTGTTAGACCTTTGATACTACCCTTGATCCCAAATCAATGCACTTAGCCGAGATAGTCATAACTGTCGAGAGGAAAACGATCCCTATCCCTTCTGCACAAATACTTTGACCCATTTGAAGGAATCGTCCATTTTAAAAGAAGTAAATAAACAATTTATGAACTTCGCATCACGCAAATGCGGAAAATTAACAAATTATTTGCATAAATCATTATATGTTCATCGTATGAACATGAAGTTTCAGCACAACAATTTGTATTTTGCAAAACCATTAAATTAGGGAAACTATTTTCGTAACAAGGTTTCTGATATTCTAATAAATATTAAGATAAGATTAGGATTACTCTGAAATGTGAGTCTCTAAAGCAAGAGACCTCCCGAATCAAGTCTGATCTGTAGTGTCTCTCTTGTGGGTGCGAAGATGGATCATATTGCTTCCCATGAACTTGGATGTCATCTTCACAAACAAGGCTTCAAGAAGAGGCGTGTATGAGTCGTATACACTCAAGACTCTTCTCTTTCTCTAAGGCACAAAATTCTTAAGGGACTAAGCTCTCCAAAACTCAAGTGTATAAATGAGAGTCTGTTAGTCTCCTTTTATACACATTATACACACCCATTGAAGAGTCTTCTCTTCAAGTAGTCTTGTGCAATGATGGCCCTTGGATTATTGATCAAGGTCTTAATACCAAGTCCTTTCTCAATAATACAATTACATCCTTATTTATCTCCAATTAATTTAGGTATAAATCAAGCAACATATCAACAAAGAGTTCAATTCAAGGACTCTTTGTAGTGGCACCATGTGTCAATATACACACCCAACAAATTCCATATATGGAATGAGATTGTTGCTAAGTTATTAATTAATTAACCAATAAATAATGCAACAATCTTAAGAGCCTTATTCTCAATAGGACTCAATATAATGACATCATGTGTACAACCATTGTACACACCCCATCTTGACTAAATATAGTCGTGGTTATTTCCTTTTATTTACCAATCAATTATCTTGATAATCACATTATCATTATTGAAGAAATTATTTAAATAATCCCTATAGCTTATGAATCATATTCACAAGCACAAAAAATGTAAATCTAATTCACATTTGTGAATTTATTGTGAATCAAATTCACATATAATTTCACGCCTCAGAATTATTTATGCAAATCATACTTACATATATATTATTTACATGAATTATATTCATATAAATACTAATTATTGTGAATCACCATTCAGATTAATTAATGAAATATATTTAATAATCAAACATAAAAATGCCCTTATGAAAATTTTTTAATAATAATAATTATTACAAGATTGACATCTTTAAGTATAAGTCCTAATTCAGTTCGGACTCATGAGATAAAAATGCAAATACTTGGAGATAGTGTCAAGGAGATCATACTATTCATGTATAGTGACTTGAAATATGGATATCTATCCAATTTCAGGATATATACCATTTTTAGCTTGAAATTGGTACACTCTTAATTTTTAAGCTCGAGCAAAACACTTCACACTCTAAATGAGTTCAACGAAACACAAGCTACTATATGTGGGCTTGAGAAAGCATCAGTGAGCTAAACCCAACTTCCTTGACCAGTTCTAAACAAAGTCCAAACCATTTGGAGCTTAGAAATGAGCTCAAGGAGCATATATATATATATATATATATATCCCTTTCCATGACAATTTCTATTTCCAATATTTGGATATTGAAACTGTAATTGGAATTGGAAATTGGTTCAAATGAATTGAGATTTAATCCAATTAATTTTCAACTCATCAAGCTAAATGGAGCCACTAAAATACATCATGTTTCATCGCTCCCTCAGGAATGGAAGTGTCATGGTAGATGACCTATTATGATAGAGTTAACCTTGAGTATTCTCAATGCTCATTCATCTTTCACACTGGAAAAACTTTGATATATCTGAAGTTTAAATCCTAGTGTGGCTATCTTCTTCAGAATAAATCAATAGATTTCTCATTTGATATTTTGGCTATAATATTAATCATATACTTTACAAAAGTATATACTATTATCTCGAATTCATGTCTTATTTCATAAATAAAACGACCATGCATGGAATTCACTTTGACCCCAAATTATCTTAGAAGTGAGCTCTGTCTTCGGATTCATCAATTATGAACCCATATGATTCCTTTTGAGAGATCATACATGTCATATGTCTTAATATGGACACTAACGTGTCGGTATATGGAATGTGGCTAGGTCACCAACCTATTGGTCTGTCAAATGTGCATACTCAGGCATATAGATGCATATTTATCTTAGGTCAAAGGATGTCTGACTGATCGTGACAGTTACAATTCAGGTATTAGTTTATCTCAAACTCTTCAAGTCAACTCTTTGACTTGATTATTCCAACACTTCCGAATCTCTATTCCTATGTAGATGGCCTACATCAAGATGTCGGTTGGACATCAGTCTATAGAGAAAGATTTCCATCTCTTTCTCAGACTGGAGATCTTTATTGAATAACACATGTTTGAAGTCTGTTGTGGCATCCCAGTTGCATGGCATTCAATATGGCCATAGTACGTAACTCTAATTATACAAAGTGACCTTAATAGTAAAGTACATACGCATTAATTCATTTATTTCAGATGGATATGATAAAATAATAAGTTTTATTGCATTAATGGATCGTCAAGGGCTTACAAGTCCAACAGTCTCTCGTTAGCCCTTAGAGCCATTCATGTACAACTCTCAACCCTATATTCAAATCATGTTGTTCGAAGACCTTTTGAGCCAACGGCTTGGTTAGCGGATTAGCGATTTTGTTGGCATAGGAAACCTTGGTGATCGTGATATCACCATGCTTCTAGATCTCCTAGATGATGTGATATTTCCTCCACATGTTTGCTTCTTTGATGCCACCAGGTTCCTTCGCTTATGCTATGGCGTCTGTGTTATTATACAGCAATAAGATGGGAGATTCTGAGGAGGAAACTATGCCAAGTTCTAGGATGAACTTGCGCAATCACACTACCTCTTTAGCAGCATCCAATGCGACTATATATTCTGCTTTGATTGTCGAATCAGTCGTAGAGTCTTGCTTCTTTCTTCTCCAGTCACATCACTATCATTCAACATGAATAAGAACCTTGAGGTTGACTTCCTATCATCAACATATGATTGGAAGTTCGAATATGTGTATCCTAAGACTTGGAGATCATTATCTACATATTCTTGAGTTCTTCTTAGGTACTTGAAAATGCTTTTCACTGTAGTCCGATATTTCTCTCCACAACAAGATTGGTAACGGCTTACCACTCGCACTGCATGGCAGATATCTGATCTAGTACACATCATGGCATACATCAGGCTTCCCACAACCGATGCGTAAGGGCATCCAGCTATGACTTTATTTTCTTCAATAGTTTGAGAAGACATCCCTTTAGACAAGTGAATACCATGTCTTAAGGGAAGGAAGCCTTTCTTGAAATTATCCATACTTCAATATTTCCAAGATTTTCTTGATGTATCCTATTGTGATTGTCCCAGTATCCTCTTTTCTCTATTTTTGAACAATTTCAAACCCAAGATGTAAGAGCCATCTTCGAGATCTTTCATCTCAAAGGTATTGGACAAACAGGCCTTAACACTAGTCATAATCCATGTATCATTCCCGATGATAAGGATTTCATCTGCATAAAGCACAATGAACACGATGGCATTCCCACTAAGCTTCTTGTACACACATGGCTCATCTGGATTCTGCAGGAAATCATAACTCTTTATGGTTTCATTAAATCAGATGTTTCAATTACGAGAAGCTTGTTTGAGTCCACAGATGGATTTTTTAGCATGCACACTTTTCCTTCCTCGGCCATGAAGCCCTTGAGTTGCTCCATATAGATATCCTCTTTGAGGTATCCATTGGGAAAAATGATCTTGACATCCATCTGTTAGATGTCATAGTCCATATGTGCAGCTATAACAAACAATGCCCAGATGGATTTAAGCATGGCCACAAGAGAGAATTCTTATCGTAATCGATGCCTTCTCTCTATGTGTAACTCTTGCTACGAGTCGTGCCTTGAAGGTCTCTACCTTTCCATTGAGTCTCGTTGTTCTCTTGAAGATCCATTTGCACCAAATGGGTTTGACAACTTTAGGTGGATCTTCGAGGGTCCATACACCATTCTTGTGCATGGAATTTATCTCAAACTTCATTGTTAGCATCTAGCTATTCGTGTCACAATCACCCAAAGCTTCTAGATGAATTTGGATCGCCATCAGACTCTTATGATACATGGAATCCATACCTTTCGAGTTGTCTTACAATCCTAGAACTCTTTCTAAGAGGTATGTCTGTCATTTTCTATTATCTCTTTAGTTTCTATATTAGGAACTTCATCATTCTCACTAGATTCAATAAGTTCCTTAACTTCATTATTTTTTTGACTTCTAAGGAATTCATCTTCTAGAAATTTGACTTCTCTAGAAATAAATACCTTTTGATTCTCATGATCATAAAGTTGATATCCAATGCCAATCTTTGTGTATCTAATGAAGTAGCACTCTCTAGTTGAGATTTTAACTTGCTTGCATCCACATTTTTAGTATGGACCAAACAACCCCAAATCCTCAAGTGTACTACACTCATCTTGATACCATACCAAATCTCATGAGAGGTTTTAGGTACAGATTTAGATGGAATCTTGTTGAGGACATATCATGTAGTCTCTACTGCATGTCCCCAAAAACTTAGAGTAAGTTTTCTTTACTCATAATTGATCTCACCATGTCTAATATGGTTCTATTATGTCTCTTAGCAACTCCTCTAAGTTAAGGAATACCTCAAGGAGTGATATTGTAAATAATTCCTCTCTCTTTAAGGTATTCTTTGAATCCATTGAGAGGTTTTTGCCACCTCGGTCAGATCAAAATCATTTTATCTTCATTCCTTTTTGGTTCTCAACCAAAGCCATGAACTCTTTGAACTTTTCAAAGGTTTCAAGTTTGTAATGCAGTTAGAAGGCAAAACTGTACCATGAATGGTCATCAGTAAATGTTACATAGTATTAATGTCCATTTTGAGTCACAATACAAAAGGGGTCGCATCCATCGGTATGTTTTAGGTCCAATATACCTTCACATTGTTAACTGATGAATCCATGATTTTCATGCATTATTCTTTTATTTTAGCTCTTTTTCTTGGCAAAACATCATGTGAATACATGTAAATTCAATAATTTAGCAATTTCCATGCTTTTTTTAATATGGTATATTTAGCATGCATTTCTGGCAAAAATAAAGAATAAAGGAAAAGAAAAAGAATGATGTATTTAGAATAAATACAGAGTGACCCAAATCCCAAGAGAAGGTCAAGCCTTGACCTGATCACAAAATAAAATAAGTAGAGAGAGATAGGGTCAACTATGTGTTGTATATATGACCTATACTTGTGCATATTATTTATATATTTATTTTTGACAAATAAAATTAAATTATTTTTACACCCTTGTATACAGTCCTAGAAATAAGATAAAAAAATCATCAAAACTTTGTACAAAACACACATGTATATATTACATTCACTATATACCCTTAATAATTTGTAAAGATAAAATAAAAATTATTTTATACTCCCAAAATTATGTTGTAAATAAATAAAATATAAAATATAGGTATTTATATAAAAATAACAAAATAAAAATACTTGTACATAATACATATGTATAATATACTTGTATATAATACTATATGTTGTATATACACTAATTTATTTTTCATAAAAATAATAAAAATCATAGAAAAATACTCTGAAAAATAATAAACATTTGTTATGTTATACACTTTTTATTTTAAATTCATTTGTTATTTTTTATTGAAGTTCAATTATTTTGTATATTCTTGCTTTCTGATTGGTCCACCTGGGATCGTTGATCTCGGTCAAACCTCCCTTCCAGCAGGGTCAGACCCGGTTCTGACTCGCCGGACCTTTTTCTTTCTGATTGCTCACCCAACTCCGACCACCTCTCACCATGATTCTTGGACCCAAGATTCCTCAGACATCCATGATCATTGTGGATCCCTAGGATCATCCGGATCCCCCTATGGTTGCATTCCATCTTGCGATCTTTCTAGACCCCTAGGAACCCTATAAATTCTCTCATCTGCCTCCACAGCCAGGCAGCTCGTCCCTTGCGACCCCTTTCTTCCTTAGACACCCTCAGTAAAGTGACAACTGCTAGAGGACCTGTTTAGGATCGCCTGGAAGTCTGTGCGGACTTGTAGCTCATCGCGTCACCAGACTTTCATCGCGAGTAGCCTCCCCGCCCGCTGCAGCATGGTCGGGGCCAAGATCTATCCTCCCATCTTTGCCTGGAGCTTCTATGCACATTGGTGGCTTCAGGTATCGTGTTTATCCTTCGCATTCCTTTGTTTGATTTCATCTTTCTATTCCACCTTCGTCATGGTTTCCTTGCTCTGAGCGGCTGGTCGGTGCCTCGATCCACTCACTCCCCCATTCCAATCGACAACACATCTCACGCTACATCTTCCTACGTAATCTAACCACCCTGGATCTTGCTTTACCAGAGCGAGATTAGGTCTGATCTCCTTCCTCCCCATACGCCGGAGATCCACCACCCATCCCCCTGTCGCTTCTCTCACATCCTTATGCAATACATGGATCGAAGCTTCGCCCCAAATCCCTCTATCTTATGCAGGATTTGGTTCGCGCAAAGGAGTCGTTTAGACCCCTCAGTTGCACCGGCAGCACAGCTCCAGGAGAGCGGCCACCGCCACTCTCATCAGGCCGTTACGACCTTCATCGGAGTCCCAACCCAATGTGCAGTGCCTCCACGAAGCTGTCGGAGCCCTCGGATTCTTCATCGGGCCAACGGATCTCTTCCCTTAGCCAATTAAAGTTCGCCCATGAGGTGTTCTTGTCGACCTCCTGTCCGCCGTCGGATGGCCCCCCCTTCTGCTAGACTGCATTTGAGCCACCCGATAGAGCAGCCTTCAAGACCATTGGATCAGATCCAACACGTCAGATCTGACTGCACATCCCCAATATTCTCTGGACTGTCAGATCACTTTGCAGCTGGGTGATCAGAGCCATATGCAAGCATCGTCCTCCACGCGCGCCACGTGTCCTGTAAGGGTATATTTCCTTTTTGCCCACGGACGTTTAGTTAATTCATCTTAGTCCACTAAATAAATATTGTAGTTAAGATATTTTATAGTTCCGACCTCATATTTTTAGCTACTTGCATTTTAGTCCCTCTCAGTTTGTGGAACGTGTATGTCCACGTGATGTTTGGGTTATTTGCACTACATGCCCGACACTTTTTATATGTTCTGGATGGAATGACATGTTTTTAGTATTTGCATATATGCCACTGTGAGTCTGGACCACGTGTGTCGCATGTGCTTGATTAGGATTTTTACAAATTGAACCCTAAAGTTTTGGATTGTGTTATCGTTTGGTCCATAGACTTGAAATATTTGCAACGAGTTCCTTGTAAACCGTGATTAATTGCTTGTCTTTTATTGGACTTAATAAATAGCTTATTAATTCGAAAAATCAAATAAAAATTACCACTAACTTGTATTGGCATGTAATATTTAGTATGATTTTCTTGGATTGATTCCTTTGCATTTAATATTTTAAAAATTCAAAAACCTTTAAAAACATCCATGTTTAGCTTAGAAAAATCATAAAAATTCTATAAAAATATTGTAGTTGCCTTTTTGTGTGTTTTATTAGCAGTATTAATTTTGTTTGGAAAACCTTTATAAAAACCCAAAAAATCACAAAACACTTAAAAACTCATAAAAATCATATAAAATCACAACAAAATCCAAAAAATCCATTTTTAGTTCCTATTTGTAGGTTTTTATTTGAATTTTTCCCTAAAATTGCTATCTAGGGCTTTAGGGCATTTTAGACATTTTTAACTTGCAATTTAGTCCTGGTTGTGTACTGTTTGCATTTTTGGGCTTCGTTTAACTTTTAGAAAACCATAAAACATCAGAAAAATCCCAGAAAATTATCAAAAACATTTTAAAAACTCAAAAATCCAAAAAAATATTTTATCTTAATTTTCTAAGAATTTATGTCTTTAAAGAAAAAATACAAAAAGATTGTCATCCTTGCTTGCTTTCATTTTTGTTCTTATTAAAAATTAAAAAATTGTAAAGTTAAAAACCACTAAAGAATATTTCATTTTCTTCCTGATATTTGACTACTTCGTAGATTTTTCGTGCTCCTTGTGTTCAACCTTGGTTGTTATACCAGGTAAATAAAATAAAGAACCGCTTACACATGTTGTGATTGTCTGATTTTGCTTGAGTGGTTTATTTCTTCTTGTTGAGCCCGTTTGATTGGTTGGGGTCACAACAACCTTGTTTATTTCTTGATACTTAACCTTGATCGACCGGGCGCTCTTCAGAATGGCACCGTTGCCGGGAAGCACGTATTAGTAGTCATTTTTCACTTTTGTTCATTTTTGTCTCTATTTGATATAATTGTTTTCTGACACTCGTTTGTTTTCCTTTTTGTGCGAGGAACCACCCATGGACGTCTCAGCTTTCTTTTGGAGGAGACCGCACCTGAGGAGGAGCAGAGGAGTAGAAGAAAGTAGTTATATTCCATTGTACCGATGTACTTGGAGGACCTCACGGGATTTTTCACAGTTTTGTTTTTATCGCCTTTTATTTTCTTTTGATTCACGAAGTTTTAGCCTTTATACTTAGGACTTTTGTTGATTGTGACGTAATTAGCTAAGGCCCCACACCTAATTGCTTACTGTTTCCCATAGATCTTAATTGGACCTAGCTAATAATCAATAATAAAAAGCTAACACAATCGATTGAGAGGTCACGCGCTGCTAGAGGTCATATACAACTGAAGGATATGGGATGATCCTCAAGCGCATCACGGAAGCATGTGCATCGTATCGTATGCGATGAAGAGAGACTAGTCGCACTAGTTGCTCGGTGCATTGGAATATAAAAATTTTAAATGACGAAACCACATGATCCAAGAACATTTCTTAGATCATTTCATCTAACCACATACAAGATATAGGAATACCTCTCGTAATGTGGTTGCGATCGAGCCTCTAAGCGAAGAGACCTCTTGTCTCAAGTCGGATCCGTCGGAGGAGACGCTTGCGGGCGTGGGGATGAATCGAGTGCTTCTCGCAATCCAAGTTATTGATCCAAGTGATGGATCTCCTGATCTCATCTCACGAGATCAAAAGCCTTCTTCACGAGCACCATGCACCAAAGAAGACTAAGATCCAAGAGTCGTCGAAGCAGGCACGACGACAAAGACGACCTTACCTTTATGAGAGTGGACGGCCACTCAAAGAGAGAAGGGATGGAGTATGTGTGAGAATGAGAAGAAGAGAGAGAGAGAGAGAGAGAGAGAGAGACTTCATCGAGATTGCGTAACTCGAAGAGCAAGGGATGCCTCTTCTTATATAGGGTTTTGGGAGTCCATGGATCCCAATTCATGGAGAACACACAATCAATGGATGAGATTGATTTTTGTTTCTTTTAACGGCTAAGATATTGTTGTAAAAACACCACATTAAGTGGTTAAATTTAAATTAACTTATATTGATACATCAATATAATTAATATCAAATTAAATCACATTTGACTAGATATAGGATAATGAGAAGACCAACATCCATCCCTAAAAGAGGGGGACGACTACTCCTCTCCACATGGAGAGTTGTAGCCGTCCACTCTTCTTGAGAGGAATGGATCTATCTTCCCAAAATATCATGAGATCTCATTATCTCATGATATCTCCTATGACTCTTATCGTAGATAATTTTTCACAAAAATAATTCCAAATTATATTGTGGAAAATATCAACCAAGCCATTGAAATTATGTAAATATCATTCACAGCCCAAATCTAAATGTAAATATATTTTCAACTAATTATTCAATGTGAATCCAATTCACATTAATAATTAATCAACAAATATAAATCACATAAGTCACTGTCTAATATATATATTATAAATCGTATTTATAATATACATGGATAATTGGATAATGCTATCCACATTATCCATATCCACATTAATTAAATCTCATTTAATTAGATTGGATAACCATTCTCATGCATTAGATTAATGTGAATCAAATTCACATTATTCATGATAATTAAATCACATTTAATTATCTATTTCTCAATTCATAGATATAATTCAACTATGGAATTATTCTTGAACTCTTTCAAGAATAATGCACTTTCTCTGCAAATACTTGGAGATAAGGACAGGACGATTGTATTGTTCCATGTATAGTGACTTGGATATTGAGATCACATCTCAAATCCAGATCTCACGGACCTCTCAGAGATGCTTGATTTAATCAAGGCCGTAAATCTAATCTTCTCATTGCATCTGAATCTCATTCAAATCAATGTCCAACACTTGGACCAAGATCAGATTACTTCTCTACTAAGAGGAGTCAATAAAATCCAGACATGTTTCATCACTCCCTCGGAATGGAAGCCTCATGGTTATATAATCGATTATGATCACATCACTCTCAAGTATTCCTAATACATGTACATCCTGCATACTGGAAGACCTATGATCAACCCGAAGATATAGATCAATTTTACACTGTCATCTTCAGGGTTTCATCATCAAGATTCTCAATCTTGGTCATTGGGATTTGCTATCGATCATATGCTTTCCAAAAGCACATATCATACCTTCAAATTCTTGTTATGCTTCTAAAGCACGACGGCCATGCATTGAATTTGATTGGTCCCAATGCCTCATGAGTGAGCTCATGTCTTCCAGTTCAGAATTGAAACTGTATGATCCCTTTGAGAGATCGTATCACTCATATGCCCTTGCATGCATACCAGCTCGTCGGTGTATTGACCTTGGTTAGGTCATCAACCTATTGGTCTGTCAAATGTACATACTCAGACATATAGCAACATATCTGTCTCCGGTCAGAGGATGCGTGCCTATATCATGACAGCATTCAACATATGACTTTGGATATCTCGATCTTGTTAAGTCGACCCTTTGACCTAACTAATCTGATACCTCTAAATATCTATTCCCATGTAGAGGACCAGATCAAGATGTCGGTCAGATATTAACCTATATGAGAAAGGATTGCCATCTCCTACTCAGGATGGAGATCATCTCTTAACAATCATTTGACGGTGCTTGATGAGTCCTCAATCTAACTCCTTAGATATTCATCCAAACACCAGCCTCTATGATTCTATTACTGAATCAACAGTTGATGATTACTAAGATGGCCATGGTACGTAATCCTAATTGTACAATGGGACCTTATAGTGCATTCATTCACTTAATCTCAGAAAGGGAGTGAAAACAAATCAATAACTTTTATTGATAAATCAAACATTACAATAACATTTATTGTTGGAATGGTTCGCCTCGAGCTCACATGTCTAACAATCTCCCACTAGCCCTCAAAACCATTCAGGTACAATCCTTAAACCCATACTCATTACATGCTGGTTGAAAACCTTCTGTGTTAGTGGTTTGGTAAGATGCTCTGCAATGTTGTCGGCAGAGGCCACCTTGGTGATAATGATGTCACCATGCTTTTGAATCTCCCAAATGATGTGGGTTCCTTCACCTGGGCAATGGCTCCCGAGTTATCGCAGAGTAACGGGATGGGAGTATCAGAGGAAACTATGCCAAGTTCCAAGATGAACTTGCGCAACCACACCGCCTAATTTGTAGCATCTGATATGGCAATGTATTCAGCTTCTTTTGTTGAATCTGCCAAAGTGTCCCGCTTCTTGCTTCTCCATCTCACAGCACCACCGTTCAACAGGAACACAAACCCAGATGTCGACTTTCGATCATCAATATCCGATTGGAAGTCTGAATCTGTATATCCCAAGACTTGGAGATCACCATCTCCATAGACCAAGATGTAATCTTGCTTCCGTTTTAGATACTTGAAAATGTTCTTCACTGCATTCTAGTGTTGTTCTCCGTAGCAGGATTGGTAACGACTTACCACTACCACTGCATGGCAGATGTCTGGCCTAGTACACATCATGGCATACATTTGGCTTCCTACAGCTGATGCATAGGGGCATCCAGCCATGGCCTTCTTTTCCTCAACAGTTTGAGGAGCCATCCCTTTAGACAGGCGTATACCTTGACTTAAGGGGAGGAAACCATTCTTAGAACTATCCATACGGAAATGTTCAAGAATCTTCTTAATGTACCCATATTGTGATAATCCCAACATCCTCTTTTCTCGATTTCTGAACAGCTTCAGGCCTAAGATGTAAGGGCTTCTCCAAGATATTTCATCTCAAAGGTATGCGATAGCCAAATCTTAACACTAGTCATCATCCATGTATCATTCCCAATGATAAGTATGCCATCTATATAAAGCACGATGAACACAATGAAGCTCTCACTAAGCTTCTTGTACATACAAGGTTCATCAGGATTCTGCAAAATCATAACTCTTTATGGTTTCGTCAAATCTGATGTTCCAGCTACGAGAAGCTTGTTTGAGCCCATAGATGGATTTCTTCAGCTTGCATATTTTACCTTCTTCAGTTATGAAGTCCTGGTGCTGCTCCATATAGATATCCTCTTCGAGGAATTCATTGAGGAAAGTTGTCTTGACGTTCATCTGCCAGATTGCGTAGTCAAGAGATGCAGCTATAGCTAGCAGTGTCCTCATGGACTTAAGCATAGCCACAGGAGAGAATATCTAATCATAGTTGATGCCTTCTCTCTATGTGTAGCCTTTGGCCATGAGCTATACCTTGATCTCTACTTTCCCATCACTTCCCCTTTTCCTTTTGAAGATCCATTTACACCCTTTAGGTTTTACCCCTTCAGGTGGGTCCTCAAGGGTCAATACGCCATTCTTATGCATGGAGTCAATCTCTGACTTCATTTCTAAAATCCATCTATCCATGTCATGATCCGCGAGTGCTTATCAATTGGAGTAGGATCATTGTCAGTCTCTGCTAACACATGGAATCCATACCTTTTAGGTGGTGCAACCACCCTCGAACTTCTTCGAAGAGGTATGGGTGTTTCATCTTTATTTATCTCTTCAGTTTCTGGTTCAGGAAGCTCAGAATCCTCAGGGAGTTCTATGAGTTCCTCTACTTCATTTTTGTCTTGACCTTTAAGGAAGTCATCCTCCAGAAATCTAACATCTCTAGACACGAAAACCTTTTGGGTCTGAGGGTCATAAAGCTGATATCCAATACCATCTTTAACATACCTAATGAAGTATCACTCTCTAGTGTTAGATTCTAGCTTACTTGCATCCATGTTCTTCACATGAACCAAGCAACCCCAAACCCTCAAGTGATTAACACTTGGTTTGGTTCCATACCATAGCTCATGCGAAGTCTTAGGCACAGATTTACAAGGAATCTTATTTAGGATATATATTGCAGTCTCTACTGCATATCCCCATAAATTAAGTGGTAAATGTGTTTTGCTCATCATTGAACAGACCATATCCATGATGGTCCTGTTGCGTCTTTCAGCAACACCATTAAGTTGGGGTGTTCCAGGAGAATTGAGATTGGAGACAATTCCATTCTATTTAAGGTAGTCCTTGAATTCAACTGAGAGGTACTCACCATATCGGTCAGATCGAATCCGTTTAATCTTCCTATCAGTTTGGTTCTCAACCAAAGTATTGAACTCTTTGAACTTTGCAAAGGTTTCAGATTTATGATGTAATAGGAAGATAAAACAGTATCGTGAATGGTCATTAATAAACGTCAAGTAATATCATATCCATTTCAGGTCGCGGTACTGAAGGGACCACATACATCAGTATGTATAAGGTCAAGAATACCTTCGCATCTTGTAACCTTGTTACTAAAGGGCATCCTGGTCATTTTTTGTCGAATACAATGTTCACAGGTAGGCAAAGGTTGAACCTTTATAAAATCTAAGGGTCCATCCTTTATCGATCTATTGATCCTATCAACAGATAAATGACCAAGCCTTTGATGCCAAATCATGTTTGAATGATTTCCATTCTCCCAGGACCTTTTAGAGTTTTTCTAATGGTGGTATCATTCATGATGTGTTCATCAATGCATAATTCATATAGTCCACCAGAAGTCAAAACACCATCCGCAATATATTTATCATAATGACTTATGACTACTTTATTATGGAAAAGGAATGAATATCTACTTATAACAAGCTTAGATACAGATATTAAATTTATTTTGACTTCAGATACATAAAGACACTCTTTAAGTACTAGGACTCTTCCACTAGTTAATGATAGTCGGCAGGTCCTGATGGTGACTGCTTCAACACTTGCATCAGATCCCATCTGGATGACTCTCTCCCCTTCATGAAGACTCATAGTTTCCTGAAACAAATGCAACAAATTGTATACATGAACAGAAGCACCAGAATATATAATCCAACTACCTTCTCGTCCAACGAGAAAACTAGTTTCAATGATGAAAGTAGATTTCATATATGTTGGGGCTTTACCTTTGTCGACAGACTTCAGGTAATCCGGACAATTACGCTTCCAGTGCCCCGGCTTCTTGCAGTGATGTCAGACATCATTTTTCTTCGATGCTACCAGAGTGGATGAATTGGTAGATGAGCCAACTATTTGACTCTTCTTCTTTCTCTTCTGGGCAGTACCCTTCCGAGAATCATGCTTCCGACCGCGCTTTCCTTTGACCTGTGCAACCATTGCACTACCAGAGGGGCTATCCTTCTTCATTACGTCCTCAGCAGACTTCAATGTAGCTAACATCCCAGCATTACTAAAATTAACTTTGCTCATTTGGTACGTAACCATAAAGTTTTTGAAAGATGTAGGGAGAGACAATAGAATGAAGTCAGCTTGCATGTTTGCATCCATGTCAGCTCCCAGGGTTTCCAGTTGAGAGAGGTACCCAAACATTTTGAGCACATGTTCTCTGACAAATGTCCTCTCCTGCATCTTGCAGCGAATAAGTTCTTTCATTATATTGTAACGTTGTGTGTGGTTTACGTCACCGAACATATCTTTTAGATTCAGCATGATCTCTTGGCAAGTGCTCATTTCCACATGCTGCTTCTGAAGCACATTGGATAATGAACCCAGAATATAACATCTTGCCAGAATATGATCTTCATCATATTTCTCATTAAAGGAAATTTCTTCTCGAGTCTTAGGGTTTGTCTGCTTGTCCTTTGATAGCACATAGGAGATGCGCTTAGTAGAAAGGACAAGATCCAAATTTCAGATCCAATCCAAATAATTTGATCCGGTTAGTTGGTTGACCTCAAGAAGCCTGCTAAGTGGGTTCATGGACTTCATTTTCTAAAATTAAGAATGCATTATATTTGAACATATAAATAATTATATATTCAATTATATATCTTTGATTAAGGTATTTTTAATCAAATTAGTCTTGCTTTGTCAACTTTGAAAGTTCATTCCCTTGATTACTGTAAAAGAAAGAGATATACTTATCGCTATATCTCTAGCAAGATCTAGGTCTTCTCTTTATCTTTGTCACATCCCAATAATATGAGAACCTATAACTCCAATAAAGAGAAGAGGGAACACATTTCGCCTTGCAAGTCCAACTTGTATTTCCCAATTCGGTCTTTAACACCCGGGTCCACCAACCCTAAGGTGATGTTGACCCATTGTTAATTGAATCAGCCGTCAACAGGAATACAACTCGCTATGCGCAATCTAATATCGTCCCAATAATATGAGAACCTGATATTAGGGTCACTATGCATATGTCCTTACTCTTTTGAGAAGCGAAGAGCCCGATCCAAATAGATTGTATGTAGGAGATGTCACTTCAGACATGCGTCTCCTATATACAATATCTAGCGACGGAACCCTTCGCCTTGACGGGAGATCATGGATGTCACTTATGTGATCCTCCACATCTTATTCGAATTTTAATTAATTATCATGAATCATATTCATATAATTAATTCTTCCAAGAGAAATACACATATTCATAATAGAGTGTTTTAATTGGATATAATTAATTTAATCACATTAAATCAATTATCAATGCAATTCAATCAACAAACTTGATTGTTCCTTGAAAAATATGGTATTATCTCAAAGTGTGTGTTAATTAGAATTTAATAATTAGAAAATACACCATGATTTCTCCAGCATTATCGAGTCCCTACCCGCTGTCATGTCCAGTACCGATGGGAGTGGGACAGACCGCACACGGTGAAACCTGCTACCCCAACGCTCCACGACTAGACACCATATCCACCTCAGGAAAGGATAATGCCAAATCGATCATTGTATACTTGAGATGATCATCGGTTTTTCAACCAAAATTATACCATATAGTAATAATCAAAAACATTTTGATTATAAGGAAATTTGCTAGACAAATTTCCAAACCTATTAGTGTAACATGTTTGTTGAAAGTGTATCAAGTAACCAATTGGTGATCTAGATCAAATCTAATCATTTATTGGTTGAGGCTGTCATCTAAGGGAAAAATTACTATTCAAATATTTTTTTAAATAATATCCATAATTATTCTAGGAAATTAACCATTAATTTCACAAGTTTCTTAAATGACAATCACAAGGTTTTTGATTAAAGCATGCAATTTCCAGCAGTGACCCTCACTAACTAAAATAAGCATATCTCTTTCATTTTAAATCCAAATTAAGCAAAATAAATTTCTAAAGATTGGTAATTTGATTTAAAACAGAAATCATGTGATAAGCACACATTTCTCATGCCTTTTAAAACAAACCCTTTAATTATGTCATTATACGCTATCCCCGAAACAGTGGATATATGGTCACTAAAAAGGTCATAACTTGAGCAAACAGAATCCAAATTACACAAACTCAAGTTCCACAGTTTCCTTATTTAATGGGGAACATTATCCGGTGATAGTATTGGTGTTTAAACATTTTAAATAGGGCCGAAATTTATCACAAAATAGGGTTGCGAAAATTGAAATGCGGTAAAATTTTCACGAACCCTCACGAACCCAAATCTTCCTAGGTTTATGGATCGAATCCAAAACCTCCAACCAGGCTTTGATACCACTTGAAGGATATGGGATGATCCTCAAGCACATCACGGAAGCGTATGCATCGTATCGTATACGATGAAGAGCGACTAGTCGCACTAGTTGTTCGGTGCAGTGGAATTTAAAATTTTAAATGATGAAACCACATGATCCAAGAACATTTCTTGGATCGTTTCATCTAACCTCATATAAGATGTAGGAATACCTCTTGGAGTGTGGTTGCGATCGAGCCTCTAAGGGAAGAGACCTCCTATCTCAAGTCCGATCCGTCGGAGGAGACGTTTGCGAGCGCGAGGATGAATCGCGTGCTTCTCGCAATCCAAGTTGTTGATCCAAGCAACAGATCTCTTGATCTCGTCTCATGAGATCAACGCCACACACCAAAGAAGATGGAGATCCAAGAGTCGACAAAACGGGCACGATGACGAAGACGACCTTCCCTTTATGAGAGTGGACGACCACTCAAAGAGAGAAGGGATGGAGTATGCATGAGAATAAGAAGGAGAGAGAGAGAGAGAGAGACTTCATCGAGATTGTGTAACTCGAAGACCATGGGATGCCTCTTCTTATATAAGGTTTTGGGAGTCCATGGATCCCAATCCATGGAGAACACACAATCAATTGATGAGATTTATTTGTGTTTCTTTCGACAGCTAAGATGTTGTTGTAAAAACATAACATTAAGTAATTTAATTTAAATTAACTTGTTTTGATAAATCAATATAGTTAATCTCAAATTAAATCACATTTGACTAGAGATAGGATAATGACAAGACCAACATCCATCCCAAAAAGAGGGGGGACGGCTACTCCTCTCCACATGGAGAGTTGTAGCCGTCCACTCCTCTTGAGAGGAACTGGTCTATCTTCCCAAAATATCATGAGATCTCATTATCTCATGATATGTCCTATGACTCTTGCCGTAAATAATTTTGCACAAAAATAATTCTAAATTATCTTGCGGAAAATATCAACCAAGACATTGAAATTATGTGAATCTCATTCACAACCCAAAACTAAATGTTATTAGATTTTTATTTAATAATTCAATTTGAATCCAATTCACATTAATAATTAATCAACAAATATAAATCACATAAGTCTCTCTCTCTATATATATATTATAAATCGTATTTATATAATACATGGATAATTGGATAGTGCTATCCATATTATCCATATCCACATTAATTAAATCACATTTAATTACATTGGATAATCATTCTCATGCATTCAGATAATGTGATTCACATTCACATTATTAATGATAATTAATCACATTTAATTATCCATTTCTCAATGCTTAGATATAATTCAACTATGGAATTATTCTTGAACTCTTTCAAGAATAATGCACTTTCTCCGTAGATACTTGGAGATAAGGACATGGCGATTGTATTGTTCCACGTATAGTGACTTGAATATTGAGATCACATCTCAAATCCAGATCTCACGGATCTCTCAAAGATGCTTGATTTAATCAAGGTTGCAAATCTAATCTTCTCATTGCATCTGAATCTCATTTAGATCAATGTCCAACACTTGGACCAAGATCAGATTACTTCTTTACTAAGAGGAGTCACTAAAATCCAGACATGTTTCATCACTCCCTCAGAATGAAAGTGTCATGGTTATACAATCGATTATGATCACATCACCATCAGGTATTCCTAATACATGTACATCCTGCATACTGGAAGACCTATGTTCAACCTGAAGATATAGATCAATTTTACATTGTCATCTTCAGGGTTTCATCATCAAGTTTCTCAATCTTGGTCATTGGTACTTGGTATCGATTATATACTTTCCAAAAGCACATATCATACCTTCAAATTCTTGTCATGCTTCTAAAGCACGACGACCATGCATGGAATTTGATCGGTCCCAATTCCTCATGAGTGAGCTCATGTCTTCCAGTTCAGAATTGAACATGTATGATCCCTTTGAGAGATTATATCACTCATATGCCCTTACATGCACACCAGCTCACCGGCGTATAGATATTGGTTAGGTCATCAACCTATTGGTCTGCCAAATGTACATACTCAGACATATAGAAACACATATGTCTCCAGTCAGAGGATGCATTCCTATATCGTGATAGCATTCGACATAGGACTTTGGTTATCTCGATCTCGTTAGGTCAACCCTTTGACCTAACTAATCTAACACCTACGAATCTCTATTCCCATGTAGAGGACCTGCATCAAGAGGTCGGTCAGATATCAACCAATATGAGAAAGGATTGACATCTCCTACTCAAGATGGAGATCATCTCTTAACAATCATTTGATGGTGCTTGATGAGTGCTTAATCTAACTTCTTAGATATTCATCCGAACACCGGCCTCTATGATTCTATTACTGAATCAACAACTGTATGATTACTAAGATGGTCATGGTACATAACCCTAATTTTATAGAGGGAACTTATAGTGCATTCACTCACTTAATCTCAGAAAGGGAGTGAAAACAAATCAATAACTTTTATTGATAAATCAAACATTACAATAACATTTATTGTTGGAATGGTTCGCATCGGGCTCATATGTCTAACAATCTCCTACTAGCCCTCTGAACCATTCAGGTACAATCCTTAAACCCATACTCATTACATGTTGGTCGAAAACCTTCTGTGTCAGAGGTTTGGTAAGGGGATCAGCAACGTTGTTGGTAGAGGACACCTTGGTGATGATGATGTCATCAAACTTTTGAATCTCTCGAATGATGTTGTACTTCCTTTCCATGTGCTTGCTCTTTTGATGCCATCTGGGTTCCTTCTCCTGGGCAATGGCTCCCGAGTTATCGCAAAATAACGGGATGGGAGTATCAGAGGAAACTACGCCAAGTTCCAAGATGAACTTGCGTAACCATACTGCCTCCTTTGCAGCATCTTATGAGGCAATGTATTAAGATTCTATTGTTGAATATGCCGAAGTGTCCCGCTTCTCACTTCTCCAGCTCACAGCACCACCGTTCAACAGGAACACAAACCCTGATGTCGACTTTCAATCATCAATATCCGACTGGAAGTCTGAATCTGTATTCCATGACTTGGACATCACCATCTCTATAGACCAAGATGTAATCTTGCGTCCGTCTTAGATACTTGAAAATGTTCTTCACTGCATTCCAATGTTGTTCTCCATAGCAGGATTGGTAACGATTTACCACTCCCACTGCATGGCAGATTTCTAGCCTAGTAAACATCATGGCGTACATTAAGCTTCCTACAGCTGATGCATAGGGGCATCCAGCCATGGCCTTCTTTTCCTTAACAGTTTGAGGAGTCATCCCTTTAGACAGGTGTATAACTTGACTTAAGGGGAGGAAACCTTTCTTAGAACTATCCATACGGAAACGTTCAAGAATCTTCTTAATGTACCCATGTTGTGATAATCCCAACATCCTCTTTTCTCGGTTTCTGAACAGCTTCAAGCCTAAGATGTAAGGGCTTCACCAAGATCTTTCATCTCAAAGGTATGAGATAGCCAAATCTTAATACTGGTCATCATCCCTGTATTATTCCCAATGATAAGGGTGTCATCTACGTAAAGCACGATGAACACAATGACGCTCCCACTAAGCTTCTTGTACACACAAGGTTCATCAGGATTCTGCACAAAATCATAACTCTTTATGGTTTCGTCAAATCTGATGTTCCAGCTATGAGAAGCTTGTTTGAGCCCATAGATGGATTTCTTCAGCTTGCATATTTTACCTTTCTCGGTTATGAAGCCATGGGGCTTCTCCATATAGATATCCTCCTCAAGGAATCCATTGAGGAAAGTTGTCTTGACGTCCATCTGCCAGATGTCATAGTGAAGAGATGCATCTATAGCTAGCAGTCCTGATGGACTTAAGCATAGCCACAGGAGAGAATGTCTCATCGTAGTTGATGCCTTCTCTCTATGTGTAGCATTTGGCCATGAGTCGTGCCTTGAAAGTCTCTACTTTCCCATCAGGTCTTCTTTTCCTCTTGAAGATCCATTTACACCCTATAGGTTTTACCCCTTCAGGTGGATCCTCTAGGGTCCATACACCATTCTTATGCATGGAGTCAATCTCTGACTTCATTGCTAACATCCATCTATCCATGTCATGATCCACGAGTGCTTCATCAAATGAAGTAGGATTATTGTCAGTCTCTCCTAACCCATGGAATCCATACCTTTCAGGTGGTGCAGCTACCCTCAAACTCCATCGCAGAGGTATAGGTGTTTCATCTTTATTTATCTCTTCGGTTTCTTGTTCAGGAAGCTCAGAATCCTCCGGGAATTCTATGAGTTTCTCTACTTCATTTTTGTCTTGACCTTTAAGGATGTCATCCTCCAGAAATTTAACATCTCTAGACACGAAAACCTCTTGGGTCTCAGGGTCATACAGCTGATATCCAATACCATCTTTAACATACCCAATGAAGTAACACTCTCTAGTGCGAGATTCTAGCTTACTTGCATCCATGTTCTTCACATAAACCAAGCAGCCCCAAACCCTCAAGTGATTAACACTTAGTTTGGTTCCATACCATAGCTCATGAGGAGTCTTAGGCACAGATTTGCTAAGAATCTTGTTTAGGATATATATTGTAGTCTCTACTGCATATCCCCAGAAACTAAGTGGTAAATGTGCTTCTCTCATCATTGAACGGACCATATCCATGATGGTCCTGTTGCATCTTTCAGCAACAGCATTAATTTGGGGGATTCCAGAAGGAGTGAGATTGGAGACAATTCCATTCTCTTTAAGGTATTCCTTGAATTCATCTGAGAGGTACTCACCGCCTCAGTCAGATTGAATTCGTTTAATATTCCTATTAGTCTGGTTCTCAACCAAAGCCTTGAATTCTTTAGACTTTTCAAAGGTTTCATATTTATGACGTAATAGGAAGATAAAATCGTATCGCGAATGGTCATCAATAAAAGTCAAGTAATATCGTATCCATTTCGGGTCGTGGTACTGAAGGGACCACATACATCCGTATGTATAAGGTCAAGAATACCTTTGCATCTTGTAACCTTGTTACTAAAGGGTATCCTGGTCATTTTTTGTCGAATACAATGTTCGCAGGTAGGCAAAGGTTGAACCTTTAGAAAATCTATGGGTTCATCCTTTATCAATTATATTGATCTTATCAACAGATAAATGACCAAGCCTTTGATGCCAAATCATGTTTGAATGATTTCCATTCTCCAAAGACCTTTTATGGTTTTTCTAATGGTAGTAACATTCATGATATGTTAATCAATGCACAATTCATAGAGTCCACCAGAAGTCAAAATACCATCCGTAATATATTTATCATAATGACTTATGACTACTTTATTGCAGAAAAGGAATGAATATCCACTTCTAACAAACTTTGATACAGATATTAAATTCCTTCTGACTTCGGGTACATAAAGGTACTCTTTAAGTACTAGGACTCTTCCACTATATAATCATAGTCGGCAGGTCCTGATGGTGACTGTTGAAACACTTGCATCAAACCCCATCTGGATGACAATCTCCCCTTCATCAAGACTCTTAGTTTTCTGAAACAAATGCAATAAATTACATACATGAACAGTAGCACCATAATCTATAATCCAACTTCCTTATCGACCAACGAGAAAACTAGTTTTAATAATGAAAGTAGATTTCATACATGCTGGGGTTTTACCTTTGTCGACAAACTTCAGGTAATCCGGACAATTACGCTTCTAGTGCCCCGGCTTCTTGCAGTGATGACAGACATTGTTTTTCTTCGATGCTATCAGAGTGGATGCATTGGTAGATGAGCCAACTCCTCGACTCTTCTTCTTTCTCTTCTAGGTCGGACCCTTTCGAGAACCATGCTTCTAACCGTGATTTCCTTTGACTTGTGCAACCATTGCACTGCCAGAGGAGCTATCCTTCTTCATTACGTCCTCAGCAGACTTCAATACAGCTAATAGTCCAACGTTACTATAATCAACTTTGCTCATGTGAACCACAAAGTTGTTGAAAGACTTAGAGAGAGACAGCAGAATGAAGTTAGCTTGCATGTATATGTCCATGTCAGCTCCCGTGGTTTCTAGCTTAGAGAAGTACCCAAACATTTTGAGCACATGTTCTCTGACAGATGTCCCCTCCTGCATCTTGCAGCGAATAAGTTCTTTCATTATATTATAATGCTATGTATGGTTTACGTCACTGAACATATCTTAGATTCAGCATGATCTCTTAGCAAATGCTCATTTCCATGTGATGCTTCTGAAGCACATTGGATAATGAACTCAGAATATAACATCTTGCCAGATTATGATCTTCATCATATTTCTCAATAAAGGAAATTTCTTCCTAAGTCTTAGGGTTCGTGTGCTTGTCCTTTGATAGCACATAGGAGATGCACTCAGCAGAAAGGACAAGATCTAAATTTCGGATCCAATCCGAATAATTTGGTCTGGACAGTTGGTTGATCTCCAGAAGCAAGCTAAGTGGGTTCATGGACTTCATTTTCTTAAATTAAGAATGCACTATATTAGAACATAAAAATAATTATGTATTCAATTACAAATCTTTGATTAAGGTATTTTTAATCAAATTAGTCTTGCTTTGTCAACTTTGAAAGTTCATTCCCTTGATTACTTTCAAAGCAAGAGATATACTTACTGCTATATCTCTAGCAAGATCTGGGATCTCCTCTTTAACTTTGTCACATCCCAATAATATGAGAACCTGTAACTCCAACAAAGAGAAGCGGGAACACATTCCGCCTTGCAAGTCAAACTTGTATTTCCCAATTCGGTCTGGAACACCCAGGCCCACCACCCCTAAGGTGATGTTGACCCGTTGTTAATTGAACCAACCGTCAACAGGAATACAACTCGCTATGCGCAATCCAATATCGCCCCAAAAATATGAGGACCCGATATTGGGGTCACTACGCATACGTCCTTACTCTTTCGAGAAGTGAAGAGCCCGATCCAAATGGATTATATGCAGGAGCTGTCATTTCGAACAGGCGTTTCCTACATACAATATCTGGCGATGGAACCCTTCGCCTTGATGGGAGACCATGGATGTCACTTATGTGATCCTTCACCTCTTATTCAAATTTTAATTAATTATCATGAATCATATTCATATAATTAATTATTCCAAGGGGAATACACATCTATTCATATTAGAGTGTTTTAATTAGATATAACTCATTTAATTACATTAAATCAATTATTAATTGAATTCAATCAACAAACTTGATTGTTACTTGAAAAATATGGTATTGTCTTGAAGTACAAGTTAATTCGAATATTAATAATTAGAAAATACATCATGATTTCTCCAGCATTATCGAGTCCCTACCCGCTGTCATGGCCAGTACCGACTGGAATGGAACAGACCACACACGGTGCAATCTGCTACACCAACGCTCCCTGACTAGACACCATATCCACCTCAGGAAAGGATAATGCTAAATCGATCATTGTGTACTTGAGATGATCATCGGTTTTCAAACTGAAATTATACCATATAGTAATAATAAAAATATTTTGATTATAAGGAAATTTGCTAGATAAATTCCCAAACCTATTCAAGTAACATGTTTGTTGAAAGTGCATCAAGTAACCAATTGGTGATCTAGATTAAATCTAATCATTTATTGATTGAGGCAATGTCATCTAAGGAAACAATTATTATTTAAATATTTCCCAAATATTATACATAATTATTCTAGGAGATTAATCATTAATTTCACAAGTTTCTTAAATGACAATCACAAGGTTTTTGATAAAAGCATGCAATTTCCAACAGTGACCCTTACTAACAAAAATTAGCATATCTCTTTTATTTTAAATCCAAATTAAGCAAAATTGATTTTCAGATATTGATAATTTGATTTAAAATAGAAACCATATGATAGGCATGCATTTCAAAGTGTTTTAAAATAGTAATTAACCATTTAATTACGTCATTATACGCTATCCCTGAAATAGTGGATATATGGTCACTAAAAGGATCATAACTTGAGCAAACGAAATCCAAATTACACAAACTCAAGTTATACGGTTTCCTTATTTAATGAATAACATTATCAAATAATAGTTTTGTGTTTAAAAATTTAAACTGGATCGAAATTTATCACAAAACAGAGTTGCGAAAATTGTAATGCGATAAAATTTTCACAAACCCTGACATGCCCAAATCTTCCTAGGTTTATGTATCGAATCCAAAACCTCCAACCTAACTCTGATACCACTTGAAGGATATGGGATGATCCTCAAGCACATCACGAAAGCGTGTGCATCGTATCGTATACGATGAAGAGCGACTAGTCGACTAGTTGCTCGGTGCAATGGAATTTAAAATTTTTAAATGATGAAAACACATGATCCAAGAACATTTCTTGGATCATTTCATCTAACCACATACAAGATATTGGAATACCTCTTGGAGCATGGTTGCAATCGAGCCTCTAAGCAAAGAGACCTCTTGTCTCAAGTCCAATCCGTCGGAGGAGAAGCTTGCGAGCACGGGGATGAATCGTGTGCTTCTAGCAATCCAAGTGTTGATCCAAGTGATGGATCTCCTGATCTCATCTCACGAGATCAAATGCCTTCTTCATGATCTCCATGCACCAAAGAAGATGGAGATCCAAGAGTCGTCGAAGCGGGCACGACGATGAAGATGACCTTCCCTTTATGAGAGTGGACGGCCACTCAAAGAGAGAAGGGATGGAGTATGCGTGAGAATGAGAAGGAGAAAGAGAGACTTCATCTAGATTGCGTAACTCGAAGAGCAAGGGATGTCTCTTCTTATATAGGGTTTTGGTAGTCCATGGATCCCAATCCATGGAGAACACACAATCAATGGATGAGATTGATTTGTGTTTCTTTCAACGGCTAAGATGTTGTTGTAAAAACATAACATTAAGTGATTTAATTAAAATTAACTTATATTGATAAATCAATATAATTAATCTCAAATTAAATCACATTTGACTAGAGATAGGATAATGAGAAGACCAACATCCATCCTTAAAAGAGCGGGGACGGCTACTCCTCTCTGCATGGAGAGTTGTAGCCGTTCACTCCTCTTGAGAGGAATTGGTCTATCTCCCCAAAATATCATGAGATCTCATTATCTCATGATTTCTCCTATGACTCTTGTAGTAAATAATTTTTCACAAAAATAATTCCAAATTATCTTGTGGAAAATATCAACCAAGCCATTTAAATTATGTGAATCTCATTTACAATCCAGAATTAAATGTAATTGTATTTTCAACTAATCATTCAATGTGAATCCAATTCACATTAACAATTAATCAACAAATATAAATCACATAAGTATCTCTCTAATATATATTATAAATCGTATTTATAATATACATGGATAATTTGATAGTGTTATCCACATTATTTATATCCACAATAATTAAATCACATTTAATTACATTGGATAATCATTCTCATGCATTCAGATAATGTAAATCAAATTCACATTATTCGTGATAATTAAATCACATTTAATTATCCATTTCTCAATGCTTAGATATAATTCAACTATGGAATTATTCTTGAACTCTTTCGAGAATAATGCGCTTTCTTCGTAGATACTTGAAGATAAGAATAGGGTGATTGTATTGTTCCGCGTATAGTGACTTGGATATTGAGATCACATCTCAAATCCAGATCTCATGGACCTCTCAGAGATGCTTTATTTAATCAAGGCTGCAAATCTAATCTTCTAATTGTATTTTAATCTCATTCAGATCAATGTCCAATACTTGGACCTAGATCAGATTACTTCTCTACTGAGAGGAGTCACTAAAATCCAGACATGTTTCATCACTCGCCTCGGGCTCACATGACTAACAACAATACGTGTAGGATCCGTTGTAGCGGACACCGATCGACATCTGAGACCAAACTCAGGCCTCTCTCTCTCTCTGATTAGTTACCTATATGTTCTTCATGATTAATAGAAGTTGCTCGTCTAAGGCCGATTTCTTCGTGAATCATTTAGGCAGTTTTATTTCTGTCTTTGCTTTTATACACGGATCACCCTGTATATAGAGTGCTGGAGTCAGGTATGCATTTATGTCTTTGCATGCATCATAGTGTTTGACCGTGCATAGGCTTTTCGACTTCCTCCCACTGTTTATTGGACTCAAAATAATTCAGGAAATCAAAAAATTCATTAAGTGTTGTTTTATTTCAGAGAATACCTAAAAAGTAAAAATAAAATAAAATTGGGACTGCTAATACAAACTTGACCTTAAAATATACTTCACTTAAAAATCTTATTTTAGGGAGAGGCACCCCCTCATTGATTAATTTATCTGCAACGAGAGTGACCTGCACACTAGGCTAGAGCTATACCTGAACTCCTTTCAGACTGCTGGTCTTGCGGTTGGTTGTTCTCTAGTGTGGATTTCACCGGATAGCCGGTAATTGGTTTGGGACTTCCTTAGCAGATTGGGTAGATCAGGTAGCCAGTAAATAGTACACACCCATACTGGCTGGGAAAAACTAGCTGTGAGATTGGGCTAGTCTCCTAGGAGCATCAGGTTCCCAATAGCTCGCTTAATCTTTCTAATATCTTGATTTGTCACCTAAATAAAAATTGACTAGATAACGACTGATCTTTCACGATCATCAGCTCAAGTGTTGAGTAGGTGAAAAGGGGTTTGTTTTCTCATCTTGTTTGCATCTAGATCTCATCGTCATAAATCCCCACATCACAATGATGGGAAGGAGGACCCTTAGGCTGCCTTTGACAGCATCGCTTTCGAGCACTCCTTTTCATTCATCTAGGGTAGTTTCAGAGAGCCCCGACAAGCTCTCTGAACCTGAGTTTGCTACCACCTTGTTCCCCCTCGATCACCCTTCTTCCAGTCCTGAGGTGCTAGAGAAAAGGCCAGCACAATTATATGTCCATTTGATGGCACCTGAGTTGAGGTATTTTACCTTTGCATACACCCAAGAGATGGCCAACAGTAAGGGGCGCACCGATGAGCAGTCGTAGGGATCCGCATATGTACTTGACCAGGTAGCCATCAACAACACACTCTTAGCCTCCCTAGAGACGATGCAATGCCAGATTAGAGACCAGGGATCATTCATGATAGAGGTGCGCCGAGAGATGACGGAAATGAGAGCCAGCAGAGGAGAGTCGTATAGACTAGCCGGTGGAGAGATACCGGCAGCTAGAGGAGGAAACGGACGTCTAGATGATCAGCCAGAGCTAAGGCCACCATGCACGATGAGGCAGTTGCACAACCCTGGTGCAACTCTTACTCACCGTTGGATTCAGCTTACAGAGATCCTAGGCAATTTCGACCTTCACCCCAGACCATTCAGCTTCTACCCAAGTTCCATGGGCTATCCACCGAGGAGCCACACCTCCATCTCCAGGAGTTTGAGATGATATGTAGCACTATCCACGACAAACATGGATGAGGACATGATCAAGATGATCGCCTTCCCGTTGATCCCACCTGAGAGCAATTAGAGAGGTATGTCACCACCTGGAAGCAGCTCCAGACCGAGTGCTTGAGCAAATACTATCCACTCGGTCAGACCAATGCAGTGCGAGCTATGATCAACAACTTTACCATGATCCCAAACGAGCAGTTTCACGAGGCTTGGGATCAATTCCGAGAGCTCATCGACCGGTGTCCACATCACGAGATATCCAAGCCCAACCTAGTCCAAAGCTTCTTTTGTGGGCTGACACTGGAGCTGCAGAGGCTAGTTAACGCAAAATGTAGAGGGGGTCGTATTGTGCCAAGGATGATGACCAAGTCTGCTCCATTTACGAGGAGATGACAGAGAACTACACGATGATGTCCCAGACTAGGGTCTACACTCAGGGGAAGACCCTCCCACAGGTTGTATCCTACCAGAGGATTGCACGAGACGATGCTGGTCCTTCTACATCGTTAGCAGTAGCACAGGTCGAGTCCTCGACCCCTGACATGGGGATCATCAGCGAGAAGCTGGACCACATCGAGATTATTAAGAAGTAGTGACAGGGACTTACATAGATTGACAGTTGGCACAGACACTGAGTGACTAGAGACTCGGATCATGTGTCTCCAGGAGGCACAAATGGCTCCACAGCCCTGTCTTAGGTCACATGCTAATCCCAGCAGCAACAGCTCCACCCAGCCTTCTTCCACATACCGTTAGGTTCACCACATCCAAGCAGAGCCGGTCTAGTCGCTACAGCCCTACCACCAACCAACACCATCTCAGGACTCTCAGATGGTGGTCTACCAGTCGGATTAGCCCCTGGCAGTTCTTCCCCCTCCACCATTTGAGCAGGAGGCATTGATGGAAGTCAACAGGATTTGGTACGACCGGTACCAACAATAGACTGAGATCCATCGTGATCACCCAAGATTCTGATGGTCCACCGGAGGTACCTCGTCCCAACAGCAGCCTCCAGCTCAGGTCGGACAGAGCAGCCACCAGCAGCAGCAACCCCATCACTCCCAGTACCAGCAGCAGCACTAGAAGGGTCCTCGTCCCTCATATCAGGGACAACAATGGAAGCAGCCGCAATAGCCTCACCAGCAGTACTCCCAGCCTCCCCCTCATTACCAGCAGACTCAACCTCATTTCCAGCGAGGCAACCCGTTCGGTTTTCATGGACCTATCTATTAGAACCCAACCCTTGACGACCTCGCCCTCCTACTTTCTGACCAACAAGCATCCTTCCGACGAGAGATGGACGAGTTCCAGCAGGAGATGAGGGAGATCATCAAGGAAAAGGCCGTCATACCCGCTCAGATCGAACCGAACCCGAACAACCTCAAGAGGAAATCTGAGCAGGTACACTACCACTCCCAGTGATACTTTGGGTGATATATATTCTTATATGTTTGATGCTGATTTTGTAAAAATTAGGAGCGGTAAGGTGCCAGTCGGCATCGCCTCGTCTGACCTACGACCTCATGGAGATTCTAGAGTGCCAGACGAGGAGGATAGTGGTGCTGATGCCACGCATGATGATGACGACAGCTGTGCTGAAGCCACCGAGGACGTAGATCCATCTGACGGTACTGAGGCTGTCGTGATTTCCGATGCAGTCAGTGGTACTGAGGCCACCAATTTTCCAGTTGCTGAGCCAGAGTGCGGTGTTGATGCCATGGAGATAGATGTCACGGGTGGTATTGAGCCCACTATTTTTCTTCAGTTGTGTTACCTTCTCATGTATCTCTAGATAGTTCAAGAAAAAATACAAAAAAATGGAAAAATTGATAAGAACACAAAGGTGAAAAAGGAAAGATTTATGTATCCTCTTCGAGTCCACATGTGTTGCATGATGATATTGATGTGGATTCCACTCTTCTACATACATAGGAGCCTCTTCCTGACCCTCATCTCTCTAGAGAGGGTCCAACCATCCCCTTCCCTCAAGCACTCCACTTAGTGAAGGGCAATAAGCCAGAAAACCCCAAAAAGAGACACCATATAGAGTTCATCCAGCAGATGATAGATAGATTTCAGATTCAGTTGACTTTACAGGAGGCACTAGAGCACATCCCCCTCTTCCAGAAGAATTTGAGAGAGAAGACCACCATCCGTAGGAAGAAGAGGAATCACAATGTAGAGATCCATGTACTTACTTGTGCCACCTGCTTCACCATTCAGAACCGACTGCCAGCCAAGAGACCTGATGCAGGAACTCCATATGTCAGATGCCACATCCATGAGAAGCGGTTCGATCGCACCCTATTAGACAGTGGGTCTTCTATTAATCTCCTTCCGGTTGCTTTACTCGACAGATTTGAGTCAGACCTCTTCGATAGAGTAGGACAGTCCTTTAGTTTGCTGATAGATCTGTCAAGAGGCCAAAGGGGTTATTTATGGGTGTGGTCGTCACAATTCAGGGACTGAAATTCCCAGTGGACTTTGTTGTATTGGACATGGAGATCCCTGAGTCTGTGACAGATACCCCCATCATATTAGGACGCCCATTCGTGGCCACAGCCAAGGCGATGTCTAACCATGATAGTGGAAAGGTATACTTTCACATCAAGGGTGAAAGTATACAAATAGAGACGACCGAGGAGATCAGAGTGAGAGATTCAGACTGCTCAGAGCAGTCGAGTGATACAGAGTAGATGACAGATGCAGAGCGAGATGTCCACCAGGAGTGTGACTTTGTGATTACAGATGATGAGGCAGTTTGGTTTGACCCCATATCACGGGCTTTTATCACGCCATCAGGCATTGTAGAGTTACCGATTTTGGAAGTCGAGTGTTCGGAGAGCACACTCTTGGCACTGTACACATTCGAGGCTGATGATCGTGGGTAGGATAGCAAAGCATAGTACCTTTCTTATTCTTTTGATTCATATCCCTCAGATTCAGGCATTGATTGGGACGATTTTGATGACTATTTGCCTTGCCTGATTCCTTCAGAGCCGACAGCTAGGTAGGAGAGTGAGCCAGCACAGAGTACAAAGACACCAACAGAGCCATCTTCGTCAGGTTTTCACATACAGCGAGAGTTCTCCCATGTAGATCTGGTAGCCTTTACTCAGACATTCCATAAGCCAGATTTGCCAGCTCCCAGTTGTCCAGAACTGAAGGCTTTGCTGCAGTCGATGAAGTACAAATTCCTTGTGGGAGAGCCTAAGATGTTCCTAGTCATTATCTCAGCAGATTTGACTTGAGATCAAGAATCTCGTTTGATGGAGGTTCTTGAAAGAAACCGCAAGGCGATTGGATGGATCATAGCTAATCTCCAGGATCCACCATATTTATCTCGAAGAGGATGCTAAGCCCTCGCCTGAGTTCCAGTGAAGGCTGAACCCGAATCATCGAGATGTGGTCATGAAGCAGATATCAAAATGGTGGAGCACCGATTTTATCTACCTCATCTCCGACTCCAAGTGGGTTAGTCCATTACATGTGGTACCCAAGAAGACAGGTATCACTACAGTTGTGAGTGAGTCTGGAGAGAAGATAGCTACCCGGATACCCACTTCTTGGAGGGTCTGTGTGGACTACAGACGATTGAATCAGGCCACCAAGAACGATCATTTCCCACAATCATTTATTGATCATATTATCGAGAGGCTAGCTGGGAAGAGTCAATAATGTTTTCTTGACGGGTACTCCAGCTATAACCAGGTGGCCATAGTGCCAGAAGACCAGGAGAAAACGACAATCACCTGTCCGTTTGGGACATATGCTTTCATACGGATGCCCTTTGGTTTATGTAATGCCCCAGCTACATTCTAAAACTGCATGTTGTCCATCTTCTTGGATATGGTGGGTGACTGTTTAGAAGTCTTCATAAATGATTTCTCAATCTATGGCGATGGGTTCGATGCTGGTCTTGACTATATAGACCGCATACTTTAGCACTGTATTGAGGTCCATCTTGTATTATCTTGGGAGAAGAGTCACTTCATGGTCACTCAGGGGATGGTTCTTGGCCATATCATCTCCAGTAGGGGCATGGAGGTTGATCTAGCCAAGGTGGATATCATCAGGAAACTAAATCCACCATCCAACTTGCAGCAATTATGGTCTTTTCTAGGGCATGTCAGTTTCTACTGACGATTCATTCACGATTTCAGTCGTATTGCCCGACCGCTTACTGATCTGCTGACGAAAGACACCGAGTTCATTGTAGATGATAAGTGTCTAGCGTCATTTGAGACTCTCAAGGGTTTAATTATTGAGGCTCCTATCCTTCAATCACAAGATTGGTCTCTCCCATTTGAGATCATGATGGATGCTTCCAATTTTGCCATAGGGGATGTGCTAGGATAGAGGAGGGATGGATTGTCATATGCCATTCATTACGCTAGCCGGACTTTGAATACTGCTCAACGGAACTATAACGTGACTAAGAAGGAGATGCTTGTTGTAGTCTTTTCTTTGGATAAGTTCAGATCGTATATTCTTGGATCTAGAGTGACGATATTCACAGATCACACCGCCATCCGATACCTCATGGCAAAGAAGGATGCCAAAACTAGATTGACCAGATGTATCCTTCTACTCCAGGAGTTTGACATTGAGATTAAGGATAAGCCTAGAGTAAAGAATGTGGTGGCAGATCACCTCTCTCGTCTAGAGAATCTTGAGCATTCAGATTAGATTACACCTATTACAGAGACCTACCCAGACGAGGCAATCCTCTCTATTACCTCGCTCCCATGGTACGCCAACATTGTAAACTATCTTGTCACCAAGAAAGTCCCACAAGGTTGGCCCAGGCAACGACTTGAGACTTTCCTAGCGAAGGTCAATTCCTACCATTAGGAGGATCCCATCCTTTATCATGAAGGAGGGGATAGCGTCTGGTGTCGGTGCATTCATCAGGAGGAGCACCACAGTGTCCTCACATACTGCCACAAGCTTGAGGCAGGAGGACATCATTCTGGGAGGAGGACAACACAGAAAGTGCTCCAAACCAGCCTATGGTGCCCCACCCTCTTCAAGGATTCTGTTGAGTTCGTGAAGAGGTGTACTGACTGTCAGAGGATGGGCACTTGTAGACAACGTGATATGATGCTGATGCAGCCCATTTACTTCTGTGAAGTTTTTGACACATGGGGCATCAATTTCATGGGTCCATTCCCTAAGAGTTAGGGATTCGAGTACATTCTGCTTGTTGTGGATTATGTGAGTCGTTGGGTTGAGGCCATCCCTGCCCGAACCGCAGATGCTAAGACTGTTTGCAGATTTTTGAGGAATAATATCATTTCATGGTTGAGGTACCTAGAGTTTCGATATTTGATGGGTGGACTCACTTTATCAACAATAAGGTAAAGGCCCTTGCTAACGAGTTCAACATTGACCATTGTGTTTCCACTCCATATCAACCTCAGATCAATGGTCTTGCTGAAGTATCGAATAGGGAGATCAAGACTATATGGCAGAAGGTGGTCTGCCCGGACTGAAAGGATTGGTCACAGCTATTGGACTCGATCTTGTGGGCCTATCAGACCTCCTTAAAGACACCTTTGGGTACATCTCCCTTCCATCTCATTTATGGCAAGCCATGCCATTTACCTATGGAGATCAAGCACAAGTCACTATGGGCAGTCACTGAGTTATTATTAGATCCTAAGAGTATAGAAGATCAGATAAAATCAGAGTTGGTTGCCCTGGAGGAGCTGAGAGATACAACCTTTTCAAGTAGACTACAATATAAGGAGAGAGTGAAGATATGGCATGATTCTCATATCAGCCATAAACAGTTTGAGCCGAACCAGAAAGTATGGTTATTTGATGCTAGGTTGAGATTATTTCTAAGGAAGTTGCAAAGCAAACGGAAGGGACCATACGTGGTCCAAAAGGTGAATGACAACGGAAGAATTGATATATCTGATTTGTCATCTGAATCCACCTTTCGAGTTAACAGTCAGCGTCTGAAGCCATATCTAGATCATGATTCGATGATCGTTGGCATTGCCCTATTCATTTTGCATGAGATGTGGTCTTTGACTCACTCATTTGCATCTCATGCATGATTATCACTTCTCTTTCGTACTTGTATAAATCTAGTTGTCCATATCACACATTATTTTGTCTAACACACCATCTTCATCTAATGAGTATGCTATACTTAAGGTGTGCTTTACCCTAAGTATAGGGGGTATCAGACTTGTGATTATCTTCTTGATTTTTTTACCTCTGTTTTGTTTCCTATACTTAGGGATATTTTACCCTAAGTATAGGGGAGGTAGACCCTGTACATTCTAACCCTCGGTTTTCCCCTTGTGTACATACTTCTATACTTAGGAATACTTGATACCAAGTATAAGGGGATCACCGACTTCTATTCATTGTACTCTTTAATTTGTCATTGTAGTATAGCTTCCCAATACTCAACACGATTTGTCTTCCTTTCATCGCTTTTTGATCACTTTAAGGACATCATTTGAGCTAAGTATAGGGGGTGTCGCATATGTTGTATATATACTTTAGCCATAGCTCGTACTTTGTGTGAGTATGTTAAATAAAATGGCTAAAAACTATAAACCTAAAAATCACAAAAAAAATAATTTTTTCCCTTGTACATACACTTGTAAATAGCTTTTGTAAAAAAATTGTACAAATATTTGTAAAAAGGTTTGATTGTAAAAAGCTTGAAAATAATTTTGTATCAAAATTATGTATATAGTACAAAATTTTTGAAAAATGTTTGGAAAAATAAAAGTTTGCAAAAAATTGTTTGTAAATGTCTGTAAATATTTTGCAAAACTAACCCGTCCTTGCATTCAAAAAAACTTTCATAAAAAAATTGCATATTTTGAAAATTTACACAAATAGATTTTTGTACATATTTACTTGTATATTCTTCTAAATCATAGCTGGCATTTATACTAGTCTGGAATTAAATTGGAAAATGGAGCTTGGTTAAGACCTTAATCTACCTAACTTCAGAGGAACCTTATAGGATTTGGAGTTAAGACTTTTCAGGTTCATACTGACTTAATTCTTTGAGTTCACTAGGCTATGTTCACATGTCAGCTTGTTGAGCCTAAGTAAAGCACTTAACAATGCACACATGACCCTCAGAGACAATGGTTTGACTTGGACGCGTACCTTACACGTAGCTCAACACGGATGAGGTGGTGAGGAGGTAGAATTCCTTGGCTTGGGGTAGCATACGAGGATAGTACTTCTAGGCGGAACCTCTCGTCTTCCATTAGGGAGGGATGTGCACCTCAACCTGGTCTAGTAGCATTGAGGTCTAAAGACAGGAGTCGTGGGTTGCAATAATGCTTCAAAAGAGGGATAGTCTACTGGCTCAAGAAGAAAAACTCCTTATATACATGCTTAACCATGTAAATATGTTGTATATATGCACATAGAAAAAAGTGCAAAATCAAGAAAAACTCCAAAAAAGTGGACAAGCCTGATTGAAAATAAAATGACTGCCGGAGTGTATATAGTGAATAAGCAAAGCTTATGTATTCCATCTTCTCATCTCATGGAAGCTTGCAACTAGATACTTAGCTACACTGGTTAGGCTCCTAAGGATACGTGGCTACACTGGTCACGGTCCATTCTCTTCTTTCTCCTCTTCTTGAGCTGGTTGAACTTGAACTTAGAAGGGAATACTCCACTCCTCGAGGAAAGAGCTACTAGACTAGGGAATTAGAGTTATCTTATCGAGGGAGGTTGTTGCTTTGTCATTTCTAAGGTGGGAATCTACTTATCACTTACACAGTATCGGGAAAGATGCATACTCATTAGAGTTTGTGTATGTAGACTTGTTCTGATCTGGTTTATTAAGAAGTCTTGACCATAGAATATTGGACTAGAGGTTGTTGAATCTTAAACCTATTTCCCAATAAGTATCTGACAAACTAATAATCCAAAGGTCTGACTGAGCTCCATACTCCAATTTAATGAAGATAAGTTCAACAATCAACCTTGATTCTTTTTCTTTTCTTTTTTGATTTTCACTTCTTTTTCAAATAAGTGTTTGCTAAGGGATTAACAAAGGTAAAATATAGGGGGTGATGAATCCATGATTCTCATGCTTTATTCTTTTATTTTAGCTCTTTTTCTTGGCAAAACATCATGTGAATACATGTAAATTCAATAACTTAGCAATTTGCATGCTTTTATTAATATGGTATATTTAACATGCATTTCTAGAAAAAATAAAAGAATAAAGGAAAATAAAAAGAATGATGTATTCAGAATAAATACAGAGTGATCCAAATCCCAAGAGAAGGTCAAGCCTTGACCTGATCGCAAAATAAATTAATTAGAGAGAGATAGGCTCAACTATGTGTTGTATATAAGACCTATACTTGTACATATTATTATATATTTATTTTTAACAAAAAAAATTATATTATTTTTACACCCTTGCATATAATCTTAGAAATAAGATAAAAATAAAATAAAAATCAGAACAATAAAATAAAAATAAAATCATCAAAACTTTGTACAAAACACACCTTTATGTATTACATTCACTATATACCCTTAATAATTTGTAAAAAGAAAATAAAAATTATTTTATACTCCCAAATTATGTTGTAAATAAATAAAATATAAAATGAGGGTGTCTGTATAAAAGTAACAAAATAAAAATATTTGTACATAATACATAGGCATACTATACTTGTATATAATACTATATATTGTATATACATTAATTTATTTTTCATAAAAATAATTAAAAATCAAAGAAAATACTTTGAAAAATAATAAACATTTTTTAATTTTATATACTTTTTATGTTAAATTCATTTATTTTTATTGAATTTTCAATTATTTCATATATTCCTGCTCTCTGATTGGTCTACCTGGGATCGTTGACCTAGGTCAACCCTCCCTTCCAGCCAAGTCAGACCCGATTCTGGCTCCCCAGACCTTTTTCTTTCTATTTTCCTGCCCGACTCCGACCACCTCTCGCTTTGATTCTTGGACCCGAGATTCCTCAGACATCCGTGATCCTCGCGGATCCCTGGGATCATCTAGATCCCCCCAGGTTGCATTCCATCTTACGATCTTTCCATACCCCTGGGAACCCTATAGATTCTCTCATCCGCCTCCACAGTCGGGAAGCTTGTCCCTCGCACCCCCTTCTTCCCTAGACACCCTCAGTAGATTGACAACTGCTAGAGGTCCCGTTTAGGATCGCCTGGAGGTGCGTGCGGACTTGTAGCTCATCGTGTCACCAGAGTTCTGTTGCGAGTAGCCTCCCCGCCCACCGCAGCATGGTCGAGGCCAAGACCCATCCTCCCATCTTTACCTGGAGCTTCTAAGCTCATTGGTGGCTTCATGTATCACATTTATCCTTCGCATTCCTTTGTTTAATTTCATATTTCCGTTCCGCCTCCGCCGTGGTTTCCCTACTCCGACTAGCTGGTCAGACCTCGATCCACTCACTCCCCCTTTCCGATCGATGACACAACTCATGCTACATCTTCCCATGTAATCTAACCACCCTGGATCTTGCTCACTAGAGCAAGATTAGGTCCGATCTCCTTCCTCCCCGTACGTCGGAGATTCACCACCTGTCCCCATGTCGCTCCTCTCACATCCTTATGCAATAACGTGGACCGGAGCTTCGCCCGAGTCCCTCTATCTTCTACAGGAACTGGTCCACGCAAAGGAGCCATTTAGACCCCTCAGTTGCAACGGCGAAGCAGCTTCAGGCGAGCGGCCACCTCCACTCTCATCAAGCAGTTGCCGCCTTCATCGAAGCCCCTGCCCAACGCGCAGTGCCTCCACGAAGCTGCCGGAGCCCACGGATGGTTCATTAGGCAATGGATCTCTTCCCTTGGCTGATTGAAGTTCGCTCAGGAGGTGTTCTTGCTGACCCCCTGCTCTCCAATGGATGCCCCCTCTGTCAGATCGCATCTAAGCCACACGATAAAGCAGTCTTCAAGACCGTTGGATCAGAGCTGACAAATCAGATCTGACCGCACGTCCCCAACATACTCTGGACTATCAGATCACTTTGCAGCCGAGCGATCATAGCCATACACAAGCACCGTCCTCCATACGCACCACCTGTCCTGCACGGGTATATTTCCTTTTTGACCTCACACATTTAGTTATTTCATCTTAGTCCACTAAATAAATATTGTAGTTAAGACATTTTACAATTTGGACCTCAGATTTTTAAATACTTGCATTTTAGTCCCTCACAGTTTATGGCATGTGTATGTCCACGTGACATTTGGGTTATTTGCATTGTATGTCCTGCACTTTTTATATGTTCTGAATCTAATGGCATGTTTTTAGTATTTGCATATATGCCCCTATGAGTTTGGATCGCGTGTGTCACATGTGCTTGATTGGGATTTTTGCAGATTAAGCCCTAATGTTTTGGATTGTGTTATTGTTTGGTCCATAAATTTGAAATATTTGCAACGAGGTCCCTGTAAATTGTAATTAATTGCTTGTCTTTGATTGGACTTAATAAATAGCTTATTAATTCGAAAAAACACATAAAACCTAACACTAACTCTTGTTGGCATGTAATATTTAATGTGATTTTCTTGGATAGATTCCTTCGCATTTAATATTTTTTTAAAATTCAAAAACCTTTAAAACATCCTTGTTTAGCTTAAAAAAATCATAAAAATTCGAATAATATTTTAAAAATTCTATAAAAATTACTATAGTTGACTTTTTATGTGTTGTAGTTATAATATTAATTTTCTTTGAAAAACCTTTATAAAAATCCAAAAAATCGCAAAAAACCTAAAAACTCAAAAAATCATACAAAATCACAAGAAATCCAAAAATTCCATTTTTAGTTCTTGTTTGTAGGTTTTTATTTATATTTTGCCATAAAATTGCTATCCAAGGCTTTAGGGCATTTTAGACATTTTTAACTTGCAATTTAGTCTCGACTGTGCACTATTTACATTTTTGTGCTTTGTTGGACTTTTAAAACCATAAAAACACTAGAAAAATACCAAAAAATACCAAAAATATTTTAAAAATTCGAAAATCCAAAAATATTTTTATATTAATTTTCTAAGCATTTTTGGCTTTAAAGAAAAAATACAAAAAGATTATCGTGCTTGCTTGCTTTCATTTTTGTCCTTATTAAAAATTAAAAATTTGCAAAGTTAAAAACCATTAAAGAATATTTCATTTTATTGCTGAGATTTGACTACTTTGTAGATTTTTCGTGCTCCTTGTGTTCGACCCTGGTTGCTATACCAGGTAAATAAAATAGCGAATCCTTTACACATGTGTTGATTGTTTGATTTTGCTTGAGTGGTTTATTTCTTCTTGTGGAGCCCGTTTGATTGGTTGGGTTCGCAACGACCTTGTTTATTTCTTGATACTTAACCCAAATTGATCGGACGCTCATCATTGACCTTTCTTAATGAAGGGTTCTTTGGATATTTTCCTACGAATATGTCACGACTCCAATTCTGGGTCGTCAGATCCTCCCATATTCCGATATGCTGAGTCGACAATAATTTATTTAATAATCATAACTAACATTCAGAAATAAAGTGCAATTAAAATTCTAAGAAGGAAGTATTTCAACACTTTTCCATTCATAAAAAAAGTTTATGGTACATTATCCCACTATAACTTTTTATATGTACATCATCTGAAAAGGAAATGCTTAAAAAGATTACCGCTACCTTATAAAGTAATGTTACTACGGCTGGTTGGATGGCTATTGTCCGTGTGTTGATTCTCCAATGCTAATTTGTTTTTCAGAAAACATAGAAAGAGATGGGTCAGTGTTCAATAACGAGAAAAGAAACATAGACGAAGCATGATATTTGAAAGGTTCAACAAATTAAATTATGCAGTTGTTCCATTATTCTATTTTTGTTATAGGACCTATCCATTCTAATCCACATCATGAATGGGTCCAATCCACACCACGGTACCTGAAGTTGTGGACACTCCAGGATTGGAGATTGTGTTGATCTGGTGAGCTTATGTCGTTGCATGTCGCATCAACCAATCCTACAATACTACCCTGATAATTTCTATTGTTTTATCTAGGGTTCCAAATCCTCGACATGACAAACAAATAAGCACACCATCCATGAGGACTCGGTAGCTTAAAACCACAGACTAACCTTTAATCGCATATAACAATGGTTTAAAATTCATGTTATCGTGGCCTAGCCACTTTCAAACCACTTGTGCCTCCACATGGTATGGCCCCATCTTCAACTAGTCAACCCTCCTAATGGCATCCAAGTACCACGTGTTACGAATAATTTATTTCATGTGTTTGCATACCTGGGCAACCGTGTACACTTAGGTTTGTCCTATCAATATTGATGTTCTTCTAACAAACCTACAAGTTGCATGCCTGACCTGTAGTATCTACTCCAAGTCATCCTTATTGTAAAAGATAGTATGAAACAAGAAATGAGATCTCAATTATCCCATATCAATTCTCAGCTAATATCTGTATCATATTGTACAATTATCACAATAATCGCAAGGATAATTCATTTCACCAATTCCAATTTAACAATTATTTTAGAGTAAATCATGAAATAAGCATGTGAACATTCTTCACACTAAAGAACACAATAAACATTAATATTATGCAGTTTATCTTGAAAATCCAATAGCAAGAGGCAAGATTTCGTTACATGATCGTGTTAACTTCTCAAAGGGACTATTCTACCTTGACTCATATTCAACTAGGGTGCATTAGCTCCTAAAATGATTAAAATCCATTCGCATGTCAAGAACACGAAGAACGTACGAAGAACACGAAGAACGAATGAAGAATGCAAAGAATTTGTGAAGAACACAAAGAACGTGAAGAATGCAAATTCTTTAAAAATTTCAGCAGAATCTCCCCTTACATCGGGCGTTACTTCAAGGAAAATTTCTACACAGTTTCCCATTATATCGGGTGATATTTTAAAGAAAATTTCAGCATATTGTCCCCTTACATCAGATTATGTTTCAAGGAAATTTTCGATAAAGTTTCCCTTATACCTAGAGAAACTCGAAAGAAAACATGAGTCTTCAAAGAAACGAATCAAAACATGAATTAAATGGGTATACTTACCTCCTTCCTAAAGTGTTCGAGGAGAGGAGCGCTTCATCTTCCTTCTCCTCTTTTTCACGGCTGCGCTTCACTAGCGCTTTTCCACCACTTTTCTCTTCTCCTCCAGACCTCTCGACCCTAGCCCTCGAGGTAGTGGTGGTGGATGGTATGGAACTTAGAGAGAATGAATGGATGGGGGTATTTATAGGCTTCTGAGACCCGCTAACCATGGTTAAACCATGGTTTTACCTTTAACCATAGTTAGCGCCCCATGGTTTGGGGAAAGGATTATCCGAAACTTAGGGCTTAAGTTAGATCTTCCAGAAGCTTGTAGATTCGCTAATGACTATTAATTAGTGTTAATCACTATAAACTTTCACTAATCATGATTTAACCTTCGTGAGTCACGATTAAATTTTGTTGACCTTTGATTAGTGATTGTTAATGGCGATTAGTGCTCCTTAATCTATCATTACTTTCCTTAATTATGATTAATTATTATCAATAACCATCATTAAGGTTAAATGACATCTTAAGCTTCCTTACTTTTCATTTTTTTTAAAGTCATAACAATTCGAAACAAAGTTCAATTCACACGAAACAAATTCCGTTGGTTTCCTCTTGACGAGCCGGATCTTATGATATAAGATCAGAGATATGGCCAAGTTCAAGATTTTGCAATTATAACAACCTTAAAGGAAGACTCATCCTTGATGAATCTCCATTTCATCACATTTATTCTTTCATTTTGGCCTTAAATCCCTTGCTAAATGGATGTTTATAGCATTAATTTGTACAAAATAACACTCAATTATAGATCTATAAATACTATACAAAATATTATATTTAATTCTTAAATAAAAGAGGAAAAGAAGAAAAGAAAAATAATGAAGTGTTAAAGACACTGGTTGACCTTAAACCCTGAGACCCAATCATCATGATGACTTGGTCGATACTGAATAAAGTAGAGGGAGATAGGGCAAAGAAACTATACAGAAATTACAGATAAAACCCTAATTTTTATTCATGTAATTGCATTTTGGAACCAATTTTATTTTAATATGTTTACATCTCAATAATAATACCCTCTACATGAATATTGTACATAAAAATACAAAGAAAAATACAAAATTGATTTCAAGAAAAAATAATGCACAGTGTGCCCCGGACACACAAAATAAAAAGCCGCAAAGAAAAATTTATAGACATGTATCTTCTCCATACTGACTCAAAATTGACCAAACTATTTTTATTGTTCATAAAATTAAATTATCTATTTAATGAAGGTGGTTTCATTTAATTTGGAGTTAAGTTGCAAAAGTTGGCTTTTAGGCACTCATTGTGCACTATACTTGTATATAATATTCGATATTTTTACTCTTTATAATTTTCCACTTTCCTAAATTTTATAAATTTGTAAATATTAATTCAAAACACTTGGAAATAATAAAATTAGAATAAAACTATTGAACTGCATTAAAAAATAATATACTTTAATAAATAGGTAAACTATACTTATAATATACCTACATAATATATGTACATGATTATCTAAGTAAATAAATAAATCCAGAAATATAAACTAAAAATATGTAAATATATAATTAAATAAGTTAGAAATATATAAAGTACCTATATGGAATAATAAAATACAAAATACAAAATAAAAATAAAATACTATAAATACTAAATAAAATACTACATAAATTTACAAATATTTTTTATGTTTGGACCACATATTTAAAAAATCATTTATGATTTTAAAATTAATTAATAGTGGGGATTACTTCCCTAAATTCCCTGATTGGTGTACATGGACAAATAAGGTGGCATCTTTTGTTAACCTTAAGTCAAGTATACACCCTCCGCCTCTTCTCTTGGTTTTAAGTCAAGTATACAAGGAGCCAGAGGAACAACCTAGAATTTTGTCTATCAAAATTCATGTACGATTTTCGAGGCAGTTTTTTTGTAATTTTTAATGCAATTTTTAGATGCAAAATGCAAATTTGGTTGGTTTTAAGGACTAGAAAATGATTAGCAACAAATGATGTCCGAAAAATATGAAACTTGGCCAAGATGACAATTACGACGAAATCAATGCACTGTACTTTTTTTTCAAATTTTCGGATGCAAGATAAATATTTTATGAATTTTTAAATGTAAATAGAATGAATTTTGATAATTAATTATAATAAATATTAAACCTAATTATATTCAAGAGATAAAATTTTTAAGGATCTATCACTAGGTGATCAATCTCAGAAAAATCCTATACCTTGAAAATATCAGATTTAATACCTAATAAAAATTAAAGATCAAAATATGCAAAATGATTTTTACAAGACAAACTATGCATGAAATGCAATTATTTTTCGATACAATGTAACACACAATTAATTCTACAATCTGTGAATTTTTGGCAATTTTTAGAGCAACGGTTAATTACTTCTGAATATTCAAGCACAAATGGGCAAAGTATGCAATTTTCCACAAAACAATTCATTAATAATTAACCACTGATCACAAAAACACCCACAATATGCCAATATGTAGAGAATTAATTGACGAACATCATGTTATTTTTTAAATAATAAAAAATGCAAGTAGAGGTCCACAGTGGAGAGGAACACATGGGTAACAATGCAATATTACAATAATTAAAAATAAACAAAATGCAAAGAGGGGCTAAAATGTAATTACCGAGAAGTTAGGGGACTAGTCTACAAAATTACCAGAGGATCGCATACGTAGAACGTGACCTCTGATTGGGGGTCTCCTTTACAAAAAAGAAAGAATCTGGGGGGGTTTTCTGAAATTATCTTAGCGGCCATGTGCAGAGCACATGACCCTGGACTTTGGCGTAAATAAGCAGATCTTAGGGGTGCCATTGCAAGATGTTCCCTCCCATCACGTGCCTCGTACACTGGGAGGTCTCAGGACCTGTGCCCGACAGTCACGGTGGGCGAGAGAGGCGGTGCTGGTGGAGCATCTACTGGAGGTCCGGCTGAGTCGTTGAAGGCCAGTGGTGGTTTTGATGCTAGTGAAGATTAGCGGAAGGCGGAGCAAGTTGCTGGCTGAAGTGGGCTCAACAGTGAGGTAGGTTGGAGCGAGGTTGTGCTTGATCCTGATGGCGATCGGTGGAGGAGCCTGAACAGCAGGCGTGGTGGAAGGCAGCGTCGGAGGAGAAGTAGTTGTGAAGGTGATGGTTGTCAATGAAGATTTGGGTCACGGCTGGAGTTGGCGAGGCTTGTTGGTTGGTGATGAAGTAGCGTTGTCGATGGAGGTTGTCGTAGGCTCGACGACGGTGGCAGGAGCAGAGAAGTACTTCGGAGGAGATCGCTGCGACGAGGTGTGAGGCCTCGGATCTCACCGTGCCTTCAAGGAAGAGAGAAGGACACAGAGCTGTCACCTCTGGTGATGGAGCTCCCTCCCTTTAGCATTGCAATCGGTGGATGAAGATCAAAGGAGGGCGGCGAAGCTTTAAACATGAGCCGAGGTGATCGGCTAGAGATGGAAGGGGGTTTGATTGAGACTCGATTGATTCGATGATGAGATACGTGGGATCGGATGGGATTCAATTTGCGGGGATGAGATACGTAGTGGCAGAGGAGATCACAAAGAAGCGCGGAGGCAAAATCACCGGAGAGGGCGGCGGAGAGATTTGGGAAAGGGGGAGGAAGGCGAAGGCATACAGGCGTCGTCCGATCGGCCGAGATCGGACGGCCTTATTAGCGGTGGTTTTGGGTCAATTGGAGTTAGCTTGAATTAGTTAAAAATCGGGGAAGTTAGGCTATTTACAGGTCAATTTTGGCTGGGATTTTTGGCTTCTTATTTTGTGCGAAAATAAGCGATAAATGCAATTCTAATCAAAACATGCATGAATGCTAATTGTACATAATAAATGAAGAAATGCCAATGATTTTTAGGGATTTGAGCTTAATTAATGATATTTAGAGTGATGAATCTGAGATTCATCATGAGCCTGACGTCCATGCCCCCTCTGAAGGAAGAAGTGACCGTAGTACGAAGATCATGGGGATCGAAGGTCAGGGAAGAAGAAGTTTCTTCCTTGTTCTTCCTCCACTCATCATCGCTGTCAGATTCGAGTCGTGACCCAGATCTAATCTGGGACATCCAATTCCAAGCGAAACGAAGTCCTCTCCCACCGCTTCATCTGCCACGTGGAGCGTTAGGAGCCATGCAATCAATGTCGTTGAGTGGGTAAATTAATTAGTAACCCTCTCCCATTTTTGTATTTACAAGTTGGTCCTGTAAATATTTCGTTGTGTAAAAAATCATGTAAAGATTGCATGGACACCCCCCCACATTTTACTATTTACTTCACATAGGTTCAGTACCAGCTCACCTCACGTTGCAGCCCATGTTAGGTGGGCAAATTGCAATTGTGCCCTGTTGGGTTCTATGATTTTTGTTTAGTATTTTAATTTTGTAATTAAGTGTAAACATTTGGATTTATTTACACTTATCCCCTTAATATTTTTTATTGCAAATATAACCATGCCAGCATTGTAAATTAGTTTGTATTTTTATTTAAATAGCTCACATGCTTGTAAAATTGTGGAAAATTACAGTAAATGCTTCATATCATACTTGCTTATTCATATTTTAATTTTAGTATTTTCTTAATTTTTCCATTTATTGAAAATCAAAATGAGCCTATTTGTCCTCCATTTAACTAAAAAATATCAAAAAAATTAAAACCTTATTTAAAATTCCAAAAAAAATATATTATATATTACTATATATTATAACCCCAGATAAAAAATCACAAAATATAAAACAAAAAATCCAAAAAAATAAAAAACCCTTCTAACCCTATAATTTTTTCAAAAATTCTTGAAAATCCAAAAAAAATATTCGACTGTTTATTTTTAATTATATTATATAGTATATATATTAAAATTAGTCTTGGATATTTTTGAACTTATTTTCTATTTTTAAAGCCCAAAACAATCCAATCCATTATTTTATTCCCTATTTTGTTGTATATAATCAATTCAAATACCAAAAAATTATCAAAAAATACAAAAAAATCTCAAAAATAGAGAAAATATTAAAAACACAAAAAACATTTTATTTTATAGATTTTAAATATATCTATCTATATTTATAAATATAAAACCTTATATATCATATACACAATATCAGTATACAATTATAATTACTATTATTAAGTATAAATACCAAATATATTTTAAACCCCTTAAAAAAGGACTGTACTTATCTACATTTTCTGAATTTTTATATATGTATTATATATCAATATCAAATTTAGTACTTCTATTATACAATGTATTATATACTGAAATATATACTTATAATAGCTTCAAAAACAAAAAAAAAGAAATACAAATCAAAAAAATATAAAAAGAAAATAAAATTATAAAAATTTAAAAACAAAAAAATATATATGAAATTAAAAATCATAAAAATAAATATAATTAAAACCCCATAAAAATAAAAAACACCAAAAAGTACAACAAATAGTTGTCTATTTTTAGATAATAATTATTACCATATCCACGTAGCTCTTAGTGGTTTGACCCTTGCACTTGCTTGTTATACACATTTATTTGCAAGGTATAATAAATTTCACCCTGCATATTTTTCGATTTATCATTAATTATGGGTTGATTGTTGATTTGATTGGTTGAGCATGTTCCGAGTACTACGAGAGCGGCCAATACAAAAATTGTCGGACCTGACATGTCAGACACCGCAAATGTTGGGCATGCGAGCCCACGACGAGCCATTATGCAATAAATGTTATTGCGAATATCATTCCCTAATCTGAAATGAAGAATACATTTGCATAATAGGTCCCTTAGTACAATTAGGGTTATGTACCATGGCCATCTTGATGATCTTACAGCTGTTGATTCAAATATTGAATCATAAGTGTTGTGCATGGATGAACATCTAAAGATTTAGATTGAGGACTCATCAAGCACCATCAAATGATTGTTAAGAGATGATCTCCAGCCTGAGTAGGAGATGGCAATCCTTTCTCAGCTAGGCTGATATCTGACCGACCTCTTGCTGCAGGTCTTCTACATAGAATTAGAGATTCGAAGGTGTCAGATTAGTTAGGTCAAAGAGTTGACTTAACGAGATCGAGATAACCAAAGTCCTATATCGTATGTTGTCATGATATAGGCATGTATCCTCTGACCGGAGACATATGTGTTACTATATGTCTGAGTATGTACATTTGGCAGACCAATAGGTTGATGACCTAATTAAGGTTTATACACCGGCGTGCTGGTGTGCATGCAAGGGCATATGAGTAATACGATCTCTCAAAGGGATCATACAGGTTTAGTTACCGAACCGGAAGACATGAGCTCACTCATGAGATATTGGGAAGAATCAAATTTCGTGCATTGTCATCTTGCTTTGGAAGCTTGACTGAATTTGTAGGTTTGATAAATACTTTTAGAAAGTATATGATCAAGACCTAGGTATGATAAATGCTTTTGAAAAGCATATGATCGATACCGACTCCCGATGATCGATATGAGAAACATAATGATAAAACTCTGAAGTAGACAGTGTAAAATTGATCTTATACTTCAGGTTTATTATGAGTCTTCCAGTATACATGATGTACATGTATTGGGAACACCTGAGGGTGATGTGATCATAAACGGTTGTATAACCATGACGCTTCTATTCCTAGGGAGTGATGAAACTGGTCTGAATTTTAGTGACTCCTCTCAGTAGAGAAGTAATCTGATCGTAGTCCAAATGTTGGACATTGATTTGAATGTGATTCAGATTCAATGAGAAGATTAGATTTGCAGTCTTGATTTAATCAAGCATCTATGGGAGGCCTGGGATCTGGATTTGAGATGTGATCTCAATATCCAAGTCACTATACGTGGAACAATACAATCGCCATGTCCTTATCTCCAAGTATTCGCGGAGAAAGCGCATTATCCTTTAAAGGGTTCAGGATAATTTCATTGTTGATAATATGTATCCGAGCATTAAGAAAATAGATAATTAAATGTGATTTAATTATCATGATTAATATGAATTTGATTCATATTATAAGGATATTTATCTTAGATAATTAAATATGATTTATTTATCAAAGATGTAAATAATGTGAATGTGATTCATATTATTTGGGCACATGAGAATAGAGATCCAAGATGATTAAATGTGATTTAATTATCATGAATATTGTGGATAACACTATCCATATTAATCACATATATTATAAATGTGATTTATAATATATAAGAGAGAGCTATTTGTAATTTACATTTGTTAATTAAATGTTGATGTGAATTGAATTCACATTGGACATTAAATTGAAAATGTAATTTACATTTTATTTTGAGTTGTGAATATGATTCACAAATTTCCAATGACAAGATTGCAATATTCACAAAATGATTATGAATTATTTTGTAGAATAATTTACAATATTTGTTGTTGTAAATAATTGGAGACATATGGAATCATGCAATCTTGAGATTGCATTGAGATTCCCCCTTTCCTAATAGGAGAGGGGGGACGGCCACCAATCCCTAAAGGAAAGGGTGGCCATCCACTCTTCCTATATGGAAGGGAGGAGCCTCCTTTTCCTTTATCTCCAATGTTAGTTGATTTAATTTGGTGATTGAATTATATTGATTTATCAATATATAATTCATCTAAATTACATTAATTGTTGTTGGTTTTTACCAACACAAATCTTGGCCATTAAAAGAAACACAAATCAATGAGAGCCATTGGATTTGTGTTGTCCATGGATTGAGATCCATGGATCCCAAAATATTATCAATAGAAGGGCAACCCTTTGCTCTTCTATACACACAAGAGAACATAAGTCTCTCTCTCTCTTTCTCTCTCTACACGCCCTCTCTTCTTCTCTCATGTAGCCGTCCACCATGGATGCCCTAGAGAGGTTCTCCATCGTCGATCATCGTCGTTATGTTGTCCGATCGTTTGCTCGTGGATCTCCGTCTCCTTCGGTGCGCCTCCTCATGAGGAAGATGTCGGATCTCGTGTGTTGAGATCAGGAGATTTGCCACTTGGATCATCGACATGGATTGCGAGAAGCATGTGTTTCATCAACACGCTCGTAAGCGTCTCCTCCGTCGGATCGGACTTGAGACAGGAGGTCTCTTCGTTTAGAGACTCGATCGCAACCACGCCTCAAGAGGTAATTCTATTACTTGTTTGTGGTTTAGACAAAATGATCCGAGAAGTGCTCTTGGATCATATGATTTCGTCACATGAAAATTTTTTAATTTCCGTTGCCTAGAACAACTAGTGCGACTAGTCGTTCCTCGTCGTATTCGATACGACGCTCACGCTTATGTGATGCGCTTGAGGATTATCTTATATCCTTCAAGTGGTATCAAAGCCTTAGGTCAATGGTTTCGGATAGAATCTGTATACCTAAGCCGACTTGGGTTCGTTAGGGTTGCGAAAGTTTTATCGCATTTCATTTTCGCATCTCTGTTTAGTGATTATTTTAGGCCCTGTTTAAATTGTTTAAATACGAAAATAAAACTTGTATTTTGTTCCCCCATTAAATAAGAAAACCATAGGATCTGAATTTACGTAATTTGGATTCCGTTTGCTCGAGATATGGTTGTTTTAATGAACATGTATTCATTGTTGCGGGAACTGCGAATCTTAACATGATTAATGAGTTAATTACTGTTTTGATCCGCCTCTAAATGCGTGAAATATCATTAGGTTATGTTCTAAATCAAATTAGCAATCTTTTAAAATTGTTTTTTGTCTAATTTGGATTTAAATTGATTGAGATATGTTAATTTTAGTAAGTAGGGGTCACTACTGAAATTACAGTCCTAGTCAAGAATCATGTGATTATCAATTAGTGAAATTAATAGTTAATTTCATGAAATAATTATGGAAAATATTTGATTAATATTGAATGATGATTATTTCCTTAATTAACTTGGCCTCAACCAATAAATTGATTAGATTTGATATATATCATAATTGGAAACACAATCATCAAACTCCTTGCTTGAATAGGATTGGGAATTTGTCTAGCAAATTTCCTTATAATCGAAAATGTTTTGATTATCACTATATGGTATAATGTCGGTTGAAGAACCGATGATCATCTCAAGTACAAAATGATTTACTCGACATTATTTTTTTCCCGAGGCAGATATGGTGTCTAGTCAGGGGTCGATGGGGTAGCGGGTCGAACCGGTTGCGGTCCATCCCACTCCCGCCGGTACTGGCCATGACAGCGGGTAGGGAACGAATGATGCCTGAGAGATCATGATGTATTTTCTAATTATTAAAATTCGAATTAATACATACTTTGAGATAATACCATATATATATTCAAGTAAAAACAATCAAGTTTGTTGATTGAATTGGATTGATAATTAATTTAATGTGATTAAGTTAATTATATTCAATTAAAACTACTCTATTATGAATAGATGTGTATTTCCTTGGAAGAATTAATTATATGAATGTGATTCATAATAATTAATTAAAATTTGAATATGAGGTGGAGGATCACATAAGTGACATCCATGGTCTCCCGTCAAGGCGAAGGGTTCCGTCGCCAAACATTGTATGCAGGAGACGCATGTTTGAAGTGACAGCTCCTGCATACGATCCACTTGGATCGGGCTCGTCGCTTCTCGAAAGAGTAAGGACGTATGCGTAGTGACCCCAATATCAGGTCCTCATATTATTGGGGCGATATTGGATTGTGCATAGCGAGTTGTATTCCTGTTGACGGTTGGTTCAATTAATGATGGGTCAACATCACCTTAGGGGTGGTGGGCCCGGGTGTTAAAGACTGAATTGGGAGATGCAAGTTGGACTTGCAAGGCAGAATGTGTTCCCGCTGCTTTTTATCCGAGTTACAGGTTCCCATATTATTGGGATGTAACAAAGATAAGGAAGGAGATCCCGGATCTTGCTTGAGATATAATGGTAAGTATATCTCTTACATTGAAAGTGATTAAGGGAATGAACTTTCATTGTTGACATGACAAGACAATTTTGATATAAAAATTCCTAAATCAAAGTAAATTATATATTTATATATATTTATACAAATTTCTTATTTCAGATAATCCTTCTTTAATCCCACTCAATGTTATACTCAATAATAACCAGTAGAATATCATGGATTGGACCTATGATCCAGATATTATACTTGCAATTGGACACATAGTGTATGTGGTTGCAATGTGCAAGTTTCTCATAATAATGAAGAATGATAATTAAATAGACAATAGGACTAAAACCCTAGGGTTTGTATGTCTCTATAAGTCTTGATCTCATCGAATGAAGTGGCATGTCGATAATGATCGTAACTATCAAATAATCCTTATAAAATCTAAGAAGATGTTCTGGCATACATATGTGCTCTCGACATATAATCATGAATGACATGGTTCTCTGCATTATGCAGAATGGTGGCTCTATAGGAGATGATGTATTCAAATTGTTTGAGTACCTACCTGAACCTAAGTTTTAAGAGTTTAAATGGATGTAGATACGATGAGTGTCATCATTCTACTATCTATACTCTAGTCATTCATGAAGCTTCATAATATTCATATTGTATGAATTGAATGAAGCATGTATAAATGTTGAAATACTCTTATATTGAAATTTTTTATTTTAACATAAGAGATCCTTGGTCTTGAGCAATGGTTGCTTATAGATAAAGGGAGCGCAGTGGAAGCATGGGTTGGACCCAAGTAAGAAGTATAGTCAAAGAGTTGACTATACTTCTGTGACTTCCATATGACATCCAAAGAGTTGGATGAATGCCAATATTGCAATAAGTTGATATGTTGATAGTATGACTATCAAATCTATCTAGAATCCTTAGAGAAGTAATCGGATAGTACATCAGAATAATCTACATATAATCATTGAAATTGACTTACTTATTTGATAAGATAAATTTTAATAATTGTATCTCAATCTTTTAATGATACTTGTAATTGGTTGCAACTGTATTAGAATATTAGAAATTTGATCTTAAAGTTTAATGGCCATCCATGTTGGAAGTGATGCAATTGTTGCAACAATTTCCATTGGATCAATAGACTTCATATTTTCAGCGGGAGCCCTTAGTCTTAGAGAATGTCTCTGTGACCTGGATATTAGAATACACTCATAGTTTACTTCTAAATGTTGGAAATAAACATGAATTCTGGAATAAACCTATCATAGAGAGTTATGATGGATGTATTTCAAATAGTAATCTAACATCTAGTGGACTCCGCTAAATTAGAAAATTAATGAATGGTTCATTAAGATTTCTAATATTGAAAATTAAACCTGTAAAGATCAATAGGAGGATAACGATCATTTGACAATGATCTGGCATAATGTTTTGGACATATGTCTGTTGATGAGATCAATGGACAAGTAAGAGATGAAACTTTAGAATGTCTAAAATTTCAAAACTTGCATACTTATGAATATTGTACTCAAAGTAAAATGTCCAATACACCCTTCTTTGGGAAAGGTGTAAGATGTCAAGGTATTCCGGATCTCATACATATTGATGTATGTGAATCATCTATATCATAGTAAACATTATGGATATGTGATATCTATTGATGATTATTTGTGATATGAGATTTCTTCTCTTCACTTAGAAAACTTTGAAATGTTCAAAGATTTCACAATTTTGGTTTAGAACCAAAGTTTGAAGGAAGATGAAATGAATCTAACCAAGGTAGCTGTACCTATTAGATGAATTCAAGGAATACCTTATGGAGATGTGAATATCATTCATATCTCAATCCTCCTAATGAACTTTAACTCAATAGAGTTGTAGGGAGATACAATTGATCATGTGTGACATGATTTGATCAATGATTAATCTTAGCGTAATTATCTCTTAGTTTCTAGGTATATATATGTGGTAGAGACTACATTATATATATATCCTTAATAAGGTTCCATGTGATTAAGCTGGAATCTGGCACTAGAGAGTGCTACTTCATTAGGAAAGTAAAGGATGGTATTGGATACCTACTTTATGACCTTGAGATTCTTAAAGGATCTCATCTTTGAGAATGTGATTCTTAGAGGATGACTCTCTTGAGAATCAAGATGATAATGAAGTAAAGGAACTTATTTAATCTAGAGAAGATAATGAGGCTCCTGAAATCGAAAACTAAATAGACAATTAAAGATGAAACATTAATACCTCTTCAAATAAGTTTGAGGATGGATTCCATGTGTCAGTTGAATTGGACAATGATCTGACTTCATGTGATGATGCTTCTGAAGATCATATCATGGAAAGATGGATGTTAGCAATAAAGACTAAAGTCGACTTCATATATAAATGTTGTATATAGACCCTCGAGGATCCAACTATATGGGTAAGACCCATTATTGTGTAAATGGATCTTCAAGAGAAAGAGGGAACCTGATGAGAAGGTAGAGACCTTCAAAGCACGGTTCGTAGCCATGAGCTACACGCCGAAGAGAAGACATCACTTGCGATGAGACTTGCTCCCCAGTGACCTTGCTTTAACCCATCAGAATATTGCTAACCATAGCTAAACAACTTCACTATGATATCTTCATGATGTAAGTCAAGATTGCATTCCTCTATGAATACCTCTCTGAGGACATTCACATGAAGCAACCCCAGGGCTTCATTGTTGAGGAAAGCAAAATGTATAAGCTAAAGAAACTCCATCTTTTGAATCAAATAAGCTTCTTTTAGTTGGAACATAAGATTTGATGAAATTATACATTTATGATTTCAGATAAAATCTTGATGAACCATGTGAAGCTTAGTAAAGTGCCATTGTGTTCATCATGCTAAATGTAGATAATATCCTAATCATGTGTAATGATATAAGGATAATAATAAGTGTTTTATAATCTGGTTGTTCCATACCTCGAAATATGATCCCAAGAATACCTCTTAGATCTTAGTTCTGAAGTTGTTCAGAAGCAAAGAGAAGAGGGTATTGGGACCATCACATTAATAGTACACCTTGGACATTTCCATTTTTTGTAAAATTCTAAGAAAGGCTTCTTTCCCTCAAGATATGGTACTGACCTATCTAAAGGGATAGCATCTCAAAGAGTTGAGGATGTAAATGCTAAAACTTCTTGCCCTCGCATCAGTTCCGAGAAGCTGGTATATGCTAGATGTGTACAAAAGCTAGATATCTGCCATGCAGTGGGAGTAGTAAACTATTACTAATCCTACTATGGTGATAAAACACTTGATTGTAGTAATAACAATATCTTCATAGAGGACAAGACTTTTGATATAGTGATCACAAAGTCTTATCTTCAAGAAATTAAGACTTTGTAGATAGTGATCTAAAAGGTCTTAACTACGGATGCCTTAGGAGATAGAGATCTCCAGGAATAAGGGTATTCTGATAAGGATTATGGTAATACCGGTTATAATAATTGTTTATCAGTAGTATCAAGGACACTATAACTGCTTTGACTATATTGAGTATTGGTTGCATAAGATGCAACATTCGCATTAGATGTGAGTATTGTTACTAGGGATATGCAAGTGTCGTAAAAGGACTTGGCATAGTCTCTTGGGAATAGAGTGACTGATCAGCTTACCTAGCTATTTTCTAAATAGCCTATGATTGTCACATGAGTGTGGGTTTAAATGATTAGCCCATTAATGTCTCTTTGGGCTAGTGGGAGATTGTTGGACATGCGAGCCCACGACGAGCCATTATGCAATAAATGTTATTGCGGATATCATTCCCTAATATGAGATGAAGAATACATAATTTGCATAATAGGTCCCTTAGTACAATTAGCGTTATGTACCATGGTCATCTTGATGATCATACAACTGTTGATTCAAATATTGAATCATAGATGCCGGTGCTTGGATGAACATCTAAAGAGTTGGATTGAGACTCGTCAAGCACCATCAAATGATTGTTAAGAGATGATCTCCATCCTGAGTAGAAGATGGCAATCCTTTCTCAGTTAGGACGATATCTGACCGACCTCTTGATGCAAGTCCTCTGCATAGGAATAGAGATTCGGAGGTGTCAGATTAGTTAGGTCAAAGAGTTGACTTAACGAGATCGAGATAACCAAAGTCCTATATCGTATGCTGTCATGATATAGGCACGCATCCTCTAACCGGAGATAGATGTGTTACTATATGTCTGAGTATGTACATTTGGCAGACCAATAGGTTCATGACCTAATCAAGGTCTATACACCGGCGTGCTGGTGTGCATGCAAGGGCATATGAGTAATACGATCTCTCAAAGGGATCATACAGGTTCAGTTACCGAACCGGAATACATGAGCTCACTCATGAGATATTGGGAAGAATCAAATTCCGTGCACGTTCGTCTTGCTTTGGAAGCTTGATTGAATTTGTAGGTTTGATATATACTTTTGGAAAGTATATGATCAAGACCTAGGTATGATATATGCTTTTGGAAAGTATATGATCGATACCGACTCCCAATGATCGAATGAGAAACTTAATGATAAAACTCTGAAGTAGACAGTGTAAAATTGATCTTATACTTCAGGTTTATTCTGAGTCTTCCAGTATGCAGGATGTATAGGTATTGGGAATACCTGAGGTTGATGTGATCATAAACGGTTGTATAACCTTGACGCTTCCATTCCTAGGGAGTGATGAAACGAGTCTGGATTTTAGTGACTCCTCTCAGTAGAGAAGCAATCTGATCTTAGTCCAAATGTTGGACATTGATCTGAATAAGATTCAGATTCAATGAGAAGATTAGATTTACGATCTTGATTTAATCAAGCATCTATTGGAGGCCCGTGATCTGGATTCGAGATGTGATCTCAATATCCATGTCAGTATACGTGGAACAATACAATCGCCACGTCCTTATCTCCAAGTACTTGCGGAGAAAGTGCATTATCCTTGAAAGGGTTCAGGATAATTTCATTGTTGATAATATGTATCCGAGCATTGAGAAAATAGATAATTAAATGTGATTTAATTATCATGAATAATATGAGTTTGATTTATATTATAAGGAGATTTATCTTAGATAATTAAATGTGATTTAATTATCAAAGATGTAAATAATATGAATGTGATTCATATTACTTGGGCACATGAGAATAGAGATCCAAAATGACTAAATGTGATTTAATTATCATGAATAATGTGGATAGCACTATCCATATTAATCACAAATATTATAAATGGGATTTATAATTTATAAGAGAGAGCTATTTGTAATTTACATTTGTTAATTAAATGTTGATGTGAATTGGATTCACATTGGACATTAAATTGAAAGTGTAATTTACATTTTATTTTGGGTTGTGAATATGATTCAGAAATTTCTAATGGCAAGATTGCAATATTCACAAAATAATTATGAACTATTTCGTAGAATAATTTACAACAATTGTTATTGTAAATAATTGGAGACATATGGAATCATGCAATCTTGAGATTGCATTGAGATTCCCCCTTTCCTAATAGGAGAGGGGGAACGGCCACCAATCCCTAAAGGAAAGGGTGGTCGTCCACTCTTCCTATATGGAAGGGGGGAGCCTCCTTTTCCTTTATCTCCATTGTTAGTTGATTTAATTTGGTGATTGAATTATATTGATTTATCAATATATAATTAATCTAAATTAAATTAATTGTTGTTGGTTTTTACCAACACAAATCTTGGCCATTAAAAGAAACACAAATCAATGAGAGCCATTGGATTTGTGTTGTCCATGGATTGAGATCCATGGATCCCAAAATATTATAAATAGAAGGGCACCCCTTTGCTCTTCTCTACACACAAGAGAACATAAGTCTCTCTCTCTCTCCCTCTTTCTCTCTCTACATGCCCTCTCTTCTTCTCTCATGTGGTCGTCCACCATGGCTGCCCTAGAGAGGTTCTCTATCGCCGCAGCATCGTCGTTATGTTGCCCGATCGTTTGCTCGTGGATCTCCGTCTCCTTTGGTGTGCCTCACTCATGAAGAAGACGTCGGATCTCATGTGTCAAGATCAGGAGATTCGCCACTTAGATCGTCGACATGGATTGCGAGAAGCACGTGTTCCATCAATACGCTCGCAAGCATCTCCTCCGTCGGATCGGACTTGAGACAGGAGGTCTCTTCGTTTAGAGACTCGATCACAACCACGCTTCAAGAGGTAATCCTATTACTTGTTTGTGGTTTAGACGAAACGATCCGAGAAGTGTTCTCGGATCATGTGGTTTCGTCACATGAAAAAATTTTAATTTCCGTTGCATAGAACAACTAGTGCAACTAGTCGTTCCTCGTCGTATTCGATACGATGCTCACGCTTCCGTGATGCCCTTGAGGATTATCCCATATCCTTTAGCAAGCCCTCCAAGACCAGGCATTAGGAATCTCTGTCCAAACCTCTCTATCAAATGGCATCATTGTCAGAGAACAATGTGTAGATAGGATTGTATATATTCATCTGCATTATTCCCCCTTTATTTTATTTTATCAATAATTGTTTATTTGTTTCTGTGCATTTCTTTTGTCGAATTCTTTACGAGGGACCCCGTGGCGAAGGCGACTTTCTAGGACGTCAGTGCATTCGAGCTACGAGGAGATTGGATCCTTCTTCATGAGCCAATTAGAGAGAACAATGAAGAGAGATAGCGGAAGAGCAGAGTTTTGTGTAGATTTTTCTTTATATTTTGTAAGAGAGCATTTTTATTTTGCAATAATTAATTGTAATGATACACGACACTTCAATATTAAAACACTCCAAGGTCCATTTCCTGGGTGACTATTCACCTGGGAGCCTCATCAGTTTTCTCACATTTTTATCGATTTCTACACTTTATTTCTCCATATTTCCCACTTGTTTATCTTTGTTTTCTGCGTTTTGAGTTTATGCCTTTATTTTATTTGTTTTCTATGAATGGGCCCTTAGATTTATAGGACTTGCTTGATCGAGTAATCTAGGTCCAAAAACTTAATATATGCATGTTCCTATAGTCTACACTTGGATCTAGATCAAACTCAAGTCGGTTCTTCACATTAATAGAAATTTCAGGGAAATTCCATCAGCTTTACATTCGCTTGTAGTGTAATTTAAATTTCTATATTACATCCCGCATGGAGAGAACTGAGAAGTACTATAAGTTTCCATATTGAGCATGCAACATTAAATGCTAGGGTAAGATTTCCATCGTAGTATCAACTTGCACAGCTTTTCTTCTATCTCCCTCATTTTTATATCACTTAGGAACTTAAAGAAGATCCAAATAAAAACGTTAGGCAAAATATTCTAAAAAATGCTCACGAAAAGTGAAAATCAAACTAAAATAAGGGTATTGTTTATTAACTTTGGCCATAATTAAAATTCGTAGTGAACCATCATTGTTTGGGTTCACAAATCCCAATTATTTTTAGGTACTATCCAGACTGAGTGAGATAGGACCCATAAGGATTAGAGCCAAAAACCCGGCCTAAATATTGTCTTGTTATTGAGTGGATTCACGAAGTATTTACGCTTCTATCGTACGTGGGAGAGTAGGGCTTTTCAATGACAATGTTTTTGCCTTGTGTAGAACATCCGACCTAGTCTGAAGTATTGAACTTAGGTCGTGCCTTCACGGGTGTGTCTGTCTTATCATTCCACGTTCGAATACCATATTTTTTTGGAAGTATTGGTTTCACTTATTGTCTTCTTCATCTATTCTTTGGCTGAGTAGTGGATCCAGACCCAATAGTAGGGATTCTCTTGAAAAAGTACTGGCTACATGTTACAATGGAAGTGGAAAGTACAAGATACTTTTCTGGCAGTACTCACTCTCCTATAGGGTTAGCCTCTAAGGAATTGCTATAAGATTGCCTCAAAATAACAATAAAATTGAAAAGATAAAAATATCCAAACTTTTATGGTTGTACATTGTGTGCGTTGGTGAACTTATTTTGTTTGGTGTTTGTTTAAATTAGAATTTAGGTCAAAGATCCAGTCATGTGTACTTACACCCTTTTTCATTTTATATGTTTTTATTTTTCTTGTCATGCTCATTTTGAACCTTATACTATTTTCATCTTTACTTCATCTATTGTTCATCATTTTATTCCATTCCTCATCTAATCCGCTTCTATTTAAGATGTTGTCTCATGGATGGTTTAGCTGGGACCCCGTCGACTCCCACATCAATTCCGTGAATGCAACATCTTCAACAATTCGACGTGATTCCTAAGAATCTGGTATCGATTTTGCAAACCGATCTCCAAACTCATCGACTTCTTCTGTTATTCAAATAATCTAGGGTCACTCATGTCCCTCCATTCACCCCTTATGGATTGAGATCGATTTCAGTTCATATCAAATGCTCCATTTATACACTTATGCAATTGACCCTAATTCCATAGCATCCTTTCCATATGGTGCCACAGCTTGCCATACTGATCGGGGTATGTTTCCATGTGTAGATCAAGAACCCACACTAGACCTCGTTTAGATAAAATCCTATGAGTCTGTATTAGAGATGACTCCTCATGAAAAATGAAAGGCATCGAACCAACTAGATCAAGGACATCCATATTACAACACTGTGAATGCACAATTGCTCGCATTGATTTTGTCTACCAAGCAGCAATTGATAGGTCAGACACTTGTCATATCGCTTTCCAAGAAATGTTGAATGATATGAGGAGAGAGAGAGAGAGAACAGAGGAGGAGGATTTGATGATGAACAATGAGATGGACCTCGTGGAGGGCCCGCAAATGAGTTGAGGAGATAGGCTCCCAAGCCTACTCTCAAAGAAACATACAATCCTGGCATTGCCACAGGATAGAGTCGATATATATCTCTGTAGTTCACGAACATTATGAATTGAAGCCTCACTTTATGGCTCTTCTTCCCTCTTTCCACGAGAACACCAATGAAGAGCCCTATATCTATCTCCAACAGTTCTATCGCATCTATCGCAACACTCACTACCCTAACATCCCGTTAGAAGTAGTCAAGATGACTGCATTCCCCTTCAGCCTTTAGGACAAGGCCTTATTGAATTAATCACTTGGGGAAGGTCGTGATGACCTCGGAGGAACTCAAGTCTACGTTCATCAAGAAATACTATCATTTTGGATGTTTGAATCAGATACAAGCACGAATCAACAATTTCTTCCAGGGAGAACACGAGTCCATACATGAAACCTAGGAGATATTCAAATATTTATAGGAGATGTCCCCCCACCATGACATCCATTGGACCAGCCTGGTCCAACATTTTTTTGGGGGCCTCACTCCAGAGAGTCCGAGGCTATTAGATGTTGCATGTGGTCACTCGCATTTCAACAAAGATGAAGAATTTGTCTGGAAAATATGTGACGAAATGGCCAAAGGAGAGGTTGCATTGTCTTCATCCCATGCTTATCAGAAATAGTTGTGGATCCACTACAAGCTAGTGAACATGGTTGCATCTAGTGAAGTGGACAGGGATGAGAGGTCCAACCTCAGTATTATGGGGAGCCAATTGTCCTAAGTTGATATAATCGAGAAGAGATCATAAGACCTTGAGAAGTTGTCCGTGATAGAACAAAGGACCTAGCATCTGGACAAGCTGGATAAGATTTCCAAGCAGTTGGAGATGCTAGTCAATACCATCAATGATGTGTCTATGAGTCCATCAACCACAACTCATGTTGAGCAAAAAGAGCCGCAATCTCCACAGCCTCCTCAACCAAGTTCAGGGTAACCTCAGGTCCAATTGTATATTATGTGCAAGCCCTTGAGCAGACTCCACTGTTGTCACAGCAACAACTTGTTGTGTACGAGTCCCTGCCCCCTTCTTATGATCCAGATTTTCCACCACCACCACAGATCCAAAAGTTCAATGGCATATGGAACAATGACGTGGAACTGGCTCGTCCAGGCAGACACCAGCAGGGCCAATCATCAGCTATAAGGCCATACCACTAATCTTCAAGTGGAATGTTTGTCTGGAGCAACCAACCTCTGCATCATTGGTCTCTAACATATTATAATACCTGGAGACAAATTCAATCTTACCAGCACCATGTGTACCGCTAGTATCAGTCGTACCATAATTACATGGCTGCTTCTCAGAACCAATACCTTCCTCCTCCTCCTCAATTCCATTAGCAACAACTCCCTCCTCACCACAATTCTCAGTTTTCCCAGCCTTCGCAGTATCACTCCCAGCATTCTTAGTCATCTAAGGCAGCTCATGTGAACCCAATCATGGATTGCTTGTCCCAACTCGTCAAAGGCCTAGCAGAGATTTCCAAAAAACTTGAAGACCTCATCACCACCAAAACTCCCATTCCGGGGTAGGTTGAGGTGAACCCCGATAGTTTTGAGCGTAAAGAGCATGTAGTTTGTGAAGTCTCCTTCGATCCAACCGTGTCAAGTATTTCATATTATATGTCATCTAATGTTGTGACTCTCAGGAGAGGTAGAGTATTGCAACCACTAGCCATCGCTAAGGGGAAGAATAAAGCATCTTATGGCAAGGTCAACTTCTGGATCTGCCGGTCCAGCAGTAGAGCCGGGTGAGGCAGAAGATGGTGGAGGAGCAGCACTAGCACCAGTCAACAGCACCACCAAGAGGAAAAATTACAAAAAATCAGCAAAATAAAATTTTTCAACAAGAAAAGAAGAGTTGAAGCCAAGAAGGATAAACCTAGAGGAGCCCGCACCTGCAGCACCCCCAGCATTATGGATACATTTTTACCTATTTTGCATAGAGACTTACTTTCTATCCATCCATCTGTATAAATTTTTGTAAATAAGAACAATGCATTTTCTTTTGTGAATATTCCTTTTCCATATGCAATGAAAAATACCAAAAAAATAGAAATTTGAAAAATGAATTGCCTGACCTTAGCATTGTTGAAATCATTGAAAAACATGTGGTAACAATGCCATTGATGAAGGCCATGGAATACATGCCAGCTGTGAAGAAAGGTTTGAAATAGGCATGTACCTCTAAGTGTCAAAGCTTCAAGAATAGGTCTAGTAGAGGAGAGAAACACATCTTTATCATGGCCACATTAAATGCAATCAGTGACCTCCCTCAGAAAAAGAAAGATGAGGGAGCACCCAACATCATATGCCAGATATTTGATCAAGTGTTCGAACGAACTCTGCTTGATAGTGGATTTTCGATTAACCTCATACCCTCATCACTACTTGAAGAATTTGGGTTGGGTTCACTTAAACCACTAATATGATATTGCAGTTTGCATATCGATCCATTGAGTAGCCCAGATGTTTTTTGGAGGTTGTTATCATGACTGTACAGGACATGAGGTTCCTCGTGGACTTTGTTGTCTTGGATATGGATTCTCCTGCACCGTTGCTCCAGACCTCAATTATTCTTAGTCGATCGTTCCTCAAAAAGGTGATGAAATCATCGACTACGGATCTGGGAAGATCGCATTCCTCTCCTGCACTGGTAAAATCACTATGGACATGATCAGCGAACCGAAAGCCACATTTGATGGAAGGAAGCCAGAATAATCAGCTAAAGACTATGATATTATTGATATCAGTGATCAACAGATTTCTCTGGATGACATTCTGACTCAGAAAATCCATTCAACAATGGAGGACCTCGAAAGCACAGTCGACACATACTCCTTTGCCAACTCGGAGACATCATTTGAATCATTGATTAGCTTATTTGATGATGATTCATGCCGGACAAAACATGAAGAATTCATTGCAGATATGTTCGGCACATTATTATAAGATTCAGCAATGACAAAGGTGGACATCACCTCATTGATTCAAGCAGACCATCCATCTACTAGCATAGTGTCTGAAAGGTCCACGGAGTAGACTATACAATTACCTGAACTCAAACAGCTCCTGGCATGCCTGAAGTATGATTTCCTTGCAGGTGAAGCAAACATGTATCTGGTCATCATCAGCAGTAGGCTGACTCCGGATCAGGAATTTCGGCTTCTTGATGTTCTAGAGAAAAATTGCAAGGAACTTGGTTGGAAAGTGTCTGATCTCTGAGGGATAAATACAACATTATGTTCACACTATATATATCTTGAAGATGACTGCAAACCATCCCGAGAATTCCGAAAAAGATTAAATCCTAATCTTCAGGATGTAGTTATGAAAGAAATCATGAAGTGGTGTGAAATAGGATTCATATATTCCATCTCTGACTCCAAATAGGTGAGCCCCCTACATGTCATTCCTATGAAATCAAGGCTCATTGTGGTTAAAAATAACCAAGGAAAGGATATCTCTACCCAAGAATCGACATCTTGACGGGTGTGTATTGACTACTTCGCCTAAACTCTGCAACGAAGAAGGACCATTTCCCTCTGCCATTCATTGACCAAGTTCTAGAAAGACTAGCTGGAAAATAATTCTTCTGCTTTTTAAATGGGTCCTCCAGATACAACTAGGGATGTCAGCGGGTCAGTTTTGGGGTGAGTATTACAATTTCCAAACCCATACCCATTTATAATATCACTACCCATACTCACCCATTTATTAAACAGGTAATTTCTAGCGGGTACCCATATACCTGTTGGATACCCGTGTACCCAATGGATACCCATATCTTCGACATGGTAAATCTTAAGTTGTTTACAAATGTATACAAGATTTTTACAGATAGACGAAATAGAGTGAGATCGTGTAATATGGTGATTCATAAAAATGTGCAATATATAGAGAATATTAAAGGTTTATATATATTAAGTGTTTAACTCTTTTGTGTTGATAGTTTTTATTTGTTAATGATAAAAAAGTTAGTTGAATATGAATAAATAGATGGGGAGAGGAGAAATTTGAGTCGGAAATTTATACATGTAGATCGATATGTATTAGATATGAAATGTATTTGGGCTAGTTTGATTAAAATGCAACACACATCTACTTTATATTTATTTTTTATTTGGGTTTGGGACGTGTTCGGGCTCGAGTACCCACGAGGCAATCCCAAACCCATACCCATACCCGCATGGGTAGTCTATTCAAAACCCAAACCCGTCCAAAAGTAAATGGAGCGGGTTTCGGGTCCTTAAATGGGACAGGTTTGGGTCGGGTACCCAATGGGTAGACCCATATTGGCATCCCTAGTTACAACCAAGCGGTAATCGCCCGTGAAGTCCAAGAGAAGACAACATTCACCTACTCGTTCAGCATGTATGCTTTTAGTAAAATACCCTTTGGATTGGGTAACCCTCATGCCACATTCTAGAGATGCATTCTTGCAGTCTTCACCGATTTGGTCAAAAGTTTTATTGAAGTTTTCATAGATGATTTCTCAATCTAGGATGACAGCTTTGAGTCTTGTCTTCAACACCTAGACCGAGTACTACATGAATGCTATGAAGTGCATTTGATATTATCAAGGGAAAAGAGACACTTCATGATCACAGAAGGAATTGTGATGGGCCACATCATTTCCAAGCGAGGCATGGGAGTCGACCCGACGAAGGTGGATGTTATTGTCAAACTTGATCCACCTCAGAACATAGAGAATGAGAGGTCATTTTAGGGCATTTCAGATTCTATAGAAGATTCATCAAGGACTTTAACAGACTTGTATGACATCTTATAGAGCTTCTCTGCAAGGAGAATGAGTTTATTGTTGACCAAAAGGTTCTCCAATCATTTTATCAGTTGAAATATCTCATCACTCATGCTCCAGTCCTACAACCACCAGATTGGTCTCTTCGCTTTGAGATCAAGATGGATGCATCAGATTTTGTAGTTGGGGTTGTGGTATGACAAAGAAGAGAAAAGTGGCCCTATGACATTCACTACGCTAGCAAGACACTTGATGAAGCACAAAGAAATTATACAGTAATAGAGAAAGAATTGCTGGAAGTGGTTTCTGCATTAGAGAAGTTTAGATCCTACCTTCTTGGATCCAAAGTCATTGTTTTCACTGACCACTCTGCTATCGGATATCTACAGGTGAAGAAGGATGTCAAATCACATCTAATCAGATGAATCCATCTCCTCCAAAAATTTGACTTGGAAATCATAGATAAACCTGGAGTTCAAAATGTGGTAGCAGATCATTTATCTAGAATTGAATGCCAAGATACTCAACTGAGCAATGCACCGATCATAGACTCCTTCCTTGACGAATCCATCCTCACCATTGGATCTCTCTTATGGTATGCTGATATTGTGCACTACCATGTCTTTAGGGTAGTCCCATAATGTTGGACAAAAATCAAAAAGGACAAGTTCATGTCTGATGTCCATATCTACCAATGGTAATACCCATACATGTTCAGGGAAGAGCATATTTCATTTGGCGTTGGTGTATTCTTCCGGAAGAGTACACGAGTGTCCTCGAGCACTACCATAAGCTCGAATCTCGTGGACACCATTTTGGAAGTGTAACAACAACAAAGATTCTGTAGTGTGGTCTCTGGTGGCCAACATTATTCAAGGATGCTAATGAATATGTCGGAGTCTGCACTGATTGTCATGAAATGAGAAAAAACCCAAAATGTTAAAATTCTATGATATTCGATTTATTCGATACTTGGGGCACTGATTTCATGGTTTTGTGTCCTAACAGTCAGGGGTACAAATACATCCTACTCATCGTGGATTATGTGAGTTGATGGGTTGAAGCTATCTCTGCTCAACCCACAAACAACATAACAATCTGTAAATTCTTGAAAGAAAACATTATCATGGTTCAGGATACCAAAAATTCTCATTTCTAATGGGGTATCCACTTCATAAATAACGAGGTCAAGAAATCAACAAAGGAGTATATCATCGATCACTGAGACACGTCTCCTTATCATCCTCAATCAAATTGCTTGGTAGAACTATCAAATAGAGAAATCAAGACAATCCTGCAGAAACTTGTAAGGTCAGACCGCAAGAACTGGTCACAACTTCTGGACTAAGTTCTATGGGCATACAAAACCGCCTACAAGTCTCCCATGGGCATGTCGCCCTACCATCTTGTCTATGGAAATCCTTGCCATATGGCCATGGAGCTCATTCACAAATCATTGTGGGTAGTTAACATATGTAACCTTGACTCACTTAAAGGTGGTCAACAAAGAAAACTTGATCTGAATAATCTCCTGGAATTCTGTGACTACGCCTACAACAATAGCTTAATGTACAAGGAGAAGGTCAAACTTTCGCATGACAAGCACATCAGAAGAAAAACCTTCGAACCTGGATAGAAAGTGTGGTTGTTTGACATGAATTTGAAGATTTTTCTAGGAAAACTGAAGAGTAAATGGACAGGACCCTACAGAGTTAGAACTATGCACAACAATGGAAGTATTTTGATATTAGAGTTGTCACTTAACGCATAGCCTTTCATCGTCAATGGCAGTTGCTGAAGCCATATTTAGAGCATGATACATTCCTAGTCATTGTCGACTCTGTTCAAGTAATTTTTGATGAAGAATACACAGCGTCAACATCATCAGTGGAGATGGACTATGCTCCCAAAAATATCTTTGATAGATTTTCTTCTTTTCTTCTTTTCATTTCAATTTTACAATTTTTTCATTCTTCCATGTTGTACTCATCCCATTCATCTATGTTATACTTAGGATATGCTTCATCCTAAGTATAGGGGGTGAGTGCATTCGGGTTATTAATTATCCACTCCTTCACTTGTCTCTCAACTTTTTGATACCATGTTTATACTAGGGATATTTTACCCTAAGTATTGGGGGGGACAAGCCGAGCCCAATGATTTTGTAAATTCTAGATCCTCGATAATCTCAATTTTGTATACATTCTATTATACTTAGGATTATTTGATCCTAAGTATAGGGGGGATGACAACTTCTCATTTATTTAGTGGTTGTAGTATAGGCTTTGCTATACTCAGCACGAGTTATGTCTTCCTTTCTCTCTTTGATCGCTATGAGGGCATAGCTCAAGCTAAGTATAGAGGGGTCGTATATATGTTGTACATGCTTTAGCCATAACTTGTACTTTCAAATTTTTGAATAGCATTGCTAATATACTATGCGGGTAGGGCATTCAATTAATTAATTAGAATACATTCTAATTATGTACATAATTTTTCAAAAAATCTTTGCAAATATGATTAATAAACCAGTATAAAAATATTTTGCAAAATTATTTGAAAAAAATGGTTGGAAATATCTTGAAAATCATTTGGAAGACCATTTGGAAAACTTTTGCAAATGTTTTCAAACGGTTTGTAAAAATCTTTTGTATATTTTTGTGAAAATTTATCTCATTTATTTAAATAAAACTTTTTAAATTGGTTTGCAGATGAATTGGGAAATGGTTATTGATGATTACATATTATGTCGGTATAATACCATTCAAATTACATGAAGAATCCCATTAATATCGGACATATACACCTCAATACCACTTAATCCAGATATTATTTATTTTACAAATACAATGGGAAAACCACCTCTAAAATGCACAATTGATTTAAATGAACAAATTCTCTCCTCTACATTAATTATATAGTACCACATTCCAATCATTCAATTATGTATCCAAACAAAAATTGCATGGTCATTAAATAAAACATCACATTCAACCACACACATTTATACATCAATTTGGCTCTACACATATTTTGTTGGAAAGAAATGGAGAGGGGTTTGAGGGTAATATGACCTTTCTTTATTGATTTCACATGGGGTACCACATCCCATGCACATTGAGCCTCCCATGTAATATGCAATGCATGAATGCCCTCTTTATTCTTCTCTCTCTCTCTCTTGACCATGCATTATTTATTCCCCATGCATATATCTCCCATGCATGAATGTATTTATTTCTTTTATCTTTATGTGCATGAGATGAAGACCCTTCAAAGGCCAAAGGATGCATATAACATCTATAAAAGGAGGAGTCCCCCAAGGCACCAAGGGGCTCGTGATCTCTCCCCCGCACCCTCTTCCTCACGTAGTCAGCAACTCCAGCTCGTGGCATCCTCTTCCTCGACACCGCCACCAACTCCAGCCAACGCGTGATCATCCCACCCATCTTCACCCCGCAACCCGCGTGTGCAATCAGCCACGCGCCTTCATCGCCACTACCTCCTCGCGTACGTATCTAGCAAGTCGTGCATCTGTCTCCACCATCATCGTCATCGCCTTCATTCTGGATCTTAATAGAGAAGCATTTCTTTTTCTTCCTTGCGTGACTTGCATTTTATTACATTAGTTAGTTTTGTTTAAGTCGAATTTGAAAGAAACAGCTCTCATTTTGTGTAAAGCCTTGAACTTGGCATATCTCGGATCCTATATAATAAGATCCGGCTCGTCAAGAGAAAACCAACGAAATTTGTTTCGTGTGAATCGGACTTCGTTTCGAATTGTTATGATTTTCCGAAGAAAGAGAAGTCATTAATCCATAATGAGTGTCATTACGACTAATTAAATATGATTAAAGAAATTAATGACGATTGAAAGCCGTTAATGATCATTAGTAAACACTAATCAATAGTTAACAAAAGATAAGTGTAAACCGCGAAAGTTAAATCGCGATTAGTGAAAGTTAATCACGATTAGTGTTAATTAAGCGTCATTAGCTAATCTAGAATCCTCTAGAATGTTCTAACTTAAGCTCCAAGTTTGGGATAAGTTTTGGCTAAAACCATGGGCCAAAACCATGGGTCGCTAAACCATGGTTAAGGTCTAAACCATGGTTTTCTAACCATGGTTAGTGGTTTTCCGGGGTCTATAAATAGACTCCCCCCCTACCCATTCATTCTCTACAACTTCCACTACCACCACCACCCAAGGGATAGGGTCAAGAGGTTCGGAGCAGGAGTGGGAGGCGCGGGAGGAGCGCTAGCGAAGCGCTGCCGGGAGAACGAGGAGGAGAAAGGTATGATCCTCTCTTAGTTACTTCGTAAGCTAGGCTTTCAATTCATACTCTTGTTCTTCCAAGTTTTGTTCTTGATTCATCTTTCTTTCCGATTCGTTTTCCTGTTGTGGTTCGAGGAGAAATCTGTGTAACTCCCTACTTAGGTGCGAGTGGCTATGCACGTCAGTGACACTGTGATTCGTCACACGTTCACTCATCTAAGACGCGTGGTGTCTACCGATTCTCCATCGTTTATGTTTCTATTCTTCGCATTATGCTTTTATAGTTATTTTGATGGAGAAATCTGTGTAATACCCTACTTAGGTGCGGGCGGCTATGCACGTCAGTGACCCTGTGATTCGTCACGCGTTCACTCACCTAAGATGTGTGGTGTCTACCGGTTCTTTATCTCTTGTTGTTGAGTATATTCTTTAAGTTTCATTGTTATTTCCCTCTCGATTGATTTTATAAAGGAAACTCTTTTCGTTTTTATTTTGAAATATGTCCCGATATAAGGGGAAACTCTACCGAAATTTTTCGAGAAATATGTCCCGATATAAGGGGAAACTCTGCCGAAATTTTCCGATAAATATGTCCCGATATAAGGGGAAACTCTGCCGAAATTTTAAGAGAAAATATGTTCTTGACGTTCTTCGTGTTCTTCGCGTTCTTCGTGTTCTTCGCGTTCTTAACATGTTCTTAGCGTTTTGATACGAAAAATGAAATTCGATCTTTTCAGGAGCCTTAAAATAGCCTTTCTAAAAACGAAAGTCGATAAAGCCTTGCATACACGAGAGAGAGCTCGATTAGGTAACAAAATCCTTCTTTTTGCTATTGGGTTTTCATACGAAATTATTGAAATTATTGATTTTGTGTTCTTTGGTACGAAGAACCCTAATTTTGATTATTTTTGAAAAGTCTGAAGAATTGCTTTGTGATTCCCACTAAAATAAGGTTTAAGCATCAAATTGATGCGGTGGCTTTTAAAGTTAGGGTTTGGGAGTTAAAATAGGCATAAATACGAATATATATATGGTTATGAATAATATATATGTGAGTCTATACTAAGTATTGTTGATTATGCAAATCGAAGACTTAACGAAAGAATTACATCATGTGAATTGATGTGATTTGAGTTGGATCCTGAAAAGAATCATGTGTCACGTTAAGGATGACTGGGAGTAGAACTACATGTCGGGCATGCAACCTGTAGGTTTGTCGGAAGGAACCCGTATTGGCGTTTCCCTACCTAGGTGGTACATGGTTGCCCTGTTATGATAAGTGCGCACGAAATGAATGTTTTGCAACGCGTGGTATCGAGAGCCAATATATTCGGGTTGGAAGGACGGAAGATGTGGTCGTGCCATGTGGAGGCACGGGTGGTTCAATAGCGGCTGGGTCACGATAATATGTATTTAAAGCCGTTAGGTTATATGATTAAATGTTAGCCTGAGGTTTTAAGCAACCGAGTCCTCGAGGACGGTGTGCTCATTTGATTTTCCAGGCTGAGGATTTAGACCCTGTTTAATGAAAGAAAAAGAAATTGTCCGGGTAGTATTGGAGGATTGGTTGAGGCGACGTGCGGCGGCATAAGCTTACCAAGATCAAAACAATCTCCAATCCCAAAGCGTCCACAGCTTCGGAGACCAAGAATGGTGGGGTTCCCCTGGACTAATCCCTGATGTGGAATAGAAAGGAATATGATTTAAATTAATGAGAAAGAATGAAATTTTTGTGATATCAAGTTTTGAAAAATTACACAATTTGTTTGCTTTTCTCTTCTTCGTTACTTAGCATTCGCTAATTTTTATCCTATGATTTATGGAAAACCTAACAGGTATCAGTGAGCCATCGCAAGGACTTTAAAAATTCATCTGACTTACATACTAGACATCCAGCCAGCCACAGTAGCTTTACTTCTTTAAGGTAGTTAGTAATCTTTTGTATATTTTCCTTTCAAGATGATGTACATGTAAATGGTTATGGTGAGACAATGTATCATCTGAACTTTATTTTGTGAATGGAAAAGTGTTGAAATACTTTCTTCTGAACATACTTTATTTGTAGTTTGTTTCTGAATGTTAGTTGTGATTGCTGAATAAATTATTGCTGAGTAACTAGATCCGGTTATGGGAGGATCCGACGGCCCGGGAAACAGGGTCGCGACAGATTGGTATCAGAGCCAGGTTTCTCTAGTAAATTATTTAGTAATTAATAACTATGAGCGGTATTCAGAAACTAAGGTTGTATTAAGATCCTTTGATCTTAATAAATGACTGCAGTACCATTCATAAGTCATTGTCCCTTATGTACATCATGCTAAGCCATATAGGATCTGACCTTTGACCTTGACTCTTCCCAGGATCATGGTAGACCAAGAAGTGTCTAGACAATTGGCGGCTATGATGGCAATGCTCCAAGACATGGGGCAAAGACAACAAGCATTGGAGGAGAGGCTCAATGCACAGGCTGAGAGACCCGAGGCATCTAAGCCTGCGGATGCCAGGATTGAAGGTTTTGTCCATCTTTCTGAGGAAGAATCTAATTACCATCCTTCAACTGAGTCTGCTCCTACCTCAACTGAAGGAGCAATGGAGAAGGCCCTTCTTAGACACCAAACATTACTAGATAATTACCGAAAGGGAAAAATTCCTCGATTCAAAGGTATAGAGACACCTGCCGAGGCTGAGTTATGGCTCGATGACGTTACTAGGATGTTGAGGATAATCCATGCACCAGTTGACACCTGGGTGCACTTTGCTGAATACTCCCTAGCAGATTATGCACGACGATGGTGGAGAGCAATTTCCAAGAAGTTAGTAGATCCTGTTCCATGGGATATCTTTGAAGAGAGGTTCCGAGCTCATTTCTGTCCCTCTCATTGGGAAGAATTAAAGAGGAGAGAGTTGGCTTCTTTGAATCAGGGTTCTAAGACCGTAAGAGATTATCATATCCACTTTACTGAGCTACTACGGTACTCACCAGCTCTAGAAGCTTCACCACAAGAGTGTCTTACCAAATTTGTTAGCGGTCTTCAGGGAGATCTACGAGAAAAGCTTGTTGGTTTTAGAGCCACAACCGTAGATGAAGCAATGGACATCACCTCTCGTATTGAGATGGATAGGGATGAAAACCACCAAAGAAGAAGTTTCCACTTTAATGGTGGACCATCCAAAAGCAAGGCACATTATAATCGTAGAGATCGTCGCTATCATCCAGCTGGTTCCAATATAAGCTCACCATAGACCTTGGGTCAGGAATTATCAGGAAGAAGGGGTTTCTCTAGACCTCCACTATATCCTCGCGACTCAACAGCAGGAGCTAGCACCTCTGTGGCTGGATCTTCAGCTCAAACAGGAGCACGTGTGTGTTTTTACTGTCATCGGGAAGGCCACATCAAGAAAGATTGTCCGAAGTTGAGAGTTTCAGGGTTTAAATCAACCCCAATTAATAGTATAACATCCACCTCGAGCAATGGAGAAACACATGGAGGAAGGCATGGTAGAGGTCGAGGCTCACAAGGAGCGTCTCCTACACAACAACCACCACAAAGTGTTGTGGGTTCTAGCTTGCCTATTCCTAATGGAAAGCTCAATGCAATTACTGAGGAACAAACCTACCACTCAGGCACAGTCGTACGAGGTACTGTTACTATTCATGGCTTTTCAGTACATGCCTTATTTGATTCTGGTGCTTCACATTCATTTATTGCTCGACGGTTAGTACCCACTTTGGGTAAGATACCAGTAGAAGTACAACAGTCCTATCTGATCAAGGGACCAGGAGGACAAGTATTTATAATCCGAGAAATCCTGGATAATTGTATAATACTGATAGCGGGACATCAGTTACCTGTTTTGCTACTACTAATCAAAATGGAGGACTTTGATCTTATACTAGGAATGGATTGGTTAGAAAGGCATCATGCATGTCTTGACTGTTTCCAGAAGACAGTAACATTTCACCTTCCTAACTCGATAGAGTTCCAGTTCATTGGAAAGACATCCAATGATAATATCAAATATATCTCTACATTGAAGGCACAACAGTTGTTAGAGCAAGGGTGCCAAGGTTATTTAGCTTATGTATCCACTACATCAGGGTCAGAAAGAATGATAGAAGACGTGCCTATAGTGTGTGAGTTTATTGATGTATTTCCAGATGAACTACCCGGATTACTACCTTAGCGAGAGATTGAATTTGAAATCTCTCTCATACCTGATACTCAGCCTATCTCTATCCCTCCGTATAGAATGGCACCAGCTGAGTTACGAGAGTTAAAGGTACAATTGCAAGAACTGATAGATAAAGGATTCATTCATCCTAGTACTTCACCATGGGGTGCACCTGTCTTATTTATCAGGAAAAAGGATGGGCCGATGCGGTTGTGCATTGACTATAGACAACTAAACAAGAGGACAATAAAGAACAAGTATCCTCTGCCAAGAATAGATGATCTCTTTGATCAGTTACAAGGTTCAACTATGTATTCCAAGATTGATTTAAGATCTGGATACCATCAGTTGAAAATTAAAGATACAGATATTCCCAAGACAGCTTTTCGAACTAGATACAAGCATTATGAATTCTTAGTTATGCCTTTTGGACTAACAAATGCCCCAGCAGCCTTTATGGATCTCAAGAATAGAGTATTCAAGGAGTTCTTAGATCATTTTGTAGTAGTCTTTATTGATGATGTGCTTATTTACTCCAAGGATAAGTATCTGCATGAACACCATCTCAGGCGGGCACTTGAAACTCTAAGGAAGAACAAACTGTATGCTAAATATAGCAAATGTGACTTCTGGCTATCTGAAGTATCTTTCTTAGGCCATGTTATTCCTGGGGAAGGTATATCAGTTGATCCTACAAAGGTTAGTGCGGTGATGAGTTGGGAACACCCAAAGACTGTCACAGAAATACGATCTTTTCTTGGTTTAGCTGGATATTATAGAAGATTCGTGAAGGACTTTTCACGAATAGCATTGCCAATGACTAAACTAACTCAAAATGAGATCCCATTCTTATTGTCTGATACATGTGAAGCTAGTTTTCAGACACTGAAAGAATGCCTAACATCTGCACCCATCCGTACTCTACCCTTCGGGAGTGAAGGGTTTACAGTGTACACTGACGCATCTAAAGAAGGACTTGGGGCGGTTCTTATGCAACATGGTAAGGTAGTTGCGTATGCATCACGACAGCGCAGGACACATGAGAAGAACTACCCAACACATGACCTTGAATTAGTTGTTGTAGTTTTCGCTTTAAAGATATGGAGACACTACCTGTATGGTATTACTTTTGAAATCTTCACCGATCATAAAAGCTTGAAATATCTATTTGATCAGAAGGAACTCAATATGAGACAGAGACGGCGGCTAGAGTTGCTGAAAGACTATGATTGCATTATCTCCTACCACCCTGGTAAGGGGAACGTCGTAGCAGATGCCCTTAGCAGAAGAACTTATTCACCTGGGTTAGTGAGTGATATCCACTTCTGGGGTTTACTATCAACGTTAAGTGAATGGAAACCATTTGATAGTAGTGCTGATACTATAACTATTCCTCGTCAATACAAACCTGAAATATGGGATAAAATAAAGAAAGGACAGGAGGATTATCCAGTCCTTAAAGACTTGAAATAACAACTTGAGAAGAATGAGATAGAGGGATTCCAGATACAAGATGGGTTACTATATAACCATCACAGAGCTTGTGTACTAGACATACCTGAATTGAGGAAAGACATTTTACGTGAAGCTCATTGCTCTAGATTATCTATTCATCCAGGAATTACGAAGATGTATAAGGATCTTCATTCATACTTTTGGTGGTCGGGAATGAAGAAAGATGTTGCTGAGTTTGTGAATTCATGTTTCACTTGCCAGCAGGTAAAGGCTTCACACCAAAAGCCACCAGGATTATTGCAACCCCTCCCTATACCTGAATGGAAATGGGAAAGCATTTCCATGGATTTCATTACTGGCTTACCTCAGACAACTGATTGTAAAGATAGTATCTGGGTTATAATAGATCATTTGACAAAGGTAGCACACTTCATTCCAATAATCTTATCTTTCACTCCAGACCAGCTTGCTGAGTTATATATTACACATGTGATTCGCCTCCATGGTATCCCGAAGGAAGTAGTTTCTGATCGAGATTCACGATTCACCTCACACTATTGGGAGAACTTCATGAAAGCTTTAGGTACACAACTATGCTTGAGTACAGCATATCATCCACAAACAGATGGTCAGTTAGAACGTACGATTCAAACACTAGAGGATATGCTACGAGCATGTGCCTTAGAATGGAAGGGATCGTGGATTAAACATTTGCCTCTTGTAGAATTCACCTACAATAATAGTTACCATACAAGTATTGGCATGGCACCATTTGAAGCACTATATGGACGAAAGTGTACTACTCCTTTGTGTTGGCAAGAGGTCGGAATAAAGAACCTTTATTATTCAGATATACTTCAGGAGACACGGGAAGCTGTAGAACTTGCTAGAAAAAGACTATTAACTGCTCAGAGTCGCCAGAAAAGTTATAGTGATACCAGGCGAAGAGACCTTGAATTTGAGGTAGGTGACTTTGTATTTCTCAAAGTATCACCTATGAAGGTGTTCAGAGGTTTGGCTTGCGTGGGAAGTTAGCACCCAGGTTCGTGGGTCCCTTTGAAATTGTTCAACGGATTAGTAAAGTTGCCTATAGACTTGCACTTCCTCCACATCTTTCAGCAATACATGATGTATTTGATGTATCAAATCTGAGAAAGTACATTAGGGATCCAGAGCATAAGATAAGTTATGATGATTTACATGTTGAGCCAGACTTAACATACCAAGAGATACCTGTGCAAATACTTGAAAGGGATATCAAGAAGTTGAGAAACAAAGAGGTGCCTCTAGTTAAAGTATTGTGGCGAAACCAAGAGTTTGAAGAAGCCACATGGGAACCTGAGGTAGAAATGAGAGAGAAATACCCGTACTTGTTTGAATGATAACATTATGTATTATGTATATATTCTTTATAAATGAAATGGCGTTCGTTCTCTTTAAGGTTGTTATGCTTTCAATCCTCTTTAAGGTTGTTATGCCTGCATTTCTAGTCTCGAGGACGAGACTTCCTTTAAGGTTGTTATAATTATAAAGCCTTGAACTTGGCATATCTCAGATCCTATATAATAAGATCCGGCTCGTCAAGAGAAAACCAACGAAATTTGTTTCGTGTGAATCGGACTTCGTTTCGAATTGTTATGATTTTCCGAAGAAAGAGAAGTCATTAATCCATAATGATTGTCATTAAGACTAATTAAACATGATTAAAGAAATTAATGACGATTGAAAGCCGCCAATGATCATTAGTATACACTAATCAATAGTTAACAAAAGATAAGCATAAACCGCGAAAGTTAAATCGCGATTAGTGAAAGTTAATCACAATTAGTGTTAATTAAGCGTCATTAGCGAATCTAGAATCCTCTAGAATGTTCTAACTTAAGCTCCAAGTTTGGAATAAGTTTTGGCTAAAACCATGGGCCAAAACCATGAGCCGCTAAACCATGGTTAAGGTCTAAACCATGGTTTTCTAACCATGGTTAGTGGTTTTCTGGGGCCTATAAATAGACCCCCCTACCCATTCATTCTCTACAACTTCCACTACCACCACCACTCAAGGGCTAGGGTCGAGAGGTTGGGAGGAGGAGTGGGAGGCGAGGGAGGAGCGCTAGCGAAGCGTTGCCGGGAGAACGAGGAGGAGAAAGGTATGATCCTCTCTTAGTTACTTCGTAAGCTAGGCTTTCAATTCATACTCTTGTTCTTCCAAGTTTTGTTCTTGATTCATCTTTCTTTCCGATTCATTTTCATGTTGTGGTTCGAGGAGAAATCTGTGTAACGCCCTACTTAGGTGCGGGCGGCTATGCATGTCAGTGGCCCTGTGATTCGTCACACGTTCACTCATCTAAGACGCGTGGTGTCTACCGATTCTCCATCGTTTATGTTTCTATTCTTCGCATTATGCTTTTATAGTTATTTTGATGGAGAAATATGTGTAATACCCTACTTAGGTGCGGGCGGCTATGCACATCAGTGACCCTGTGATTCGTCACACGTTCACTCACCTAAGATGTGTGGTGTCTACCGGTTCTTCATCTCTTGTTGTTGAGTAAATTCTTTAAGTTTCGTTGTTATTTTCCTCTCAATTGATTTTATAAAGGAAACTCTTTTCGTTTTTATTTTGAAATATGTCCCGATATAAGAGGAAACTCTGCCGAAATTTTCCGAGAAATATGTCCCGATATAAGGGGAAACTCTGCCGAAATTTTCCGAGAAATATGTCCCGATATAAGGGGAAACTCTGCCGAAATTTTAAGAGAAAATATGTTCTTGACGTTCTTCGTATTCTTCACGTTCTTCGCGTTCTTCGTGTTCTTAACATGTTCTTAGCGTTTTGATACAAAAAATGAAATTCGATCTTTTCAGGAGCCTTAAAATAGCCTTTCTAAAAAACGAAACTCGATAAAGCCTTGCATACACGAGAGAGAGCTCGATTAGGTAACGAAATCCTTCCTTTTGCTATTGGGTATTCATACGAAATTATTGAAATTATTGCTTTTGTGTTCTTTGCTACGAAGAACCCTAATTTTGGTTATTTTTGAAAAAGTCTGAAGAATTGCTTTGTGATTCCCACTAAAATAAGGTTTAAGCATCAAATTGATGCGGTGGCTTTGAAAGTTAGGGTTTGGGAGTTAAAACAGGCATAAATACGAATATATATATTGTTATGAATAATATATATGTGAGTCTATACTAAGTATTGCTGATTATGCAAATCGAAGACTTCACGAAAGAACTACATCATGTGAATTGATGTGATTTGAGTTGGATCCTGAAAAGGATCATGTGTCACGTTAAGGATGACTGGGAGTAGAACTACAGGTCGGGCATGCAACCTGTAGGTTTGTCGGAAGGAACCCGTATTGGTGTTTCCCTACCTAGGTGGTACACGGTTGCCCTGTTATGATAAGTGTGCACGAAATGAATGTTTTGCAACGCGTGGTACCAGGAGCCAATATATTTGAGTTGGAATGACGGAAGATGTGGTCGTGCCATGTAGAGGCACGGGTGGTTCAATAGCGGCTGGGTCACGATAATATGTATTTAAAGCCACTAGGTTATATGATTAAATGTTAGCCTGAGGTTTTAAGCAATCGAGTCCTCGAGGACGGTGTGCTCATTTGATTTTCCAAGCTGAGGATTTAGACCATGTTTAATGAAAGAAAAAGAAATTGTCAGGGTAGTATTGGAGGATTGGTTGAGGCGACGTGCGGCGGCATAAGCTTACCAAGATCAACACAATCTCCAATCCCGAAGCGTCCACAGCTTCGGAGTCCATGAATGGTGGGGTTCCCCTGGACTAATCCCTGATGTGGAATAGAAAGGAATAGGACTTAAATTAATGAGAAAGAATGAAATTTTTGTGATATCAACTTTTGAAAAATTGCACAATTTGTTTGCTTTTCTCTTCTTCGTTACTTAGCGTTCGCTAATTTTTATCCTATGATTTTTGGAAAACGCAACAGGTATCGGTGAGCCATCGCAAGGACTTTAAAAATTCATCCGGCTTACATACTAGACATTCAGCCAGCCACAGTAGCTTTACTTCTTTAAGGTAGTTAGTAATCTTTTGTATATTTTCCTTTCAAGATGATGTACCTGTAAATGATTATGGTGGGACAATGTATCATCTGAACTTTATTTTGTGAATGGAAAAGTGTTGAAATACTTTCTTCTGAAAATACTTTATTTGTAGTCTGTTTCTGAATGTTAGTTGTGATTGCTAAATAAATTATTGCTGAGTAACCAGATTTGGTTATGGGAGGATCCGGCGGCCCGGGAAACAGGGTCGCGACATTTTGTAAGCTCTCTTGCATTTTATTTGGTTTAAGTTGAACTTGAAAGAATTTTTTATTTTGTAAGATCTCTCTTTTCAAGTCAAAGTTTTCTTTAAATATATGCATTGCAAGTCTTATATCTCATTATTCTTCTTGAAACATTGCAAGTGTCATCTCATTTCCTCCATCTTAATTTGCGATTCAACTCCTGTTTTCTTATTTAGTTTCACTCATACCCTCTTTCGTTTATTTCAAGTTCTAACAAATATTTTCACCGTAGATTACATTTTACCGTCAAAATCTCTTTAACATGGTTTTTCTTTCATCGCACTAGATTAGAATTTTAATCAATTTGAAAGAAGAACAAAAAATGTGAGTTTGCTTAGTCCCTGCGGATACGAACCTCTACTTGCACTATACATCTCATATATTTTCATCATGCTTGTAGTTGTAATATTATTTATTTGTGATTTTTCGTGGAACAACAACGACGTGGTAAAACTAATTTTTTAAACCACGTAAAATCGCATCAACATTTTGGCGTCGTTGCCGAAGACTAGGCAACATTTGCAATTTTTTCTTCACTTTCAACTTGTTTTTGATATTCTAATCCGTGCAATTTTTTATTTCAGGTACTTGAACCCCGAAAAATAAAAAAATGAAGAATACATGTATTTTTTTGCAAACTTGTAATTTGTTCTAAGTAGAATTTTTTTGTAATATTACTTTCTCCCCCCTTCTCGGAAAAGCTCGCCATCAACAGGACAAAACATTACGGATTTAACGCTAGAAGTGCAGGCACAGTGAGCTTCCTTTTTCACTTAGGTATTTTAAGATTTACATTTCTTGCATTTGTTTACGTATCGAATTAAATCGAAAAAAAATAAAAAAAAGTGTTCTTGATTGCATCATCTCTGTGGTCTTCTACCTCTGATAACTTAATTCAAAGACCATCAAAATCATGCTTGATCACATTAAAAGGATAAGTTTAAAAGATTACCAGTGATCCGAGCGAAAGCAACCAAAAATTTGAATGCTTGTTTGATGCACATGGTGAATGATACAAAACTCACAAGCACATAGAATCCTAGGATAGAGAAAAAATCACTGGTGCTACGTAGGATTGCAGCTAGAAATCGTAACTTGTCGACGTGTTGGGCACATGTTCTTGTGGGAAGAACTGATCATTGATCTGAGTACCGCACCCTGGATCCCCCAGCCGGATTAGGACATCGATTTGTCACAATCTTCCACACCCACCTCTTCTTTAAGGACTCTTAATGCTCTGATAACATTTGTTGAATCACTAAATTAAAATCGAAAAGATAACCGCTTCCGTGGTAATTTTTGTGTGCAGTTGGTGAATCAATAAATTATTTTGTGTTAATCTATTGTGTACTTGTATGTACCTGAGAATCTTTATTCATAGAAAAAATCAAGTTATGCTCAATGAGATGCATGAGAAAACGAGGCTGAATCGGGCTATTGCATTGAATTATTTGGAGGAAAGGAAATGATCTTCTCGACTCATTGATCCACCTATTTTATTACCGATTGAGCATGAGATTGATGAAATGATGCATCTAGTGCAAAAATATCAAGAAGGCCAGGAACACAAAAAGAACGAGTCATCCGATCAAACGTCAAAACCACCCCATGATGACCCTATGTTAGAATTTCTTACATTACCTTCTCCCGCATGTCCTTCCTTTGTCTCTTCCAAGCCACTTTCACATGCAGAATACTTATCCATTTCGAATACTGGACTAATATCCGATTCTTTAAGAAATCACTCAATCTCCTTACCCCTATCATCGACCCATGAAAGTGACTCTCAACATACTCTTCATGAATTAGCTATCCAAATCCAACAAAACCAGGGAGCACTTATGGATGAGTGTAATAGGATGCATGAGAATGTCAGTAAACAACTTTTGGAAATTCGTGCTCACTTGATGAATAGGCCAAATAGTTTGACAGATGAATGCAATATATCTCAACAATATTTTGAGAAACATCAAGAAGAGAAAATTGAGGATTTCATATACTCAAGGGAAGAATAAAAATGGGTCCCAATATCAGTGAACCAAACAATGATACTTCCTTTTGATGAACTAGATGTGAGATGTATAGAAGAAGATTTTATTGATGAAATAGTGCCATCTCAATGTCTCCTCAAACACAGATTGGCGAAATTTTATGATATCCCCATCTTCGCTCCTCTTGTGTCAGAATATGTATTAATTAAGATGCCCAATGATTTAATAGATGAATGTTGTCTCTTGGAAAGACTCAAAAACTTTGAGCATGAAACTTCATTTTGTGATCTTGAGGGACGTCTTATGGAATATGACTCTATGGATGAAATTGAGGAGGAATGTGATATAATTTCGGCATTCATGAATCAAGTTGATCAGAATGATTTTGGAGAGGATAATAAGGACATTTTTTAAATTGAGATCACGCCCCTAATACAACTCGATCACTCCCCACTCTTGATGGATACATGTATTAATGATGGCATCGATCTTTCCTTAGACTATTCTAAAGGTTATGAACCTCGGTCTACTAATAATATCGACTGGTCTGAGATAATAGTTGAATTTGAGGATAGTATTGGTATTGACTCCAGCAAAGAAATCGAGGAAGATTTGATGTTTGATGTTAATTCTGGATGTGATATTACGATTAATGAAAAAGTCCAAACTTAGAGTTTAAATATGAGGACATAGTAGACAATGAATTGACTTCTTCATGCACCACGACTCTCTTCCAACCAACACATGATTATATGTTGAAGATCTTTTATGATGATCCTTTCAAAGATGAGATTTCCAACTCCATTGCCTTCACCATTGAGAAAGAAGATCCGCTCAATTCGGTTGATGACTATAAGAATACATCTTCTACTACTGAGTCAGAATCTGATCAGAATGATTTTTTATTCTCCGATCTTTTTTGGAATGAAACCGAGGAACTACTCAAAACATTCGAAGACAATCGTCCAATCATTCATGTGACACAACCTTTGCCAAATCCAACCTCTATTGTCATATCTCCTAATTCAATAGCCAACACTCCCATGCTCCTGACCTTTGAATACCCAAATCATATTTCTAGGAAAAAAGCACCCTCGTGGTTCAAGCAGAGAACTGAAATGAAATTCACAATAGATGCCACCAAAAATAGCCATGATGATTATTTGAGGAAAAATGATGATTTATCACAATATATGTTGGAGGATCACATGCTTATAACCACTCAACCTTCTTTGATGGAAGAATCAATTCTTGGTCACTTGGAGCTAGACTTCAACCCATCAAACCAACTTCTGGTCCATGAGCCCATCACCAATTCACCTATTCCCCTCCCACTACATCTAGTCCAAGATCAGACAGCTTCATCTCTCATTCTTGTTCACCAACCAATTACTTTCTTCACTATATTAATGATATCACACATCTATCAAACCCATCAGCCATACTCCCACATCTTGGTCAGGATATTGATGTTGAACCAATGGTTTCATTGGGGTTTTCTGAAGACAGCTTCTACACTCGTACGTAATACTGGATACTCTTGAAAAGCTGAATCATCGAATTGGGACGCTAAAAACATTTGGTGGGTCCACACCCATAGGTATGTTTCTTTTCTCTACATTTTAAATTTATTTTTCTTCTTCTTAGCATTAAATAATATGGGGGCAGCCTTTTTGAAAATTACAAATCCCAAAACATTATAAAAAATAATGAAAATTAAAAAAATAAAAACAAACAAAAACAAAAACATTATGAACTACTCATGCATCATTACACTCCCTTGATCATTTGGTCCTTTTATTAATTTTCATTTTCACCATGAGGATATGGTTTCTGATAAGCATGGGGGTGTCTGCATATTTCTCAAAATTCCATAATTTTCAAAATTGCATATTTATCTTGAAAAATGCTTTCTAAAAAAACATTTGCATACCTACAAAAAAAATCAAATAAAAATTTGCAAAATTCCCTCAACAAATTTTTTCCAAAAACATCGTAAAACCTTTTTAAAAACCACTAAAAATATGTCCTTCCTCTCTATTTTTATCCTATTTTTGAGAAATCAGCTCTTCATTGCATAGATCATAGACTGAAGCTGAGTTGACCCTAATCCACTTAATTCCATCAGAATTTCACTAGGCATGAGTTTTTAAGCTTTCTTCAGGTCCATATGGACTTTATTCTCTCAGTTCCACTAACTCCACTGGTGAATGAACTTCTGTATCTAACTAGATCACCTGAACAACTAGTAGCACTCTTAAACTATTCATTGGATATTAAGCAACTGCACATTCCACTTAGCTTGATTGAGTTTATTTTACAAGATACAATTACAATCTAGTTGGGGTGAGGAGTTGTCCTCTTGGTTGTACCAATGCCTGAACCTTGTCTATAGTTAGTGAAGGAACCTGACTCAGGAGCAACATGATCTCTCTAGTCTAAGTGTGTCAGCAAATAAGCCAGTATCATGCCTCCAAAGTCAATATTAAGCTGATACTATATTTGATGCCAAACCCAAAGCAAAAACACCACAAAAAGGCATATCACATTACAAAAGAATGCCAAAAACCACCAATCATGCAAAGATGTGCAAAACAAAATCAATGAAAGAAGACCATCAAATAACCCTTCTCCACCAACAAGCTATGGTAGCAGTCCAATGATGCTACCTAATTTCTTAAAAGAGGCCCAAAGAGGCCCAGGGTTATGCTCCGCAAAAGGAAAAAAATGAGAGTAACGGACCAAAGCGGTCTACGAAAAACCCCAAAAATTAAGTCACATTCACCAATAAACTATGACCTATTTTTTATACTGACATACTTGGGTAAAAAGAGAATATGCCTGAATTCAGGTGATGACTGAGGCTATATGTGTAGGGAATCATTTGGTACCTTGATAGATTGTGTTGTTAGCTCGTTCTCTTGACTCATGAAAGCTACAACTACACTAACATCGTTTATATCCATTCAAGGTCAAAGAGAATACTTGTTTCTTAGGGTTGAGCTGACTTGATCGACCTTCTGAAACCATGTCTGATTTTGTTGGAACTGAAAGACTGTTGAAAGCTAAAAAACTTAAGTCAAGTCGATAATTCGAAAAATCTTTAATCCATGGGTCGACTCTACTGAAGTTTGTGTATATGTGTGGTTGGAGTCTGAAAACTCAAGACTTTGTGGGAGTGTCTGCTGCAAACCCTCATCTAGCCCATCTTGATTATTTCCCTCGTGCTTCATTATATTTTACCCTATTCTTGCTCGAGACTAGCAAGATTTAAGCATGGGGCTGTGATGATTACATATTATGCCGGTATAATACCATTCAAATTACATGAAGAATCCCATTAATATCTGACACATACATCTCAATACCACTTAATCCAGATATTATTTATTTTACAAATACAATGGAAAAACCACCTCTAAAATGCACAATTGATTTAAATGAACAAATTCTCTTCTCTACATTAATTATATAATACCACATTCCAATCATTCAATTATGTATCCAAACAAAAATTGCATGGTCATTAAATAAAATATCACATTCAACCACACACATTTATACATCAATTTGGCTCTATACATATTTTGTTGGAAAGAAATGGAGAGGGGTTTGAGGGTAATATAACCTTTCTTTATTAATTACACATGGGGCACTACATCCCATGCACATTGAGCCTCCCACGTAATATGCAATGCATGAATGCCCTCTTTATTCTTCTCTCTCTCTTGACCATACATTATTTATTCCCCATGCATATGTCTCCCATGCATGAATGTATTTATTTCTTTTATCTTTATGTGCATGAGATGAAGACCCTTCAAAGGCCAAAGGATGCATATAACATCTATAAAAGGAGGAGTCCCCCAAGGCACCAAGGGGCTCGTGATCTCTCCCCCGCATCCTCTTCCTTGCGTAGTCAGCAACTCCAGCTCGTGGCCTCCTCTTCCTCGACACCGCCACCAACTCCAGCCAACGCGTGATCATCCCACACATCTTCACCACGCAACCTGCATGTGCGATCATCCCATGGGCCTTCGTCACCACTACCTCCTCGCGCACATATCTAGCAAGCCGTGCATCTGTCTCCGCCATCGTCGTCATCATCTTCATTCTGGATCTTAATAGAGAAGCATTTCTTTTTCTTCCTTGCACAATGTGCATTTTATTACATTAGTTAATTTTGTTTAAGTCGAATTTGAAAGAAACAACTCTCATTTTGTAAGCTCTCTTGCATTTGTTGGCCTAAGTTGAACTTGAAAGCATTTTTTATTTTGTAAGATCTCTCTTTTCAAGTCTAAGTTTTCTTTAAATATATGCATTGCAAGTCTTATATCTCATTATTCTTCTTGAAACATTGCAAGTGTCATCTCATTTCCTCCATCTTAATTTGTGATTCAACTCTTATTTTCTTATTTAGTTTCACTCATACCCTCTTTCGTTTATTTCAAGTTCTAATAAATATTTTCACCGTAGATTACATTTTACCATCAAAATCTCTTTAACATAATTTTTCTTTCATCGCACTAGATTAGAATTTTAATCAATTTGAAAAAGAACAAAAAATGTGAGTTTGCTTAGTCTCTACGTATACGAACCTCTACTTGCACTATACATCTCATATATTTTCATCAAGCTTGTAGTTGTAATCTTATTTGTTTGATTGTGGTTTTTCGTGGAACAATAACGACGTGGTAAAACTAACTTTTTAAACCACGTAAAATCGCATCAACAGTTGTATAAATTATCCGCAAAATATATACGTACTGTTTGAAAAATCCTTGCAAAATGATTTTCAAATTCTAAAAAAATGTTTGTAAAAAATATTTACAAAATAAAGTTATCAAAATGTTGGTTAAAATATTTTTAAACTAGTTTGAGAACCTTGTACATAATTATAGCATATAAAATTCTTTATAAATATATTTATAACCCTTATATATACACACACATATATTATAAAAACTCTCTATAACTAACAACTAACTTCTGTAAGTTCCTAGTGTAAAGGCTACCCCTGTTCTTGTAAATATTTGCACATTCTTCTTTACCTAACCATTATTAAAAATCCCTAAAATTTTCAAAATTTCAAAACCCATAAAAAATTTCAAAATATTCTCAAAATTTTGCATAAAAATTTGCAAAACTTTTTAAAATTCATGAAGTTCAAAAATAGAGAATTGCTTTACAAAAATATTTTTCTTGCATTGCATGTAGCATTTGCATTTTTCAAAATGATCAAGACTATTGAACAAGTCTGAAATAAAGTCTGAAGATTGGAGCTTGATCTAAACCTTAATCCACTTAATTTCATAGCTTGGTCTAGATTGGAATTGAGATACTTCAGGTCACCTTGACTTAATTCTTTAGGTTCCATGAGACTATGTTCATGAGTCGATTCATTGTGTCTAAATAGAACCCTTCATGTCATCTATACGACTCTTGATATAGTGGCTTGACTAGAAACCTCGTACTTCATACTTAGCTCAACCCAGACGGATTGTTGAAAGATCTTGGAGTCTATGCCGGGACGATACTAAGTCGCTTCGTCAAGGATGGCTCAATAGCCATTCTTGGAGACTGTCAAAATTGGCATTTCTACCCACTTCTTCTGGTAGCAAGGACATGTAATCACTAGAGACTGAATTGAAACAATGCTTCGAGTGAGGAATGGGCACAACTTTTTCCAAGAATCCAAAACATGGGCAGACCAAAAGATTCTATATCCATCGAGGCATAAATAAGAATGCAGAGCAATACAATACAAAGAAAAATCCAAAAGAAGCATGCACCAAAAACTCCACAAAAATATTGAGCTTCTAGAAAAATCATGCTTCTTGGTGAAGATTTGGTTACGCCGACCGAGCTTCACGACGAAATGAGACTACACTGATCATTCTCATTTCTCTTCCCATTATTCTAGCTTCTCTCCCTTTTCGGTTGTGAACTAGTAAGTACCTGACCTTAGAAGGAAATATATGTCTCCCCGAGGATGAGTTACTATAGGAGGAGACTCTTTAATAGTTCAACATTTTATCTGGTAAGAGCTAGCAAATTCACACATATGGTTCTATCATTTCAAGGTTGTGAGAGTATGTGACTGAAAGGATGGTTCTGACCAGACCGTGAATTGAATTGAATAATAGGATTGTGGAACCTAAGGGTTGTTGTGTTGCACTTCCTAACCTTGATGTGATTCCGAACAAACTAAGAATTTAAAGGTCTTAACTGACTCCAAACTTTGATTTTATTAAGACAAGTTAAAAGTAAAAAATTATTCCAAGTTATTTCTTTTTCTTTTCTTTGTTTTCTTTTTCTGCACTTATTAGCATAAGTGTTTGTTAGGGACTAGCAATGGCAAGTATAGGAGTGATGATACGTTGAATGCATACGCTAATTTGGATCCGTTGTAGCACGGGCACTTAGTGTGTCATATAAAACCGAATAAATGATTTCCATAAGGAGGATTTGGCTTTAATTTATAACCTAAGAAGTCCATGGTTGAACACAAGGGCGTGAGCCATAATAAGATTATTTAGGTATTTAAATATCTAGGTTTAGATATTGATAAATCATCTAGTTCAAAACAAACAAGTATGTAGAAAATTACATGTCAAAATGAATGCGAAGACAGAATGCATTTTCACAATGATTTTATGCATGTAAGAAAATAAATAGAATGAACATAATGATAAAACACTAGCACATGCAAATATACTCACTAATATTCCCTAAAATGGTCATTAAAACTTAAGCAAATATGTAATTTAATTCTAAGTCCAATTGAGCAATTAATCAGAAGTCAAGTTCCATTTCATGTGATTATTAGCATCAATAATATCTCTAATTATTGGATTAAACAATGAGAATCAAATTATATATTAAATAAATCCATATTAAAGACAATGAAGCAGCGATCGCAACGAAATTAAAATCATCTCAATCGGATTGATAAAGCTCAAGTTATTCAAGTGTGAGTATAGGGGCATAACTGTGATAAAGCATGAAGAAATCCTTACTCATAGGTCCCTATAGGGACTCTTTTGCAAATAATAAAAACTGGCTACAGAAATTACGGAATACCCCCTAGCGGGGGTATTTTTTTCAATAATAGAGACCGGTCGAGTAGATGCGCAATTTCCCATGCTCGTACGTGTGAGGCGCGTGCAGTCCTAGGCTCGGGTGGACTTGCGTGGATCGAGCCATGTAGCAGCATGCAGATCTTTGTCCAGCGGTTCGGATCATCCCAGGTTGCAGGCTCAGGCTCGTCACCGTGAATGAAATCAAGCCGTTGGATCGCGCCCAAATGGGGTTGATCCAAAGACATATGTAAAATGGGTTATCATCTCCTCCGCCTTGCATGGCTGCGAAGAGGCAGGGCTCCGGCGAGCACCCCCTTTCTCCGCCATGCTTTTGGGAATGCTCCAAAGGTCAGCGAGGGCCTCTAGTTGACTCACAAAGATGTTACAATGTTGACGAAGACGCGCGGGCAACTGAAAGTTGGAGACATTGATCATCCATCAGAAAAGAAAATCCATATCGGTTAGGAGCTTTGGATTCTGGCCATTGAAGGCTTTTTGGACATGCAGGTGTTACAACAAAATAGGTGATGCATATCGCATGTATGTGAGTGTGAGAGTGAATGGAATGGGGGTTGGATTGGGTGAAGAAGGGGAATCCCCAGGTGATTCTTCCTTCATGACTGAAGGAGAGACTACATCAAAGTGGTAGATGTGGTAGAACAAGTAGCACAGAGAATAAAGTCTCCAGTGTGGATCAAGGACCCATGCTGAAGGTTAAGACCATAGTATAGGATGATGTAGATCTCTCTACATGACTGAAGAATTGAATAATTTGAAGAAGAAGAAAAGCTAAATATCTAACATGTACATGAAGAATTCACATTGACTGGAGGAATGGCTTGGTCTTAAGGTCTTCGTGGACCTCAGGGTCTTCGCTTAACGTGAGCAACTGGTCGTGAAGCTCAAACGATTGAGCTTGCGACCATGAATGGCCTTTATGGACATGGGTCGCACCAGGTCCGACGTCGTCGTGGCCTCCATTGATCCTACTCTCCCTGTCATTAAAAGGAGGAAAGGGCTGGGTGTAGGTCCTATACAAGGGTGGACGACCGCCTACGATGGTCGGTCAAGGGGTATTTGAAGAAGAGGGCAACAACAAGGACTTCGTAAGGTGGTGGTTTCAACCACCACCCAAAATCGCATAGGTGGTTCTCAGAGGTTATGGAGGTTAGTGCGGAGGGGATGGAAGTTAGAAGAAGAGTTTTGCGATGGAGGTTGGTGGAGGTGGTAGTTAATGTCAGCGGGATAATGTGGAAAAGAAGGGGGTTGACACAATGGAGGGCACTGGAGGTGGAAGGTGACCTGTAGACTGTTGGATATATGAATCCAACGGTCCAAAGATGGGCGCTCATGGATGGTGAGGATCTGATCAGATGATGTCCATCATATGGACAAGGCTCGGACGCTTACATACAGCAACGATTTTTCCAACCAAACAAATCACATGGCCAGGATCAAAGGTGGATGTCCTAACAGGAGCGAGCCACGTGGAGTACTCTGAAGTGCCATGTGGCCCAATCAGAAGGAAGATAATTCAGATATTCAAAGATAATTCTAAAAGAAATAGCTTGGAATTAAACATATAAGTTGTAGATCTCAGTGAGATCTACAACTTTCATGTAGAACTCAAAGAGATCAGAGGTCATTTGTACATAGATAAAAATTAAATATATATTAAAATAATATAGAATAATTTTCTTTCATTTTTTGCTTAGTTTTGTATTTTATTTTGTTTTATGTTAATTTATTTATATATATTCTAATTTTTATTTGAATTTTAATGAGAACTAAATACATAAAATAATAGCACAATGATTGGGTTATATAATATATAATAAATAGTGTCAATTATCTACAACACAAAAATTAGTAATTAGTGTTAATTAGTCGATGAATCTTGTGATTAACTTAAGTAAGAGAGATAATATTTGTGCTTAATGATCATAATTACAGGATTCATCACTCTCCTATTCTTAAGTTAACCTCGTACTCAAGCTAAAAAATAAAGAATGAATTAGAGAGTTAGTTTAATTAGTGAGATCCTTGACATGTGCAAGTGAATATACAAGGCTTGATTTAACCTAGAACACTAGTTTTAAGAATCCTAAAACTCTAAGTTGATCCAAGTATTAATCAAAAGGAATTCAACTCCTCTAATTGTCAGACTCTCAATGTATACATATGTATAAGAAGTATGACTTAGTATAGACTGCACTCATGTGAGAAGATTCGCAATATCACCAAAATTTCCAATCTCAGAAGCTCTCCTAAGGACCCAACCCTTAATACTAGGGAATAAATATAGTCTTGCTTCAATCCACCGTCTCTTTAGTTTGTCAGACTTCAAAGGGATAAATGGAAGGCCAGATGATGGAGGATATAGGATTGTGTACTTATTTTCACTTCCTCTCATTGGAACAAGATTCTCTCAAGTGCCAATACTCCATATTTTTTGTATATTTATTTTGTCAATCAGTGTGTCCATCAATGAGAAATTTAAGTTGTCTGTACTTATTTTCCTGGGAGTACACTAGGGTGCGTCTTCTTAAGGTACCTAATATACATGCACCCAGACTTGTAGTGCTAACGATGCAGAGCCATTTTTGAGGTATTAGCCTGACTCATAAAAGCCTAATGATTTGATCCAAGTGTACACTTAAAGATTGGAAGCACTGGCCTTGAATATAATAACTCATATGATGTAACTTTTTAATAGGAAGAGCTTTTCTTTTCACTTCTCAATTTTTTTATTTGAGGGAACATCCCTTCTTTTTTTGGATAGCACCATTGTTATTACCAAGGATTGGTGCACACTGATCAACTTATTAATTTAATGTCATCACACCCCAACACTTTAGGTCAAAGTCAAGAGATAGCATGAGAACATGTCCAATACTGGCTAAGATGCTGACACTCGGGTTTCATGAAGCCTTCATTAATTTTATCCCTTCCTCGAGCATCATATAGATCAAGTCCAAACTCAAGCTTCAAATCCCAGTCTCCTTAGTGTGACCTTGACTCATCTCAATCATGAATATAGTCGTGCATGTGAGTAATAGTCAAATTCTTTCAAGGAAGATTAAGCGTGCAATATAGCATGCATATCCTTAATTAGGGAAGTATGAATTTTTAAGTCCAATACCCTAGTGATTAATACATGATAACTCTAAGTGTATGGACTCATTAAACCTAGTGTTAAAGATCACCTCAATCCTTGAGTCCATAGTGAAAGTATTAGAGATAAACATCAATTAATAAGTCAATCTTTTTGTGAATTTTATTAATATACATTTTTTATTTTGAATTAAGTTATAGAGTTAAACAATTAATTTATACTCAATTACACCCTTAGCTTTGAAAAGATTTTTGAAAATTATTTTATAAACATTGTTAGATATTTATAGAAATTTTCCAAAAAAATACAAAGATTTTCAAAACAAGTAAAACCCTAATTTTCAAACCTCAGTAAAACATTTTTCAAAACACTGTCACATAAATATAGGTTTTCAAAATATTACAAATGATTTTCAAATATGTCAATCCGTATTTTCACAAACTATGTAAAAAATTATGAAAACTATGCCAAATATGTATAAAATTTTCAAAAATCATTTTCAAAACATTTTTACATAAATCAGTTCCAAAAATGTAATACGATATCTGTAGCCCTAATAGTTTGAAAATTTTATAAATATGAGTTGTGGCTAAAGTATATATGCAATATATATGGTATACCCCCCTATACTTAGCTTTTACTATGTCCTCACAACACAAAGTAATATGAAACCATAGCTCAACTAAGTATAAAAGAATATCTAAAAACTGATGTAGAATCACAGATGTATTATGAGTAAAAAGAATCAGTTAGAGGAAGGTAGGGACTCAGATCCCCCTATACTTAAGCTAAGAAATAGCTTAAGTATAAAGATATGAAATAAAACTAGGTGAGCCGAGGTGGACGATCAGAATGAAAGTGAATCCCCCATATACATAGACTGAAAATAAGCATAAGTATAAAGAATAAGAATCTAAGTGATTAAGGGACCAATGTTAGTTGAATCTCTAGATGATGAATCTTGGGAGATGATAATGGAGCCCAGGGTTTTGGGAGGCTGAAGAGTCAAACAATATCAAACAAACCTGATTATTTCATTAACACTTGCAGTGAAGACTATAAATATGGTCCAATTATCTTGTCATTTTTATTGGTGATAATACAAAATTCGAATTCACTACGATTAGGTTGACTCAGGGTTTGGACTTTATTCTAGGGATGCGTCCTCACCTCTCAACCAATGCATAAATACCTGTAAAAAATGTGGGGTTTCCTCTCTAAAAATAAGGTGAACTTTAGCTCCAAATTAATTACATCAACTTGCATTAACAGTCCCATTTTTTTAGAAATTAGGTTATCACTTGTATTAAATCTCTGAATATATAAATCATCGTCGACCATCCAGTCCCATTTCCATATTATCCAAAGTGACAAATCATGAAATGGAAAAATCCATGCATGTGTAAAATCATGATGCCATGCTCAAGAGAAGTACTTACAATTACAGCTCTCTTCATGCACATGCAAGACATAATATAAATTTTATCTAAATGCATACAAGTCATGTAAAATCACGTAATCATAAGTTCTATTAGCAAGAAGAGATTCAATTTATTTTGGCTAGGTTGAACGTATATTATGTGCGTCTCATGAATCTTAGAGATGAGTGAATCTCCTAAGATGAAGTTAGTGTGCCCTAACTTACAAATTAAGCACTAAATAATACATCGAAAGTAGCTCTAGAAGCTGTGTGCTTAGATCCTAAATCAAGCACTCAAGTTGAGTCCCACCCAACATGGGTGAAATAGACTCAATACACCAAACAAATAATAGAGTACATAGTCCAAAATTATTACATAAACACATCAACAAAGTAATCTTCGAAAGACTTGATTGCATCTTCTGCGGCTCCTCTCAGCATGAACTATATTTCAAGCTTCCTGCCTCCATTCTCCACGAGCGTACTCGATGAATGGGCCATACCACAAAAGAGAAAAGTTAAGATATTTCAAAGATTATCAAAACTTATATAATAATGCATAAAACATCACATCATGGAATTGACCTAGATAAAATAAGAATCTACTTAACCTGAAATGTAAAACCAAAATAATTATATTAATGAAGTCGTGTCCCCGACAACGGTGCCGTCTGATGAATCACTGAATGCATAAGTTAATTTTGATCTGTTGTAGCACGGGAACTTAGCATGTCATACGATACCGAATGAATAATTTTCGTGAGGAGGATTCAACTTTAATTTATAACCTGGGAAGTCTAGAGTTGAACACAAGGACACGATCCATAATACGATTATTTAGATATTTTAAATATCTATCTTAAGAGATTGATAAATTATCTAGTTCAAAACAAACAACTATGTAGACAATTACATAGCAAAATGAATGTGAAGATATAATGCATTTTCACATGATTTTATGCATGTAAGAAAATCAACAAAATGAACATAATAATAAAACACTAACACATGCAAATATACTCACTAATATGCCCTAAAATGATCTTTAAAACTTAAGCAAATAAGTAATTTAATTCTAAGTCCAATTGAGCACTTAATCAGAAGTCAAGTTTCATTTCATGTGATTAATAGGAAAATAATATCTCTAATTAATTAATAAAATAATGAGCATCAAATCAGAGATTAAATAATCTGTATTAAAGATAATGAAGCAATGATCACAAAGAAACTAAAATCATCTCAATCGGATAGACGAAGCTCAAGTTATTCAAGTTTGAGTCTAGGAGCATAACTACGATAAAACATGAAGAAATCCTTACACATAGGTCCCTACAAGGACTATTTTGCAAATAATAAAATTTGGCTGCATAAATTATGGAATACCCCCTAGAAGTGGTATTTTTGCAATAATGGAGACCGATAGATGCACAATTTTCCTAGGCCCACACGCGTGAGGCACATGCAGTCCTAGGCTTGGGAGGACTTGTGTGGCTCGGGCCACATGGCAGCATGCGGAGCTTCAGCAGGCGATTCGGATCATTCCAGGCTGCAGGCTCAGTCTCATCACCGTGAATGAAATCAGGTCGTTGGATCATGCCTAAATGGGGTCGATCTGACGACATCTGTACAACGGGTTACCACCTCCTCCACCTTGCACAGCTACAAAGAGGCGGGGCTCCGACGAGCGCCCCCTTTCTCCACCATGCTTCTGAGAATGCTCCAAAGGTCTACGAGGGTCTCTAGTTGACTCGTGAAGATGGTACAATGTTGGCGAAGGTGCGTGAGTAACTGGAAGTTGGAGACGCTAATCATCCATCGGAGAATAAATGACAGATCAACGAGGAGCTTTGGATTCCAGCCATTGAAGTCTTTTTGGACCTACAGATGCTAGAACAACATAGCCATAGCATATCACATGTGTTTGAGTGCGAGAGTGAATGGAATGGGGTCTGGATTGTGTGAAGAAGGGGAAGCCCCAGGTGGTTCTTCATTCATGACTGAAGGAGAGACTACATTGAAGTGGTAGATGTGATAGAACAAGTAGCACAGAGAATAAAGTCTCTAGCATGGATCAAGGATCCATGCTGAAGGTCAAGACCATGTTAGAGGATGATGTAACTGAAGAATTGAAGAATTTGAAGAAGAAAAGTTAAGTATCTAACCTGTACATGAAAAATTCACATTGACTGGAGGAATGGCTTGGTCTTAAGGTCTTTGCGGACCTCGGGGTCTTCAATTAATGCGAGCAGTTAGCCACGAAACTCGAACGACTGAGCTTGGAGCCGTACATGGCCTTCTTGGCCATGGGTCGCACCAAGTCTGACATCGTCATGACCTCCGTTGATCCTACTCTCCCTGTCAAGGAAAGGAGGAGAGGGTAGGGTGTAGGTCCTATACAAGGGTGGACGACTATTTACGGTGGCCGGTTGAGGGGTATTTGAAGAAGATGGCGACAACAAGGGCTTCACAAGGTGTTAGTTTCAACCGCCACCCAAGATCGCATAGGCGGTTCTCAGAGGTCACGGAGGTTAGTGCGGGGGGGATGGAAGTTAGAAGAAGGGTTTTGCGATGGAGGTTGGCGGAGGTGGTAGTTAATGTCAGCGGGATAATGTGGAGAAGAAGGGGTTGACACAATGGAGGGCAACGGTTGGAGGTGGAAGGTGACCTGTAGACCGTTGGATTTATGGATCCAACGTTCCAAAGATGGGCACTCATGGAGGGTGAGGATCTGATCAGATGACGACCATCGGACGGTCAAGGCTTGGGCACCTACGTACGGTAAGGATTTTGCCGATCAACTGAATTATATGGTCAGGATTAAAGGTGGATGTCCTAACAGGAGCATGCCACGTGGAGCGCTCTGGAAGGTCCATGTGGCCCAACCAGACTGAAGATAATTAATAATTCAAAGATTATTCTAAAAGAAATATCTAGGATGGAAATTAGGAAAAGTTAAACATGAAGTTGTAGATTTCAATGAGATCTACAACTTTCATGAAGAATTCAAAGAGATCATAGGTCATTTGTACATAGATAAAAATTAAATTTATATTAAAACAATATAGAACAATTTTCTTTCATTTTTCTTTTGCTTAGTTTTGTATTTTATTTTATTTTATATTAATTTATTTATATATTCTAATTTTTGTTTGATTTTTAATGAGAACTAAATACATAAAATAACAACACAATAATAGGGTTATATAATATATATATATAATAGTGTCAATTATCTACAGCACACAAATTAGTAATTAGTGTTAATTAGTCAATGAATCTTATGATTAACTTAAGCAAGAGAGATAATATCGGTGCTTAATGATGATAACTATTAGATTCATCAAGGGGGAGATGAATCTTCATTTCATCACCTTTATTATTTCATTTTGGTTTTAAATCCCTATCTAAATGCATGTTTATAGCATTAATTTGTACAAAATAACACTCAATTATTAATCTATAAATCCGTATAAATACGATATTTAATTCCAAAATAAAACAGTGAAGGAAGAAAAAAAGAATGAAGTCTCAAAGACATTGAGTGACCCTAAACCCTGAGACCCAGTCATCATGATGATTTGGTCGACAAGGAATAAAGTAAGGGGAGATAGAGCAAAGAAACTGTACAGAAAATACACAAAACCCCTAATTTTTATTTATAAATAATATATTTTGGGACCTATTTCATTTTCCTATATTTGCATCTCAAATAATAAAACTCCCTACATGAATATTTTACATAAAAATACCAAGAAAAATGCAAAATAATTTCATGCAAAAATAATGCATAATCTGCCCGAGACACATAGAATAAAAAAAACAAAGAAAACTATACAGACACGCGTCTTCTTCATACTGACTCAAAATTGACCAGACTCAAATTTATTGTTCATAATATTAAATTATCTATTTAATTAAGTGTTTTGATTTAATCTGGAGCTAAGATACGAAAATTGGCTTTTGGGCCCTCACTAAGCACTATACTTGTGTGTAATATTCAATATATTTATTCGTTATATTTTCACTTTCCTATATTTTTATATATTTGTAAATATTATTTAAAACACTTGAAAATAATAAAATTAGAATAAAACCATTAAAAATGCATTAAAAATAATGGTAAACTTTAATATATGTAAAATATACCTATAATATACCAACATAATATGTGTGCATAATTATCTAAGTGAATAAATAAATTCATAAAAATAAAGTAAAAATATGTAAATATGCAATTAGATAAGTTATAAATATATAAAATAAATGTATAAAATAATAAAATATAAAAATAAAAATAAAAATAAAATACTATAAATACAAGTATAAATACCTATAATTATACATGTAAATATTAACATGTAATAAATTAGTTTGTAAAAATACATAAAATAAGAATAAAATAATACAAAATTACAAGTATTTTTTATGTTTGGACAAAAAAAGCAAAAAAATCATGTACTATTTTTAATTGAATTAATAAGGGTATTAATACCCTGAATTCCCTTATTGGTCCATGTGGACCAATCAATTGGTGTCTTTCATTGACCCCAGGTCAATTGTACGCCCTCTACCTCTTCTCTTGTTAGAACTCGTGACATGCCGCCCTTTAACCTTTTCTTGGGCATGATGCACTGCTCAAAACCCCTCGATTCCTTCACCAAAAATGCGCACTGTGCCACCCTCTACCTCTCCCACACCTTAGCCCCAACCTACCTCATCATCCTCGTACGCCAAAGCCTCTCAAAACCTCCATCGCCATGTTTATAAAACCCCCTCTCCACCCCTTTTGCTTTTTTGTTCAGCGTTCTTAACCTGTAACCCTAATAAAACACCATAGATCGAGTCGCCCAGTGATAGAGAGTGACTTTCTATCCTTGTCCACGTGGATAAAGGTGAAGGCAACGTGATCCAAGCTTCGCTGGAGATGCTCCGGTGAGCTTCATCTGCTCCCTTTTTCCCATGGGTATGAGCTGTGTAGATTAGGTTTCTTCCTTGCATTTCTTTCCAGTAACTTAGATGTAGTGTTAGTTTAATCAATTAGCCTTTTGTTTAGCGTAATTTTAAAATCCAAAATCACTGGAGCTCTAAGCTTCAACTGAAAATTTAGTGTTCTCTGACTGTCTCCGATCCCCATATCACCTCGATCTCATTCCCCATGCACTTTTCCACCTTTCACCACATATTCACCTTAGACTCCACACAAATCCGAGTTGTCAAGGTTCCTTCTCCACTGTTCGCTGGAGTCTCTTCATTCCATCCATTTCCGTGCATAACATCTTCATTCGAGGGATAATGAGATAACCCTTGGTCCCTTATCCTTTTTGTGAAGGTATTGGGCTTAGAAGACCCACCTGGAGACGTGTCCATGTCCAAGTTAGGCCTCTAGGAGAGCTCGACGTCCAGGCCCCCTCTAATTGGGCTCGGATCTTGTTAAATCCATCTGCAAATGCACGTGCATCCCAAGAAGTCGGAGCGACCATCAACGAAGGAAGAAGCAGCCAGAGTACGAAGATTAGGGGGATCGAAGGTCAGGGAAGAAGAAGTTCTTCCATGTCCTTCCTCTACCCTTCATCCCTGTCAAAATCAAGCTGTGTCCCAAGTTTGATATGAGTCGTCCAATTCCAAGCGAAATGAAGTCATCCCCTGCCGCTCGATCTACCACGTGGAGCGTCAAGAATCATCTGTTCCACACTGCTGAGTGTGTAAATTAATTAGTAGCCCTCTCCCCTTTTGTATTTACAAGTCGATCCTACAATTATTTAGTTGTGTAAAAATTTGTGTAAAAAATGCATGGACCCCATGCATTTTATTATTTAATTCACATAGGTTCGGTGACAGCGCACCTTACGTGGCGGCCCACGTGCGTGGGCAAATTGCAATTGCATTCTATCAGGTTCTATTATTTATATTTAATATTTTATTTTGTAATTAAGTGTAAACTTCTTGGTTTATTTGCATACATCCCCCTGACTCTATTTATTATTGCAAATGTACCTTCACCGGCATTGTAAATTAATTTGTGTCTTTTTATTTTTATTTAAATAGCTTATGTGCTTGTAAAATCATGGACAATTATAGTAAATGTTTCATATCTTGCTTTCTCATACCATGTTTTTATTTTAGCATTACTTCTATTTTTTTCATTTATTAAAAATCCAAAGGAGCCTATTTATTCCATGTTTAACTATAAAAATACAAAATTATAAAACCTTAGCTAAAAATTCAAAAAAAATATTATATATATTACAATATATTATTACTCCAGAACAAAAATCAAACAATATAGAAAAAAGCCTTAAAATTGAAAAAACCCTACTAACCTTATAAAAATTTGTAAAATTTCTAAAAAATCTAAAAAAATAGTTTCTATTGTATATTTTTACTTATATTATATACACTATATTAAAATTATTCTTGGGTATTTTTAAACTTATTTTCTATTTTTATAGCCCAAAATAATCTGACTTCCCTCGCACCCATCTCTCCTCACTCGATCGCCACACCGACCTCACCCTATCCTCTACGATCTCCACTTCATATGTAAACCCAACTAACGGCCCTTAAAACCTCATCGTTTGCCTCTTGTCCACATCATTCACTGATATTAAGAGAGAGATAGCCACCAGCCCTCATCACCTTCGCAGTGATAGCTTGAAGGAGATCGATTGAGCGATGACGATCGTGCTTCCCACACGAAGGCAAGATCTAGAAGGTCCACCTCATGTCGCAGTTGCCTACCACAACTGTTAGAGCTCTAGATATATCGATTGACGAGAGAAGACCACCGAGTTCCCCAAGCTCCTGCCCACCTTCTCACAGGTGATCTCGTCCCTTCCTCTTTCTTTTTCGTCAATTTTTTCTTGATTCAAGATCTCTACCACCTCCTCTACTTCTTCTCTCTTTTTCTCCCCTACCATTGTGCCCCTTCTCTGTCACCGGTCCCCTTTGATAAACCTGGAATTACCCTCGTAATTATGTGAAATTAGCTTTTAATGTGCGTTGTAGGATGACAATTAGGATTGATCAAAAATAGCTAAATTAATTTGTTCAATTAAAGCAAGCGATCAATTTATATTTTACTTGGGCATGTCCTAAGGTCGAACTTAGGGATGTATGTGAGGGCTTAAAATCAATATATAAATGATCTAAGAAATTAGGATTTCAAAGAGAAGAGATTAGAAGAATTTTTGGTGTTCTTTATCTTTTGTCACTTTTTATGGAATTTTAATTAAAACGATGTAATTAATTTTGAAAAGAAAATATGATGCATGAGTTTTTAAAAATATTTTTAATGTTGAGAAAATAATATTATGCTATGCGGAGAGGAACAAATAAATGCAACATTTTTTGTGATTTTTTAATAATGCAATAATATGATGAAATGATTATGCAAAGTGATGATAAAAGAGCAAGTGAAATAGGCACAACAAGCCGAACAGTTAGATCAAACACCCTTCCCTCTTCGCAAATGATTAGTAAATTAAGATCTGATTAAGTTCCTGAAATAAATCCCCAATAAATGTCTCCAAATTAATGAGAAATAAAATCGATGAATTAGAATAAAGATGCTCTAAAATGAAAAAAATGAACCCTTAATTAAATACTGTCAAATAATGTCTCAGAAATAGCATCTCAATGTTTAATATGATAGATAATGAATCAAGGATGAAATCGACAGCAATCAATGAATGTTTAGGGGATAAAATGTAAATAAAATAAGTAAAATGCTCACAACTATACCTTTGGAGGGGGATGATTTGTAATTATCCAAAGCGGACCGGGGTTTTTATGCAATTTACCCTAGCAGGGGTCTTTTTGCAATATCCTGGAACTAGGAGGTGCTTCTGCAAATTTTCCACGTACGCATGTATCGCGCGTGACTTCTGATGGCAGGGACTCCTTTGGAAATCTGGAGATTTAGAGAGGTCGGGGGGTAATTTGCCCTAGGCATGTGTGTGAGTCACGTAGGGAGGTGCTCGGAAAGAGGTGCGTGATAAGCCACCATGTGTCAACTTCCTTTTGCTTTGGATGTGCCCGAGGCTTGCGGTTCAGTGGTGAAGACAAGCCGTTGGATGAGAATTGATCTGAGGGATGAAGTTTGGGCAACCACGGATGGTCGAGATTGCCCCAGTTCTTGATCTGACGATAACTTCAGCTTGGACGTAGGGCGGTGCCTTGCGTTGAAGATGCTCTGTCAACGATGGAGGTTGGCCGATACACGACCGTGGGGTGACGGAGTAGAGGCTACGTCGCGGCAGCTGAAATCAGTGATGGCATTGGCTGTAAACAGTGGAGTGTCGATGAAGACGTGGGGCATGGGCAATAGGATCGTTGTGCTCCTAGGATGAGTGATGGATAAAGCTCCAGTGTTGATGGTAGAGAGGAGCTTGCATGGTGGAAGGATGCGGGAGATAGAACAAGAAGTGAGGAGGGAGATGGTGGTCGATGAGGTGATCGAGATGGAAAGGAAGAGAGGTGCAGAATAGAATGAAGATGAAGAATCGAAGATGGAAAGGCAGTGTTGATGGTAGAGAGGAGCTTGCATGGTGGAAGGATGCGGGAGATAGAACAAGAAGTGAGGAGGGAGATGGTGGCCGATGAGGTGATCGAGATGGAAAGGAAGAGAGGTGCAGAATAGAATGAAGATGAAGAATCGAAGATGGAAAGGTTTCCAAGTTGTGAACTATGATGAAGAAAGTGTAGGGGATGAGATGGGTCGCCTGAGATGGAAGAGGTAGATACCCCCTTCGGTCGTCACCTCGGTGCTTAGCGTGAAGCACAAAGCTTAGCATCGCCTGCCAGAGAAGCTGCACGGTCGTGAAGGCCATGGGTCGTGCCTAGGAGCAAGGTTTTTACCGGTGAATGTGGGGTGTTCTCACCACCCTACATCGAGATCTCTCTCTCTATCGTTAGATTGATGGTGGACTTGGTGGATACCCTTTAATGGAGGTCAACGATGGGTTAAATAGGAGAAGAGGAGGGTTCGGTTGGAGAGGAAAGGAAGAGGTAAAGGAGGGGATAAGGTGTGTTGAGGGTTTTGGGATTTGGTTACGATCAGAAAGGACAAGGGGGTTGGTTCGCCAGTCGCGTGATGGTTGGGGAGGGGATAAGGTGGTTAGATGTTCGGGATAGAGGTGGTCGAAGGTCAATAAGGTTGAAGAGATAAGGAGGGAGGTTGTTAGGGTTCCCATGTTGCTCGGTCAGGGGTGTAGTAGGAGAAGTTGGTCGGCAATGCAATAGCTCGGGAAGAGGCAGCGCACAACGAGAGGAGAGGAGGAGTCCCTCACGTGCAGGGTACGTGAGGAGAGGGGGAAGGGAATGCCACGTGGTGCATAGGGGTGCGACCACGTGGCAGGGATAAATAAAAATTAAAATAAATAAATAAAAGAAATAAAAAGAAAAGAAAAGAAAAGGTGGTGATATGTGGTAGCTCTAGGAGCTGCCACGTGTCGCTCCCAGAAAAAAAAATTAATTCAAAAGAAAAATAACAAAAGGGGTCAAATCAAAAAGTTGTCAATATGAAAGTTGCTCATCTCGACGAGATCTACAATTTCATAAAGGATTGAAAACCAAAGAAATCATCAGTCCCGGAATCATCCTCACAAATTATGTGGAATTAACGTTTAATGTGCGTTGTAGGTGAGCAATTAGGATTAATAAAAAACCGCTAAATTATTTTTTTTCAATTAAAGCGAGCGGTCAATTTATATTTTACTTGGGTATGTCCCAAGGTTGAACTTAGGGAGGCATGTGAGGGTTTAGAATCAATCTCTAAATAATCTAAGAAATTAGCTTTTCAAAGAGAAGAGATGAGAAGAATTTTTTGGTGTTTTTTTATCTTTTGTCACTTTTTATGGATTTTTAATTAAAATGATGTAATTAATTTTGAAAATAAAATATGGTGCATGAGTTTTTCAAAATATTTTTAATGCAGAGAAAATAATGTTATGCTATGTGGCGAGGAACAAATAAATGCACCATTTTTTGTGATTGTTTAATGATGCAATAATGTGATGAAATGATTATGCAAAGTGATGATAAAGGAGCAAGTGAAACAAGCACAACAAGTTGAACAATTAAATCAAACACCCTTCCCTTTTCGTTAATGATTAGTAGATTAAGATCTGATTAAGTTCCTGAAATAAATCCCCCAATAAATGTCCTCAAATTAGTAAGCAATAAAATCAATGGATGAGAATAAATATGCTCCAAAGTGAATAAAATGAACCTTAATTAATTACTATTAAATAATGTCTCAGAAATAGAATCTCAATGTTTAACATGATAGATAATGAATCAGGGATCAAATCAACACTAAGAATGTCAAATTCTTATAAATATTGTTTAAGATATGATCAAATGAATGTTTAGGGGCTAAAATGTAAATAAAATAAATAAAATGTTCACAATTATACCCTTGGAGGGGCTGCTATGTAATTATCCAAACTGGCTGGGTTTTTGTGTAATTTACCCTGATAAGGGGTCTTTCTGCAATATCTTGGAACTAGGAGGTGCTTCTACAAATTTTCCACACATGTGCGTGCATAATGCGTGACTTCAGCTAGCAAGAACTCCTTTGGAATTCTGGAGATTTGGAGAGGCTGGGGCATAATTTGCCACAGGCGCGTGCGTGAGTCATGTGGGGTGGTGGGCTCAGAGAGAGGTTCATGATAAGCATCTACACGTCAACATCCTTTTACTTCAGATGTGCTTGAGGCTCGTGGTTCGATGGTGAAGACAAGTTGTTGGATGAGAGTTGATCTGAGGGATGAAGTTTTGGCAGCCTCAAATAGTCGAGATTTCCCCAGTTCTTGGTCTGACGATAACTATGGTTGGGGTGGTGCCTTGCATCGAAGATGCTCCGTCGACGATGGAGGTTGGTTGACACACGACCGTGGGGCATCGGAACAGAGGCTGTGGCACGGCGACTGAAGTCGGTGATGGCGTTGGCCGTAAGCGGTGGCATGTTGATGAATACATGGGGCATGTGCGATAGGAATGTTGTGCTCCTGGGATAAGCGATGAATGGAGCTTCGGTGTTGATGGTAGAAAGGAGCTTGCATGGTGGAAAGATGCGGGAGATAGAACCGGAAGAAAGGAGGGAGATGGTGGTCGATGAGGTGAATGAGATGGAAAGGAAGAGAGGTGAGGAATAGAAGGGAGACAAAGAATCGAAGATGGAGAGGATTTCAAGTTGTAAATGAAGATGAAGAAAGTACAAGGGATGAGATGGGTCGCTTAAGATGGAAGAGGTAGAGACCCCCTCCGATCGACTCCTCGGTGATTGGCGTGAAGCACGAAGCTTAGCTTTGTCTGCCGGAGAAGTTGCACGGTCGTGGATCACGCATGAGAGCGAGGTTTTCGCCAGAGAACGTGGGGTGCTGTCACCGCCCTACGCCGAACTCTCTCTCTATCTATCTATCTTTAGATTGATGGCGAATTTGGTGGATACCCTTTGACGGAGGTCGAGGATGGGTTCAATAGGAGAAGAGGGGGTTTCGGTTGGAGAATAAAGGAAGGGATAATGGAGGGAATAAGGTGTGTTGAGGGTTTTTGGGCTTTGGTTACGATCGGAAAGGATAAGGAGGGGTGGTTCGTCGCTCGCATCATCGTCATGGAGGGGATAAGTGGTCAGATGTTCGGGATAGAGGTGGCCGGAGGTCGATAAGGTTAAAGAGATAAGGAGGTAGGTTGTTAGGGTTCCCAAGTTGGTCGGTCGAACGTGCAACATGAGAAGTTGGCCAGCAACATAGTAGCTCGAGAAGAGGCAGCGCACAGCGGAAGGAGAGGAGTCCCTTATGTGCAGGGCATGTGAGGAGAGGGGGAAGGGGATGCCACGTGATGCACGGGGGTGCGCCCACATGGTAGGGATAAATAAAAATTAAAAATAAATAAATAAAATAAAAGGGGGTGACACGTGGTGGCTCCGGGAGCTACCACATGTCGCTCCTAGAAAATAAAAAGTAATTCAAAAGAAAAATAAAAAGAAATAACAAAAGATGTCAAATCAAAAAGTGGTCAACGTGAAAGTTGCTTGTCTAAACGAGATCTACAACTTTCATGCAGGATTGAAAATCAAAAGAAACCATACATACAAAAAGTATTTTTGATGTTATCTTATAGATATAAAATACCGTATTTTGTGTTTTGCGAACTTTTTGTCATTTTTAAATAAAATTAAAAAAATCAAAACAAAACTCAATAAAATAAATATTTACAATTTAATATATTTTTTTTTATTTTTAATAATTGTGAAAATAAAAGGATAAAATAAATAAGGGATTTTTACCCGGTAGACCCTATAAACTTTGCCAATTACCTCCATGACCTTTGAAACAACCTAATTCCCCCCTCGACCCGTAAACTCGCAATGCTTACCCCATGAACCCTCCGGTTAATCTATTTGAAGCATGTGGGGGTTCTTGGGGTAATTACATTATGCAAAGGGTTGTAGAGGTAATTTAAAAAGTTTATAGGGTCTGTCGGGTAAAAATCCCAATAAATAAAGGGACCATATGTACAATATACAATGAGGGGCCCAAAATCCAAGTTTCACATAACTCCGATTCTTTTGAATTATGCCTTGTTTTGAAGGTAATTGAACACATATTAATTTAAAAGTGAGTAGAGTTATTTGGACATTGTATGAGAGATACCAACTTTTTCGTCTATCTTTTCTGAACTTAGGGTTTGAGGTTATTTCACTTATGTAAAAGTTAGCATTTTTTAGGATTTTTCATTAGTTAAGGTTAGTGATATGTACATAATGAAGTTGGTTTTAGATCAATTGGAATCAACATGAATTACTTTAAAATGCATGAAGTTAGGTGAAAATATGAAGATGAATATGAATGCGGAAATGAATGATAATTTATGCCAATTAATTATGAGTGTAACATGTAAATGATCCTAAATTCTAGGGATAAAGCTCTACTTTCAGCTATTTAGAATGATGAGCCACATATTCATCAGTCCCCCATCGAGTCGGCTCTGCCATCGCGCGCCGCTCGCCACCATCGAGTTATGCCTCCTCTCCACCTTTACACCTTCTTCGATTTCACATCTGACTACCTCACATGTGCTCCACTTCGCATCCTCGTTGCCTTGCGTCCTTTCGCACCACTATCTCCACTTCCCTCACTGTACCTCTACCACATTGGAGCTCGTCGCTGGCTGCCTCCCTCAGCTCCACCAGTCCACGCTATAGCTCCTCCGCGCACACGGGTCACATCCACCTCGGACCCTCGTCGGTCCATTGCCACGCTGACTGCCATCGTGCCACTGCGAACCTCAGCCATGCCTTGAGGTCGTGGTGGGCCCGAGCCTCCACAGCTAGCCACGTAGCGACTTCTTACGTGACCCTCTGCCCATGCTTCAGCCTCGGAGGCCTCGCTCAACTCCGCTAGCCATGTGGTGCCTCAGGACCCTGAGCCTCAGCCTCGGTGCCAAGCTGCCTGCCAAAGCAGCTCCCAACCCTGTCTGCACATGATCCACACATGGAGTAGGGGCGAATTGTGCCTAACCCCTCACGTGCAAGGCACACCCCCTTTAGGCAAAATTATGCACACACCCTCTTATTCTCAATAATTAAGAACATCTTTTATGTGTATTTTAAATATTTTTCTTATTTATTGTTTTTGCTTGAATACCCCTGTATTTGTGCATCATTTTGAACCTTTATTTTGAATCATTTTTAAATTTTAAAAATTAATTATGTAGAACAATTAATTCTTTATTATTGTGGATGATTAATATAATTTTATGAGCATTTCTTGATTTATTAATAATTATTGTGGAGAAAATTGTCATATTTTTCCCTGTTTATGTTGGAAATTTATCATAAATTAATAGTTGCTCTAAAAATTCCGAAAATTTCATATTAGGAAGAATTAATTGTGCTCTATATTGTTCCCAAATTATTGCAATTGAGTTTTAATTTGCATAAAAAATTAAGTTGTGATTTTTGCAATTAATTTTTAATTCTTTGTAAACTTAACAATTTTATGAGTTAGAATTTTTCTTGGATACATATTGATTAGACTCACTAAGGATAATTTTAACTCTCGAAAATAATTAGTTTATTGTTTATTAAATCAAAATTGCTCATAATCACATGGTGTATAAATTTAATTCGACATAAATTCATTTTGCATCATAAAAATCCCAAAAAATCATAGTAGGTTAATTTCATCATAGTTAACTTATTGACAAATTTTTCATAATTTTTAACATCATTTTCATGAAAAATTAAAGAAAAATACACAAGAAGTGTCCAATTTTCATGCATGCATTTTATGTTAGAAAAATACAAAAATGTGTCCTGGATTATCATCGCATAAAATAATTAAGGAAAATTGGCTTTCTGAATTTTTGAGTTAATTTGTATATTAATTTAGATTTTCTGTTGTTGGCTGATTTGACCTTAAAATTGACACTATACATTTGCATATCATTAATATTTGATAAAATTGCCAAAAAAATTCCCCTCAAAAACCTAGCATCTTCATCATCTAAAAATTGGCCTAAGGAGATAGTGGCCTCCCTGAATTCAACCTTGGGAATGCCCAAGTAAAAATAAATTTGACTGCTCACATTTAATTGAAAGATTAATTTAAGTAGTCATTTTGATTAATCCGAATTTGCTCACCTACAATGAACATCTGCATTAATTCCACGTAATTAGCGAAGGGTAAATTCTGGGTCTGTCATACTTCCTCAAAAAGAGGACTTCTCTATTGATGTTTTATTGGGCGGCACTAGAAACCACTTTCTCAACTGAGCTTTGAAGCCAAAACTTGAAGAACTAAAGGCAAGAACAACTTGATAAGGGGTTCTTGAGACCCAATCATTCTCCCCGAGGAGAACCTATTCTCATCGTGAAGAAGAAAGACGGTAAACTGATGCTCTACGTTGAGTTTGAATAAGGTGACTGTGAAAAGAAATATTGGGATTGATGACTTGTTCGACCAATAAGAAACACTATTATCTTATTTTCTTTTCTAAGAAAGATTTGCGATCGGGTTATCATCAACTCAGAATAAAGGGTGATCTTACTAGAACCTCCCATATATTTAATGTGAGATATGGGCACTACGAGTTCCTAGTGATGCCTTTGGTCTCACGAATGGGATTGATGGGACTTATGAATAGGCCGGGAAGACCATGAAAAGCTCGTGACCATGTTCGAGGATGACATTATGATATACGCATCTGATCCAGAGTAGCACCGAATACATCTTAGAAACATGCTTGATATGTTACATCAGCACTAGCTTGATGCTAAATTGTCAAAGCATGACTTTTGGTTAGAAAAAGTTGCATTTCTAGGACATGTCATATCCAAGCGGTGGAAGCGGTAGTGAATTGGAGCCAGTCGAAAACTATTTCTGAGATTCACAACTTTATCAGTTTTACTGGATACTATCGGTGATTCACGTATATCTAATAGGTCTACTCGAAGATTTCAGTGTTGCCCTCTTCACTTGAAAATCATCAGGAAGAAAGCTGTCTTTCTTCTTTAGGAAATAGTCAAAGCAGGTCTTAGGAAATTGACACGAGGAGGGTCCGTTTGAGCAGGGACTAGCTCAACCTGAACCCTTGGTAGCTGTGGACGGAGTGATATGAGTTATGACAAAGGGTATACTATTGGCTTGGTTGTTTTTTAGAGTTAAGGAGTAGAGCATCAGAATGGTCTTTAATAAGAGTGATGTCGATGGGCTTTTTATATATTCGAAGATGGCTCAGGAAAGAAGGGAGATGAAAGCTATAGATGACCAGAAGACTAGAAAGAGTTGTAGAAGAAGGTGAGGAAGAAGATGGTAGGAAGGAATGAAGAGTGTACGTTAACTTCATCTTCTAACCTGAGGGGAATGAAAGAGGCGAATTCGCAACGACGAAAAATTATGGCAAAACTTGACTCATAGGCTCTCAAAGCTCAAAGCAAGACCTATCTATATCTCTACATATATAGTTTCTCACTTTGACGCCCAGATATATAGTACGAGTTGGTGACAAACTGACTTATATAATTGTCACAAGTTCTTGCTCTTCATATTTCCTCCCCTCCATAAGAGATTTTTGAATACTAAAAGAGAATAAGAAGAGAAAAAAGACTATCTATTGGGGGATTTCTTTTAAAAGTTAGACGAGTTAGGGTAGGGGAAAGCTTGCAGTCCCCTTATTCATACTTAGCTATTGACTATGGTACATAATTTTCCTTGTTCACACATCATGTGTGAATTTCTCATAGTTGGTGGTGCTACTGCACACATAGCTATTTTTATGGGGACCGAAAGGGCAGGGAGGCTAGGACTGTGTGTTGTTCTTTCCATCTAGTACTTATATGATGCATGCGATGCCAGTAAATGCATAATGAGCTCGGTTATCCTTCGGATCCTAGAAAGAATCATCTTATATACTTCCATTTCCACGATCATTCCTGTTCCAACATTTGGACATTGAAAATTGTAATTGGAATTGTAAATTGGATTCAAATAAATTGAGATTTAATCCAATTAATTCTTAACTCATTAATCTAAATGGAGCCAATAAAATCCATCATGTTCATCACTCCCTCAGAATGGAAGTGTCATGGTAGATGATTTATTATGATAGAGTTAACCTTAAGTATTTGCAATACTCATTCATCCTTCACACTGGAAAAAATTTTGATATATCTGAAGTTTAAACCCTAGTTTGATTGTCTTCTTCAGAATAAATCAATAGATTTCTCATTTGATATTTGGGCAACAATATTAATTATACTATCCAAAAAACATATACTAATATCTCGAATTAATGTCTTATTTCATAAACAAGACGATCATGCATGGAATTCATTTTGATCCCAAAATTATCTCATGAGTGAGCTCTATCTTCTAGTTCATCAATTATGAACATGTATGATTCCTTTTGAGTGATCATACATCTCATATATCTTAATATGTACACTATGCACCGGTATATGGACATTGGCTAGGTCACCAACATATTTGGTCTGTCAAATGTGCATACTCATGCATGTAGATGCATATATGTCTTAGGTCAAAGGATGTGTGTCTAATCGTGAAATTTATGATTCAGATATTAGTTTATCTCGACCTCATCGAGTCAACTCTTTGACTTGATTATTCCAACACTTCTGAATATCTATTCCTATGCAGAGGACCTGCATCAAGAAGTCGGTTGGAAATCACTCTACAGAGAAAAGATTGCCATCTCTTTCTCAGACTGGAGATCTTTATTGAATATCCCATGTTTGAATTCAGTGGCGTCCTCCCAGCTGTGTGGTATTTAATATGGCCACAATACATAACCCTAATTGTAGAAGGAACCTTAATAACAAAGTGCATTCATATTTATTCATTCATTTCATTCCATGTGGACATGATAAAATAATAACTTCTATTGCATTAATGGGTCGCCAAGGGCTTACTAGTCCAACACATTCATGCAAACAATGAGATTCAAGAGATGATACCTGTAGTCGCGATCATCAAGCTAATAGACACCGCCCACTCTAAGGAGTTCCCAATGAAGTATGGATGAGTCGACAAGATCTTGAAAGATGTAAAGCCATATTGGCGATATCACTAGTCGCTAGCGACATCACCACGATGAAAGCTTTTGACTCACACAGATACTTATCTTAAAACAGACACCGTTATTTCAAATTTCCTTGATCATTATTGTGACCCAATCCCTAAGCCTACACATACCAAGCCAACTTACCCTAAGTGTCGACCACCACCCAAAACTAGACTGAAGGACAAGGCCATTTTTCTAAGTTGGTTTTCCAGTAAAAGAAGAGCAATACTAATTCCATGAGGAGTCCCCCCGAGCACCTCAATGTGCCTCACTACTCTCTTCCTCTTCATGCTTCAAATTATAGGAAACCGACCAAGGACAGCTCTTCAAACCTATCATAGACCTGAGACACATATAGACTATAAAGGATGTACTGGACGAACAATACGACTCCTCATCGAGCTCAAAAGAGTTGAGCTACATAAATGCTCTCAATTCTGTTGTCTTAAAACATTACTTGAGCAAGCAGCTGAATACCGACAGTTATTGGAGAGCCTCCGCCAAGTACATTACTATTCTTCTGAGTATGTCTTTGACTTTGATTTGGAGTCCTTTTATTCAGACTCTTATCTTCCATGGATGATATCGATGTTGACATAAACCATAGACATTCCATCCATCCTCAGTCCAACAGGAAGATTTGTTGTAAATCTTCTTGAGTCTGTACATTCTCCATTCACATTTTAAATGTTTTCATTTGTGTACATTTTATCTCGTATTCTTCCAGTTACATAACTCAATAATATCTCGTTTTATTTTTGGCTATACATAGGGTGACTAGACCCTAATGACATGGAGTGTGTGACTCGAGTGTCATGCTCTTCTCTTTTATTTCATTCTCTTTTTATACATTCTTCTAGATTTCAATCGGACCCTCAACTCCCAATACTTAGGCTAGTCAGAGCTTTAGTATATGGGGATCGATGATTGATAAATATGTGATTCATTACTCTAATAGCCAAAAATAGAGCACTATGCTTGAGTGACAAACCCGAAATTACCCTTATGTAAAATTGTCGAGTTATTGTAGCATTTAGGCAATCAAGATTAATCAAAACTGTCACTAATTAATTTGATCAATTAAAGTGAGCAGTCAATTTATATTTTAATTGGGCAAGCCCAAGGTCGAACTCAGGGAGGCAGCTGTCTCCTTAGGTTGATTAATAGGCTATCTAGAATGTACACTTTCAAAGAGACATTTTTCATATTTTTTATACAATTGATAAATGGCATGAAAATTCAGACAAGTTCAGGGGCTAAAATGTAATTTTTACTCAAACGATATCCAAAAATCCTAAAACTTGGCCATAATGTGAATTATAATGAAATTAGCGCTCTGTGTTTTTTTTTTTGAATTTTCTTATGCAGTATGAATTAATTACGAATTAAATATGTATGTAGGGTGTTTTTTCACAAATTATTTTTAATAAATAAAAACCTAATTATTTTCAAGAACTAAAATTTCTAGATGTATCTAATGAGGATCTATCCAGGAAAAATTCTAAACCCTAAAAATGTTGAGTTTACAGTTTACTAAAAATCGGTTACTCTAATAAACAATTATTTTATTGCGACCTCGATGTGCATACAAGTGTCATGAAATTTGGAAACAATGTAGAACACAATTAAATCTACCTACGACGTATTTTTGGAGCAACGATAAGATTAATATTAATTATAGAGCACATAGTGGGTAAAATATGTAATTTTCTGCTAGATTAATTATATTAAATGAACCACATACCAAAAAATTAATTAAATATCCACAATGATAAGCATAAGTAGTTCTACAAGATGCAATTTTTAGACCATGAAATGGTGACAAAATGAGACTCAAATTAATGCCCAAAGATAGGGGTCACTACAGAAATAAAATTGATTAAAAAATACAAATGGAGTGAAATGCAATTACCCAGAATCGGGGCATTATTTGTGCAATTGTTCCAAGGAGCACATGCACCTCATGTTCCCTGCTAAAGAGGGGGGGGGTCTCTGTGATTGATTGAACTATGAGGGCGTAGCTGCGAAAATTCCAAGGGGGCACGTGCCTTGCACGTGCCCTGGTTGGTCTTCTTTGTAGTTTAAGGAATCTATGGGGGCTTCTCTGAAAGTTTCCCAAGTAGCACGTGCATAGCACATGCTGGTTAGGGGGAAGGCCTTCCTATGATTGAGGATCTTGCAGGGGGTGCGGGCGAAAATTGCCCTTATCCATGTGCACAACACGTGAGGGAGCAGCTTCGGTAGACGTGCAAATCGAGGAGCCCTTGGGTAGTGGGCTGCGAGCGAAGTCGACGTCGGTGTAGCCGCACACAGAGGTGTTGGAGGCTGAAGTACGATGGCAAGGGGCCGAGCTCGAAGCTGCATTGGCTGGTGCACGGTGAAGCTGGAGGAGCTCAGGTCAGAGGCGTGAAGGTAGAAAGCCCAAGGGCGCTCGGGCAGAGTGATGGCGGTGGTGCTGCAGACGAAGGGTGCGGACTCGACCAAGGGGTGTCGATGGATACATAGATCGAGGAGGCTAGCGCGACGATGATGTCGTCATCGAAGGCAAGGCAATTGAAAGGTGGCGAACCAGTGGTTGTCTGCATAAGGGCATGGCTACTTCATGGAGATCAGTGGACGGTGTGGAGCTCCTTGATGGTGATGGTCGGAGTGAAGGTCAGTGAGAGGGTGTGGAAGAGATAGAAGGGAAGGCGCCGAGGCTGGAAGGTGATGGTGGATGTTTTTGAGATCAATTTAGGTGGCGATACAGTTGATCGTAGCAGAGAAGAAAGCATACGGAATCGAAACAACATGAATATGAACGAAAGATGAGGTGGCAACTGCTGGAAGTGAATCACCGAGAATGATGGGGAGCTACGCTCGACCACGATCTTCGCCTCGAGCTGTGGGCAGATGCAGTGAAGCCTCATGAGCTTTGGAGCTCATGGCATGGAGTAGATCTCCACAGATCTCGCCTTGGGTAGTTGTCGCTCAAGAACTCCTCGCTTAGCTGTCACCGGGGCGAGGCTCCAAGCTGGTGGCCATTTCTCTCAAGAACGGCGGATAGAGAATGACGGAGGGTGCAATGGATTTTTATTGGTGGTTGGCATCGCGCGGAGGATGCATAGGTTATGGGTACGGGTCGTGGGAAGATGCGTCGACAGTTGCAGGAGATGGGGGAAGTGGGTTGGCATCGCACGCAAGGCGGAGAAGAAGAAACGAAGTGGGAGGGCACGATTGGGCAGTTGTGGGGAGAGAGTATGACGGGTCCCATGCGGGCTACGACCAAAGAGGGAAAGGAGAGGTGGGTCCAAGGCGATTGTGAGATGCATCACCGCAAAGGGCATCGGTTTGATGACAAGGTCGAGCGGTAGGAGCGCAGGAGGGAGAGGAGGAAGAGGGGTGCCACGTGGCACGCGGGGGGGAAGGCGACCACATGGCGGGTTAAAATAAAAAGTTAAAAAAAAATTAAAATAATAAAAAGATAAAAATAATAAATAAATAAATAAAGGAAAATACAAATAAATAAATAATAATAAGGAATAATAAATAAATAAAAAGGGAATTATAAAAAAATAAATGAATGGAATAAATGATAAAATAGTAAAATAAAAAGAAAATAAAAGAAACATGAGGTGACATGTGGTGGCTCCAGGAGCGACCACGTGTCACTCCAAGAAAAATCCAAAATTAAATCCAAAGAAAACCATAAAAGAAATAACAAAAGAGGTCAAATAAAAAAGTAGTCAACATGAAAGTTGCTCATCTCGATGAGATCTACAACTTTCGTGATGACCCAAAACCAAAATAAGTTATTTGTATAAAAAGTATTTTTGATGGTATCTTATAGATATACAATACCACATTTTGTATTTTGCGATTATTTTTCATTTTTGAATAAGATAAAATCAAAATAAAATTAGAGAAAATATGAAATAAATATTTATAACTTAATCTATTTTTTGGATTTTTAATATATAAGAAAATAAAAAGATAAAATAAATAAAATAAATGGGGCAAGTGTACAATATACATCGAGGGGCCCAAAACCCAAGTTTCACATATGAACTCTAATTCTTTTGAATTTGATCTTGTTTTAAAGCTGAATGGATGTACATCACTTCAAAAGTGAGTAGGGGTCCATAAGAGGCTACATGAGAGAGAAATTCACATTTTAAGGCTTTTCGTCTCAAACTAGGATTTGGGTTATACTGGTCAATTTTAAAAGTTAGTATTTTTGGTATTTTTCATTTATTAGTGTTTATGTACACTATAAAGTTGATTTTATTTTTATTCTGGATTAGTGAATAATAGATAAAAATAGGGGAAAATATGGTAATATAAATGTGATATTTATAAGGGAATTTGGCTTCTTATTTAATGCAAATATGCATGCTAAATGCAAATATTAATTCTAAGTGCATGAATGGTAAAAATGCAGAATAAATGGAGAAATGCAAGTAATTACCTGGGAGCGAAGCTCTATTTTCAACTTTTAGAGTAATGAATCATAGATTCATCACCAAGTAATTACTTGTATTTAGGAATTTATTATGTATAATTAACATTTACGCATGTGTAAATAATTAAAATAATTAACATGCATATTTGCATTAATAACGAGTTTAAAATGTTTGTATATATTTACTTGTAAGTAGCTCAATCATTGCTATTTTCGAATAAATTCAAAGTAACTAATTTTAACCTAATTTTTATTCAAAGTTGTATATAAAAATATGTAAAATATAAGAAAATATAAAAAAATCCATCTTAAATAAAATACTCTTAGATCTTTAATCGAAAAAGTCGTAAAGTCCAACTTCCCAAGTAATTTCCCCCTCCATATGAACTCCAATTTCACCAAACTCCTTTTTTAGTCTAAGTTATAAAATTATCTATACAATGAAAGCGATTTCATCAAAATTGAATATTGTTTGTAAAATGATAGTTTTAGGACCTAATTGTACTTTATAAATATTCACTAACTTTGATATGTGATATCATGTACATGATTAACATTTTTTTATTTATCTCTTTTTCATTTTTTTCTTTATTTATATTTAATACAATCTGAAAAAATAAAAATACAAAGGAATATGAAAATCAAAGAAAATGGTGTGCTATGACCTTGTATGCAATGTATATAATGTCTCCTTCTTTATCTTTATTTCAGTTTTTCTTAAAAATTTAAAAATCCAAAAAATAAGTTAGTATTTTATTTTTACTTTATTATTTTACTACATTTTCTCTTGTATATATTTTTATATTATAGTAAAATTTAAAAATAGAAAACATAAAAAAATAGTATTTTAATTCATTAAAATACCTTCAAAAATTATTATATTCTATATATTGATTTAATTTATTTTTGAAGTCTTCATGAAACTTGTAGATTTCATTGAGATATACAAATCTTTTAAATATCAAAATTTCATTTGATGTTTCCTTTTATCCCTCTATCATTTTATTTGTTGTCTTCTCTCATTAGTTAAAGTCAAAATCATTATGACGTGATTCCATCGGTCCATTTCCCTCTCCACTTAGCTACCTCAGCCACTTGTTGACCCACCATTGCTGTGATTCCATGGGAAAATTGAAAGGAAACTCCTCTCATTTGAGCTAATCTCTAAAATACCAATGCTTTGGAAAATTTTTAAGTAGGGTAAAAAAACAAAAAAGGCCCTACTTATATATCAATTCCCAATTGGGGACCTCATCTTTCAAATGTAATAGAAGGGATATGAACTTATTTTTTTCATCTTTACATGTCTATGTAAGTTCCACAACCCATTTATGTCGACATTAAACCCTAAATACTTAAAGGTTCTTGCCCCGTTTTGTTACGTTTGAAAGATGAGACCTCTAATTGAGAATTGACGAATAATTTATACCCTTTTTGTACTTTACCCTTTCAAGTATCTCCCCCTTTTTTTCGAAGTCTCAGATAAGTCCTCTTGGGACTAAACTGTAGTTTCATTTTATTTCTAAATAGTATTTTAGTCCCTCTTTGAATTTCGAGTATCTTGTAAACTTTACATCAGAAAATTGCAACTTTGGTACCCATTTAAATGCTGATTTATGTTTTTAGTTGACTTATTGCGTAGTTAGTTGGGATGATATTGGATTAGATATCAATTTTTGAAAGAGACTTACGATCTAAATTTATAAATTCAATATTAATTCAAGACCATTTTAGATAATTGTGGAAAAATAGCATTATGTATCACAATAAACTTGGATTCATTAAAATTAAATAAAATTGAACTATGGGTAACATTTGTTATCTTCTAAATACAAATACCATAATAATGCATTATCAATATAAAAGTACCGACATATTAATGGGTACAATTATTATCTTTTGATTAATTCATGGAACAATGACTCAATAAAACTATGAAGTATGAATCAACATAATCAGGCTCTGTTGTTGTTGGTGTACTTCCATTACGCCATAAGAAAGAGGCTTGAATTCGAAAAATTGAAATGTTTAAGGGTTTTTTATCACTTATGTCCCTCTCAAAAATTATCAATATTAGTTATGTCCCTTCTTTTTTTAATATTAGATGCTCCCCGAACTTCTTATAAATTCACAATTCTATCATTTTGTAATATTAATTATGTCCTTGCTTTACCTTGATCGAAAACTAGAACGGTGATACTGATGATGCAGAAGTTAGAAGGCACATGTGATAAAACCCTTGATATAATTTGTTACGGGAAGTTGGAAAGCGAATGGGTATCCTAATTTAGAAACGAGAGGGGAGAGACGGGGAAGAGTGATCGTGCGCGCAGTGCGGGAGAGAGTGCGAAGAAGACCCTGACGATGGCAGAAGGATGCGAAAGGAAGGTCGTGGTGTCCGCTCTCCAGTTCGCTTGCTCCGACTCTGTATCCGAGAACCTGGAAACCGCCGAAAGGTGCCATCTTTCCCCCTTTTCTCCCTTCTGCCGCAATCAAAGGTTTTCGGAGGTCGTTTCCTGCTCGTAGGCTAATGAATGTTGTGAGAATGGCATGCAATGATCAGGTTGAGAAAAGAATGTCATTTTCAAGGACAAACTATCGATTCTGAAGAATTTCTGACGTGATTGCTTCTTATGGTTAATTAAGTTAGTTGTAAGGATTGTAATTACCGGTATCTTGGTTCTTCTTAAATGAGCTTTTGGAAAATAGGATTCACTTGTCTTGTTAATATAAGTGGTCTTTGGAAATTGGAATTCTCATAAATTAATTTAACCTGAAATTTAGTGGGAAATTGAACTCACTCGTACGATCCCCGATGGCGAATCAAACGAAGGTCTCCAGCTGTGGGAAGTAAAAGAGTTTGTCAAGAAGCTTAACTAACGTGATGTTCTAGATGAATGTATAGTATGAGGATTGTAATGTCGGGATAGTAACAAAAAAGAGCAGTGAATGAACGACGATGGGTTTTTTTCTTCTTCTTTTTTGAACGGCGGAGAAAAATGAGGGAGAGGGAGCGCCTTTGCTGGGAGGTTCGGGGCGGAGAGCTGCATGGAGGAGGGCCACTGGTGTGGAGAGAGAGAGATGCGTGAAGGGGGCAAGCTCACGGAGATGGGGAGATCTACGACCACTTTTAAAGGTGAGTTTAGGGCGGAGGAAGGTTGTCTCTCACGAGAAGCGTGACCAAAGGTGCTTCAGATGCGACCAGGGAGGGCACCGTGCTTCATTGTGTGCTCTTCCTCCTTGTTGTTTCTCATGCGGGCGTGAAGGGCACCGACAGAGCTCCTGTGGTCTCCAGACTAAGATCTTAAGGCGCAAGGCTGAGGTTGAAACTGCTCATGATGCTAAGTCGATGATGGCGAGAAGTGCGATGCGACCTAGATGCTCCTTTGCCTTAGCCGTTGCCGGGGAGACTCCAATTGATTCGAAAGGTGTTCTGCTTATTGGTTCTTGGAAGGCGGGTGGTCTGATTGTGAATTCAATCTGGGCTGGCCATAAGCTCTTGTTTGGGGATGACTTTTCGAGAGATGTCGTTTGTCTGGGGCATGGAGATGCTGCGCGCAGGGGTTATCCAAATCGCAGGTTGGACACCTACTGGGATCAACACTAGGAAATGACGTTTCATGGAGGCATCCTAGGTTTGCCGATGGAGAAGATAATTGGTGTTCGGGAAGGGTGGCATGTGTGGTGGGTGTCCCCTTCCTTTTACGTACCGTGGAAGTCCCAGGCCTGATGTTGAAGGAACTTGGCATGGTGAAGTAGGTGCTTGCGGATGGTCGCTCGTCGGGTTCTGATCCCTTTGTGACATTGGTTCTTATGGAGTGCCCCAATAGAAGAAAATCATCTTCATCTTCTAAATAGAATGCCCCCTCCACATTGGAATCAACAACCATTTTCGTCTTATCTTCTATCTTCTATTCATTTGAAAATCATACAATGGTGAAGGGCGGCGATTTCTTGTTCTTGATCTTGATATGAAAATGATTGTATTGATGTCTAGTGTCCTCTCAATGGGATGCACTTCGTTCAAGCTTCAGGTTCATTTTCTGCCACCACCGTCGCCACCATGCTCGTCGAAGATTGCCGTCAGGTCCTTCATCGGAGCCGGAGCCACGTCAACTGTCTCCATTCACGGCAGGAGCGTGTTTTGAGGAGGATTAGCGGGAAATGGAGGATCTCTCTGCAAAAGGGAAAAAGTTGATTGAATGCTTACGTTTTCTGGAGATTCGAGAAGGTGAGGAGTTGTCAGCATCGCTTGCTAGGGCTCTTGACTCCCTCTTGATGTCTCTTCGGGCGATCTTTAGTGCCCTTTGGCCTTCCATGTACTTCAGACTGGCGGGTAGATCCATGGTATGCTACCAAGATCCGGAGCCCCTTCTAATTACAGGGCTTGATTCTGGATTAGATGCGGTGAGCCCGTTGGTCAACCCGACCCACCAAGCAGATCGGGTTGCTGCTTCTATCTCCGTTTGCGTCGAGAGGTCCATACTCCGCCACACCGCGTTGGAGGCGGGTGCTCATGGGGAATCGTTAGGAGGAAGAAGGCACTTGTCTCTGAGATTCTAAGCTCGTCGACCATGGGATCTGAGGGTGGGAAGGTCCATCTCAGGTGTGTAGTTGAGGTGTCAGGGGGCCATGTTTTCGATGCCGCGAAGGGAGGGTCGCTGGGATGTTCAGTGGCCTCCTCAAGTTGGACTGCGAGGTTAAGTAGAGAAAGGAGAAGCACAAAAAGGTACAAGAGTAGACAATACACCAAGGCGCTGCCTGGTTGATTTCCCGTTGTGTCAGAGCCTAAAGCTCTTGTAGCCTTGCTAGCGGGTGCTGTGCGTTCAACGGGCTCTTCCATGGGTCCTAAATGAAAGTCCTATCTTGGAACGTCAGGGGTTTGAGTGATCCAGAAAAAAGAAGAGCTCTGGGATCGAGATTTACGGAGTGGTGCTGCGATGTTATTCTTCTTCAGGAGACGAAGCTTGGTTCTTGCTCAAACTTCATGTGGATCTTTTGGTGCAGGTCACTCTCCAGTTTCGTGATGATCGATGCTTCGGGTGCTGCCGGGGGCTTGCTGGTGGCTTGGAAAGACTCCATTTTCTCGCTTCAGGCGGAGCTGAGGGGCACTCAAGTGCTTACGGTGTTCCTGGAATGGGCTCTATGTTTGCTTTCTCTTGTGTCTATGGGCCGTGTCAGTAGGCATGAGGTAGGAGCTTTGGGCTGAGCTTAGGGCGGCAAGAAGTTCTTTTACAGGGTGTGCTTGGCTAGTGGGTGGAGATTTTAATGTCTCCTTCTCTCTTCTGATCGGCCTCGTTTGCGGGGGGGGGGGCAAGATCAGGGGTCAGTGGATTTTGCGGAGTTGATCGACGACTTGGAGCTGGAGGTGTTGGACGCTACTAACGAAGTACACTTGGAGGAGTTCTGGCTCTCAGATCGATCGTTTTCTGGCTTCTACTGAGCTGATGGATGCGTTCCCTCTTTCGATGCCAACGAGCAGGGCGTGCACATGATCTGACCATACGTCTCTTGTATGAGACTGGTGATCTTTCTCCATTGAGGGACTTCTTCAGTTTCGAGAGAGCTTGGCTCATGGAGGAGACTTTTAGGCAAATGTTTGTCTTCCCACTGGTCATCTGCGATGGTGGCAGGATCTGCGACTTCCCGCCTAGTTCAGAAGCTGACATCGTTGCGTATACGACTTGTGCTTTTAAGAAGGAGATTAGAGAGGCAAGGCTGGCTCGAAGGGGTGCTGCGGAGATAGAGATCTCGAGACTAGATAGGTTGGAGGATGAGAGACTTTTGGATATTGAGGAGCTAAATCAGAGGGCAACAACTCATAAGGTAATCATATCTGAGGATTAAAAGCGAATCACAAAGTGGAAGCAGAGGTCTAGGCACACTTGGCTCAAAGAGGGTGATGCAAACACGACCTACTTCCACAGGCTGGCTAGCGGGAGACGTCGCCATAACATTATTCATTCAGTGATCGTTAATGGAAGCATGGTGGAGGGAGACAGAGAGACAGACCATGTGATTGCAGATCATTTCCAGGATTTTTCGAGGAGAGTTGCTGGTAGACCATGGAGATGGAATGGTCTTGGGGTTTCTCATGTTTCGGCGGCCCATGCGAACCATCTGGTGCAGAGGGTGACTTTGGAGGAGGTGAAGTCAGCAGTGTGGAACCTGAATGCGGAGGGAGCCCCGAGCCCAAACGTGTTCCCTGTTTTCTTTTATAAGGAGTTTTGGGATCTTGTGGGAGAGGAGGTGTTGGAAGTTGTAGAGGAACGCTGTAGGTGTAACGTGGGCTTTGATAGGCTGAACAAGGCTCTGATATTTCTCCTTCCAAAGTGGGAGGTGGTAGAGAGAATCGAGGACTACAAGACGATTGCCCTGCGAATGCCATTTACTTGACAATGGCAAAGGTTTTTGCTGTTGGATTAAACAAGTTGTTGGAGCACCTTAACTCTCTCATGCAATCAACATTTGTTCCGGAAGGCAGATTGCGGATAGCTTAGTAATGACATCTGAGATTATTGCGGATTGGAAGAGAAGAAAGACGAAGGGTCTTCTTTGGAAGAATGACTTCTCCAAAGCTTATGACATGGTGGACTGGCGTTTCCTATGGACATCATTGTACATAATGGGTTTTCCAGATGTTTGGATCTCGTTAATGAAGTGTTGTGCCACCACTGCCTTGTACTTGGTCCTTGTCAATGGGCATCCGGAGGGAGGTTTTTTCCAGTCACAAAGGGGAGTCAGGCAGGGGTGCCCTCTGGCACCCTTGTTGTTTGTCATCGCAGCTGATGTTCTGGTTTGCGTGGTTGACTATGTCCAGCACAATAGGATCACAATAGGTTATTCCATTGGTGACCTTTCCATTCCTTTCCTACAATATGCGGATGCCACAATTTTCTTTATTGAGGGAGGATAGGACGAGGATAATGGTATGGCGGTTACTATGGAAATCTTTGGAGAGATGTCCGGGCTTGTACTGAATCATAGCAAGTCTATGGTTATTCCTTTTGGTCTCTCAGATGTGGAGGCCCGCTCGTGCATCGATGAGTTGGGTACGAATTGCAGCTCTCTCCGTATCCGATATTTAGGGCTGCCGCTAACTTCCGGTAGAATCAAGATGGCTAATTGGTTATCAGTGGTTGACAAGTTGAAGAGGAAGTTATATGGTTGAAAGGCAACAATTCTATCTGGGGTGGTCGACTGGTGATGGTGAAGGCTGTGCTCTCTGCAATTTCTATGTTCTTCATGTCATCTCGTCTGCTGTCCGTTGGTATTAGGAAGCGCTTGGAGAGGTTAATGCAGAGGTTCCTGTGGAGCAAGTCCTAACAGGAGGGTCACTGTATTTATCTGCTGGACTGGGAGATAATTACTTTCCTAAAGCGGTTGGGGGACTCGGGGTCAAGTGTCTAGAAGCCATGAACGAGGCGTTGTTGCTTAAGTGGTTGAGCAGAATTTGGGGGAAAAGTGAAGACATCTGTTGCGGCCTCATCCGCAGTATCTATAACATTGGGCAGCCAGACTTTGTGGTTTACCATCATGGTCCACATACTTCGGCTTTCTGGAGGGGGATTTTAGTGGTCCTGCCTTGTTTCCAGGAGCTCTTTCATCATGTCCTTGGGAATGGCTACTCCTTTGCTTTTTGGACGGATAATTGGACGGGGGATGGCTCTTTGTCTAACCGTTTCCCGTGCCTCTTTGCTTTGGCTGCGATCGTGAGGCGCGTGTCGCAGACTGCTGGGTTAATTGTAATTGGATGCGTTCTTTCTTTGCAAATTTCTCTGATCAATGCTTAGAGGACTTCCTCCTGCTATTGGATTCTCTGAGGTAGATTGATAGGCCTTCTAACGACCGTAATCACTGTGTTTCGAAGGGCAGCGTTTTTTCGATCAAGAAGGCCTACGATGCGATTTGTAGACCTCTGCCATCTGGGACAGACGATTTGATTCGGGATTGTAACCTTATTTGGGAGCTTAGGCTGCCAGAAGGGTTGGATTCTTTTTATGGCTGCTTAGAAGAAAGCGTATTATGACAAGGGATCGATGCGCCAGACTGTTTGCCGTGGTGTTAGACAGATGCCCGCTGTGTGAGAACGGGGAAACATTGGAGCACCTCTTCTTCAGTGCCCACTTTCCTCGCCTATTTGGAGTGACTGTGAGTTAACACTCAGTCTGGAGTCATTCTGGATCTCGATGGTTGATGCTAAATACTTTCACAGGGAGGAGCTGCTTAGGCCCATGGCAATCCTGTGGGCTATCTGGCTTGCAAGAAATAGCGTACTCTTTTCCTCTCAGCGTTTCTAATGTGAGAATGTTTGTGTTCACTCCAGGCCCCTCCTGGAGTCCTGACTTTTGTAAGTTTTTTCTAATTCCTTTTATTTAATTTATTGAGGCGGACACCATAGCGTTTTCCCCCTTTTTGGCCTATAAAAATGAACGGCGATAGGCAGATCGAGTTGGGGCTCGACCCGTTCATATTAATGCTGCACAATAAGTGATCTGATGCTAAGAGGAATGCAGCCACCAAGTGTCAACATGGAAATTAATTGTCAAGAGGGCACATATCGCCTCTTTTTTTCATGGCATCAATTTTAACAGATTTTTAGGGTAAACAATTATGGACTTTTTCTGTTGAAAACTTAAAAAAGCAGCTTTAGTTATATGCCGATGTTGTATAAAGTATTGCTTCTTAAAAACCAAGTTCTTCCAAGTTAAAGTCGAGTCAGCTGCATGGATTTGTTTCTCCACAAGCCAGATCTATACAGAGTCCAAGCAAATTAATGATGCTCTCATTCTCATATACATACAAAAACACATGAACTAATACGTGAATTGCAATATGCACATCATTACAAGACAGGTTGAGAAGAGAAGAATATGAAAAAACAAAGTATTAATTGTTGAATTAATCATCATTTTGAAATTGGAATTTTTGATGAGAAAAGAGGCATTTATTAGTCAAGTCCACTCCCAGCTTGAAGCTGTTATTGCATCATACCAATATTGTCGAAAGAATTATGTAGTCTGTGTACCGTTTGCCTTTTCTATTATTCTATGTTCTGTCTTATGTAATTTACCCATGGGTTTTCTCTATATAAGAGACCCTAGGGCTCTCAGGAATAAACAATAACAATTATTCTTCCAACATGGTATCAGAGCCTAAACCCTAAGGGCTCCCTCTCATCCCACTCGCCGTCCCCCCTCTCTCCTCTCTCGTTCCGCCGCCGGGCCCCCTTTCTCCTTCCGTCGCCGTAGGGCTCCCCACCTCCGCCTCCAACCCCGCTTCCTCCTTCTCCCTCCCACCCCCCCGGGATCTCCCGCCTCCCGTCGTCAGGCCTCCAGGCCCCCGCCCACAGGCCCTCGCTGCCGCCTCTTGTCGTGTCCTAGTTGGCTCCGGCAACCGCCCCTGCCGTCTCCTGCCGACTGTGCCCTAACCGGCACCCATCACCGGCCAGTCTTGCCCTAACCGACCCTGCCACTCGCCTCCTACCGACTTTAGTCTAGCCGGCACCGGTGCGCCCCCTGCCGGCTTGGTTGTAGCTGCCTCCGTCGCCAAATCTATGGATTTGGGTGCGTAACATCTACATACGCACTCGAATCCTATGCAGTTTGTGTAGACATCTATCACTCTGTCTACAAACCCTAGTTCTTCTCTTGCAGCGATATGTCAGAATCCAAGGTGGATATGCCATCTATAGGCGCGTTCAAAGGTCCCGCGCCAATAGTGAAGATGGACGGTTCGAACTACGAGCTCTGGGCGATGCAGTTCATGAGTCTCATGAAGTAAAACGGTAAGAAGCACATTCTTACCGAGGATGAGCCAGCAGAGAAGACATGGATTTATGCCTCGTGGGAGGCTGATGACTCGTATGCCAAAGTCTGGTTGTCAGGCACGCTGTCAACGGAGATTGCTAATGATGTTCTCCATCAGCCCACCGCTAAAGCGATGTGGGACATTCTTGCAGCGGCATATTCACAGGTCCGGAACGAAACCAAGATGCTACAACTGCAACACGACATATTCACCATGAAGTAGAATGGACGAACACTTCATTCCTTGTATACATCCCTTAGGGGGATGTTTGAGAAACTCTACAGCACTATCCCTCTGACGGCCACACCAGAGCAGCAGAAGATATTTCGTAATGCCACCATGGTAGGAGTCCTTCTTGCGGCTCTTGATCCTGATTATGATGCGGCCAGATCTCAGATACTTGCAGATGCTACTATTCCTCCTATGGAGAAGGTCTACCGGAGGCTTAGCCACATCTCTGTTCCATCCAGCACATCTACACAACCTCCCTCTGCGATGGCTGCTTCCAGAGGGAGAGGCGGTTCCTCCTCTTCATTTCGTGGCCGTGGTCGTGGAACAGGAGGTCGTGGTGGTCGGTCCCGTCCCCCTTGCAGTTTTTGTCACCGTCCAAGTCACTCGGAGGATACGTGCTATCGAAGCATGGCTTTCCAGCATCAACGCAGGTGGCAGAACATGTTGCATCTCCATCATCCTCTACTTCGGATCAGAGACTTGAGAAACTCGTCGCTCGGTTACGGGATATTATGCCTCCTACTTCTACAGATTCTTCTGGAGGCCCTTCCGATATAGCTGCGTCTGCTTCTGCTAATACCTCTGCCACGGCTAGTGCCTCAGGTAGTGCCTGTGCCTTTACCGCATGTTATAGTTCAGACATCTCCGATTGGATCATGGACTCTGGTGCCACGCACCATCTATGTCGAGACAGAGACAGACTTATCTCATACAGAGAGATTCCTCCAGGGAGGTCGGTAATCATTGCTAATGGGACTCATTCCCCCATTGTTGGATAGGGGGAGATCTTGCTATCCTCTTCTATGCATCTCAAGAATGTCTTACATGCCCCTGAATTTTCGATGAACTTACTCTTTATTAGTCAGCTTACAAAGATTTGCATTGTCGCGCTATTTTTGACCCATCTTCTCTTATATTTCTGGACATTCTAATGGGCAGGGTGATTGGCTGTGGTTCTGAGCAGGATGGTCTTTATCGTCTGAACCGAAGTTCATATGCTGGAGTCTCTTCTCATGCTGTTGGATCTGTCTCTCCATATACCTGGCATCTACGCTTTGGTCACCTCCCTCTACAGAAGATGCGTCACCTTTTGCCTCAGATATCTCCAAGTTCGTCCTTCCGGTGTGAAGCTTGTCAGTTAGGGAAGCATCATCGAGCTAGCTTCCCGAGTCGTCAGAGTCGGAGCAGTGCCTCCCATTTTGAGTTACTCCATATTGATATTTGGGGTCCCAGTCGTGTCCCTGATCACCAGTGGCACATGTTTTATCTTGTCGTGGTTGAAGATTCCTCTCGTTTGTCGTGGGTTTTCCTGTTAAAGAATAAATCTGAAGCTGGTGATATTATTAAAAATCTTATCAATGAAGTAAACAATGTCTTTTCATCCAATGTGAAATATGTTCGTACTGATAACGCATTGGAATTTTGTACTTGGTCTCTCTCACAATATCTTTGGTCAAAAGGCATTATACACCAAACTACATGTGCCTACACCTCCCAACAGAACGGAGTTGCTGAGAGAAAGCATCGTCACCTTCTTGACATTACTCGTACTCTACTTATCCAGAGTTGTGCTCTCATTTCTTTTTGGGGAGATGCCGTTCTTACAGCCTGCTACTTGGTAAATCGTATGCCGTCCACGGTACTTGGTGAGAAAATTCCTCTTTCTGTTGTTTTTCTAGATAAGGAATTATTCTCACTCACCCCTCGTGTTTTTGGAGTTGTTGCTTTCGTTCATCAGCTATCACCACGTCTTGACAAGCTCTCACCTAGAGCTGTCAAATGTGTATTCGTGGGGTATTCTCGAACGCAGAAGGGATATCGTTGCTATGATCCGGTTAACAGGAAATACTTTGTCAGTGCTGATGTCACTTTCTTCGAGTCTATTATGTATTTTTCACCTGCAGGTGACAGATTGGTATCTAACACATCTACTGATGAGGTCTATGTTCCTCCTCCTCCTATGGTGAGTATTCCATTGTCCAATCCAGTTCCTAACATTGCGTCACCTCCTCCACCACCACCACCTCCACCAAAACCCCTTGTCTCGCCACTGCCTAAATTTTATACCCGTCGACCTGGTCCTGCTCATGCTCCACGCCAATCATCCAGCATGCCCCAGGTATGTTCTGATGTTACTACTAATGATGGGTCGAATAGTGTGCCTATGTAGGATGCATCATTGCAAGGCGAATCTGCTCTGACGAGTTCAGTGGTTGATGATCTGGATGTTCCTATTGCGATGAGAAAGCAGAAACGCAACTGTGCTACGTATCCTTTTGCCTCACAGGTCTCCTTTCCTCACCTCACAGGGGACTTTCAGAGATTTGCAGTGGCTTTATCTTCAGTGGAGATTCCAAAGACCTATCAGGATGCCTTGAAATCTGATTGCTAGCGGTCTGCAATGGAGGAGGAGATGGCTGCCCTACAGTCGAGGGGCACATGGAGCTTGGTTCCCGCTCCTTCAGGAGCTTCTGTTGTTAGCTGCAAATGGGTATTCACTGTTAAGTATCATGCCGATCGTAGCCTTGATCGATACAAGGCACGGCTAGTGGCACGAGGTTTCACTCAGACTTATGGAGTGGACTATATGGATACTTTCTCTCCAGTCGCCCGTCACTCCACTCTTCGTATTCTTCTGTCTGTAGCTGTGGTATGTGATTGGCCCTTGTTTTTTCAGTTAGACTTTAAAAATGCATTCTTGTATGGAGATCTGCAGGAAGAAGTCTACATGCAGCCAAGGTTCAGAAAGTTGGTATGCGGTATTCGTTCGATCAGGCGGTCCCGAGCGAGTAAGCGGATATGCGGATTATGCGGTTTGCATTAAAAAAATATTAAAGATATGCTCTTAATTGTGATGTCAGAGACAAAAAAGTACATGTTTCCATTAGATTCCTACAAAAACATACTTTTAAAAACAACTGACCTAAACATGACACAAAAATTATGTGTCATTAAAAATAAGCACAAAATGTAATCTTATCAAGAATGTATGTGTACATGTGTTTTGCAAGAAGTACACAAATAATAATGGACATTTACATATCACTTGCAATAGATGCCTGGCAAGATTTTGTGAACATATAAATAATCATCAACTCAAAATGACAACATTAGCAACAAACAACCAACAACTAAATCAACATATATTGAAAGAAAAAAATGCACATTAGCAGCAGACAACCAACATATATCAAAAGATCAGAAGGGCGGAAATGCACTAAACCAACATATATTACTCACAGTGAATCAATGCCTGCAGTTGCGGAAAGCGGGAGGAGGAGATGAGGGCGAACACGCAGCCGCGGAAGGTATATCTGGTTGCTGCTAAACAGAATAATCGAGTAAGAGGGTTTTCCTAGAGAAAATATCACATGAGAAATAGTTCAAGTCTAAATAAAAAGTTATTGAAAAGGTAGAGAGTAAATTTCAAGTTCATCTGGATAACCACGATTATATGTTTCAAATTTATAACTCCAATATTTCACTTCAAGTTCATCTCGATAACCACGAGGACACTGCGGTCTAAATTAGAAGTTCGGTATTTTATTTTTGAAGATCAATATATTCTGATCATTAATGACAAAAGAGGATCCAGATCCACTATTACCTTCTAATTTGATTGTGTTGTAACATATGTATATACACTATAATGGAGATAAAACAAAATTTTTATCTCTTTAACAACAATCTTAGGATCTTTTTGACAAGGAGCTGGCCAATTTATAAAAAAAGAGAAGTTGCTACCTTTTACTCCAGGGAATCAGGTTCTTGTAAACGAACCACTGCGAAAGCGACAGAAATGAACATTTTAGTGGTGGAATATATAACAAATAACTTGTTCTATCTGTTCTGTTAATGTAAACATAAAAAACCAAAAAAACCTTCATGCGCGAATATGTAAATCCATACACAAGGATGGATCCACCATAGACCATCCATAAAAAATCACTGCCTCTCTTTCAGGGAGGAATTCTCCATAACTTCGAGTTATTCCACAAAACAAGGACTAAAGACTAAAGACAGTTATTGAGATTTCTGTCTCGTTTTAAAGAGAAAAGGCCAGTCGGCCAGCTTCGCATCTTGACCACATCTGAGACATACTATGATATGAGCATATAGTTATACTGATCAAATAATTATATTTCAGCAGCAACAACCGGAAACACATCAACAGAAAGCACAGATAAAATCAGTAGAGAGCAAAACTTACGCCCTAATGCGCATGACAAAATGCTGCACAGCGGGGAAGATGCCGCCAAACAACTGTACAGGTTAAACACACCGGTAGGCAGTGGCACGAGAATATGCTGACTAGGAAAAAAAGCTCTCAGCAACAACAATCAACAGTGCAACCAAACTCTATTCATATAAACTAGGAATTGAGGCTCACGAAGGCGGAGGAAGGCGCAACGCAGGCGGAAGGCACAACGCAGGCGGAAGGCGGAAGGCGCAGCGCAGCGCAGGCGGTGGAGGCTTTGAGGCGGAAGGCGGAGGACCAGAGGTTGAGGGTTTCGTCGAGTCGAAAGGGCAGAAGCACGGTGGAGGCTTTGTCGGGCATGGGAGTCGAAAGGGCAGAAAGGGTAGATTCACGGTCGAAAGGGGGAGGGGAGTCGAAAGGGAACGTAAGATATCTTTTGATTACTCGGTATCTCGGTCGGATCCTTAAATGGATCAGCCGCATGAACGGCCGCATATGCGGTTTATGTGCCCCGTTTGTGCGCTTGGGCCGCATATAGCTGCATATAGGATATGCGGTTCGGCTGGGTGCCCGCATGCGCATATGCGGCCGCATGGGCCGACTTTCTGAACCTTGCATGCAGCAACCTCTGGGGTTTGCTGCTGAGGGGGAGAATCATATGGTGTGCAGACTTCATAAGGCCATTTATGGCCTTAAACAAAGCCCAAGGGCATGGTTTCAGAAGCTTTCCCATCTGATTGAAGAACATAGATTCAAGAGATCCAATGCAGATCACTCACTGTTCATCCAGAGGACTACTCGAGGTACAGTTGTCATCATGGTATATGTTGATGACATTTTGGTTACAGGAGATGATGCTAAGGGGATAGAGATGATCAAAGCAGTGCTGGGTCGTCAATTTGTTACAAAGGACCTTGGTACATTACGATACTTCCTGGGGTTGGAGTTCGCCAGGAATGCACAGGGTCTAGTAATGACCCAGAGGAAATATATTACATATATACTTGTTGAGACGGGCATGGTTGGATGCAGACCGTCTACTACTCCTATGGACCCTAGCATGAAATTGTATGATAATGATACAGAAGAAGTTGACAAGAGAAGGTATAGAGAAATGGTGGGGAAGCTTCTTTACATAACTATAACCCGAGCTGATATTGCTTTTGCAGTTAGCCGGGTAAGCCAGTTTATGGAACAGCCAAGACAGGTACATATGGATGCTATATATATGATACTTAGATACCTTAAATCGTCTCCAGGCACAGGATTGCTGTTCAGAAAGGAAACCAATTTATCTGTTTCTGCATGTGCGGATGCTGACTATGCAGGATGCCCTAAGGATCGAAAGTCTACCTCAGGGTTTGCTGTGTTTGTGGGTAGCTCTCTAGTTTCTTGGAAAAGCAAGAAACAAACAATTGTGGCTAGATCCAGTGCAGAATCTGAATATAGGGCTATGGCACAAGCAAGCACGGAAATGATGTGGGTCCGAGCTGTATTAGAAGACTTGCATGTAGATGTACCTCTACCCATGCAGCTGCAATGTGATAATCAAGCCGCACTGTTCATTGCCAATAATCCTGCCTTTCACGAGAGAACCAAGCATATTGAAGTAGACTGTCACTACACCAGAGACATGATCCAGAAGGGGCTGATTTCTACTTTACATGTTAGTTCTGAGGAACAGACTGCCGACATCTTCACCAAACCGTTACTCAGAGGACCATTCCAAAAGTATACTTCCAAGCTGAGCATGATCGATATCTATGCTCCATCTTGAGGGGGACTGTCGAAAGAATTATGTAGTCTGTGTACCGTTTGTCTTTTCTATTATTCTATATTCTGTCTTATGTAATTTACCCATGGATTTTCTCTATATAAGAGACCCTAGGGCTCTCAGGAATAAACAATAACAATTATTCTTCCAACAAATACCATATGATGGGGTCGCAAGTTCTCTTCAAAATGTTGGGTTGTAGTTAATATTTACCTTTGAATGATTGATTTAGAGGTGCCTGCCGCTTTAAAAAAATGGTGCCTGTTTTGATGTCCAAGATTTTTTCGTCTCCCTCCTGATAAAATGGTTGACTATGGATTTTTCTCAGATTGATCAGAGAAGCTCACAGGAAGGGTGCAATTATCATCTTAGTTCAGGTGCCATCTCATTTTTAGACACATCCTTGAAACTGTTCACTTGGATATGAAGGTCATTATTTCTTTTGTTCCATTGTAGTTGCTATTGCGTTCAACCAAATTGCTTTATGGTCATGTCTGATTGTATTATTTTCTTTTAGTGTTATCTTTTCCGAACTTTAATGATAAGAAGGCTCATTATGCGTCAACATAATTGATCCCAAAGATTGTCCTGCACACTGTATTGGGTGTGTTCCTTTCTTATCATCAAAAATAATAATTGACCTCAAAGATCGTTAGTCTTGAAGAAGCCAATAAATTTTTACGACTATTTGTGAATTTTGACGAACTTTTTTGCATCTTTAAGATTTAAGATTTATTAATATACATGATTATAGTTCTTTTTCAAACCTTTCTGATTATTTTCTATTTCTACCTGCACTTGGTTCTTTATTCTTATTTCCGATAACAATATCACTATTAAATCACAATTTTGCATCAGCATTTTTTACTATTAAATCTTCTTTCATTCTTAAATATACTTAGCAAATTAAATCCAAGTCAAACAAAATTTCACAAAGACGGGTAAATGGTTCGATAAACACTGGGTGGGTGTTGGGTTAACGAGACAAATTGCTTAAACTTAAATCAACTGTCAATTGGCTGTGATGGGATCATGGACGACTCAGCTGCATTTATTTATTCTTGAACTGTCCACGATCATTCTTCCTCCCATGAAGGTAGCTAACGCCAAAAAACGCGCAAGACTTTTTTTTTAGATTGGGCTTTGCGTTGTTTTTCAACATGTTGTAGTGGAGAATCAACTGTGTGGGTCCCAAAGTTATCTTAGAATAGGGATTTGAGGGATGAGGGCCTTCTTTGGTTCCCTATCCCTTGACTGAATTGGGCCTTATTCGACTGGTCCTTTTGGATAAGTGATAAGGAATAAGGAGGGATAAAGGGTCAGGGAGGTTTATACCTCGTTCTTGTTCAAGTGGTTTGATCGATAACGAAGGAATGAAAATTGTAAACAGTGGCATAATGAATGATTTCATCATGATGTATCAAACAACATCAACAAAGCCTTTTCCTACATTAAGTATGGTCAACGACATTGATTCTTTGCTTCCACTCAGATCTATCTTGGGTCATTTTCGAGCTTATATCCAAATAACTAATATCCCTTCGAATAGTCTCATTCCAACATTTCTTGGACCTTCCTCGCTATCTCTTAGCCAGCTCAACATCCCAAATCTCACACTTCAAATTGGTGCATCAGACGACTTCCTTTGCAAATGAGGAAACCATCTTAAGCTCTCGTTCATCTTATCCTCTATCAGAGCTACACCAACTTTCCTGATTGCGTCATTCTGAATCCGATCTGTGTATGATCGCACATCCACCTTAGCATTTTCATTTCTGCTATTGTCATTCTCCACACATGTCTATGGTTAACATGCCAACATTTAGATCCATAGTTTATATCAGGTCTCTCGGCTCTCTCGGCTGCTTTGTAATACTTGCCTTTGATTTCCAAAGGAGTTTTCTTATCACAAACAACAATAGAGGTTCTTATGATGTATTAAATAACAAACCTATTTTAAAGAACTTTTTATATAGTTTTTATTTTGGATATAGCTAATTAAAATATGTAAAAAAAACTCTAAGATCAAGGAAAGTACTTAATATATAATAGATAATGGGTTTGTCTTAAACCTTAAGGAGAGAAACACATACGACCTTGATAGTAGATGATGGGTTCATCATTAACCTTCAGGAGAGCAACACCGACACCGGGTTTCTTTTGTGAAAACTTTCAGCTGCACATGGAGAAGAAGAAGAAAAAGAGGCGATGTTGATCGCGTGCTTATGTTGCCTACAAGAATCGCCTAGAAGCTTGGTGAGACCTGATTCTCCTAGCAGCTCTCGCTCCACAAACTAAGGCTCATACACCCTCTCCGAAAAATGCTTGATTTCATCCCTTTCCAATTTATATAGGAATATGGGCACTTTTCAACTCATAATGTTGGAAGGGTGGGAAAAGGAAGAAGGGAATAACCAAGGATGACTTTTCGCTCTTTAAATGCTTCGCGTGTGATCATGCGGAACTGCATCTTAATGAAATAGCTATCTCTTCCTTCGTCAATCTCAACAAGACCACTGGGTGCACTTACCATCTTGGGAAGGCTCTGATGGTAGAGCCTCGTGGAGCCGAAAGAGGTATCTAACTTCCGTACCTTAATCACTGGCCTCTTGCTTGACCTCGTAGTGACCTTTTCTCGCATTAAGCTAAGCACACACATGAAGGTCCATTTACAGGGTGAGCCCCATCCCTGGATAGTCCCAAAGCACCATATATAAAGGAGACAAAGTAGGAATTCCCCCTGATATATAATTACGGTAGTCTGAGGTGCAGTTATTACTTTGATTCAACTTATCTGGAGGAAAAATTCTGGGTAACGGGAGGGATGAGTGAGCACTTCAAACAATGCTTTCAAGCTTTATTTCTATCCAAAACTTGCGAGCTACTATAGTATGATTAAAAAAAATCTTTATGATTAAAAAATATCTTTACATAGAAATCAAATATATAGATTTTTTATCTTGCTATAGTATTATGCAAGCTTTGATATAATTTAAAGGTTAATAAATTTAGTGCCCTCTCTTTAAAGTTTGATTCAGGTATCATAGGGGTAGGAGGGGTACCAAGAAGCCCAAGAAATTCAGAAGAAAAAAACCTCCCTTATCATGGTTAACCGAATCTTTTTTACCAAGTCATGTTCTCCTCTGCGACCCTCCTTGATGAGAACCCTCCGACCCTCAAATGATGAAAGCGTGATGAAAGGGATGAATTACCTATCCACTTCAAAGGCAGGGTGTAAACGAGCCGAACCTGAGCGAACCAATCCTGGCTCAGTTCGGTTCGTTTAGCATACTTTTAGGCTCGGGTTTAGTTCGACTCGATAAAATGAAAACTGTAATCAGGTTCCGTTTGGCTCGGGTAAGGTTCATAAAGGTTTAGTTTGACTCGTTAAAGGTTCGTTTAGGAATGGGGCAGCGTCGTAGCCTGCAGGGGAGGGTTTTGTGGGGTTTCAGGAATAGGGAATAAGGACTTAGGGAGTGGATGGCTGGATGGGTTTGTGAAAATAAGGGAATAACCCTTATGTTATGATAGAATGTCCTTTTTTCTCTTATATATACAATATGTATGTATATATACTTTTATGTACGTGTGTATATAATCGAACTTTTAACGAACTGAACCTGAGCGAACCTATGTTTTTGAGGTTCGATTCAGTTATTTAACCGAGCCCAAACTCGTGTTCAGGTTCGGTTCGCTTATTTTCGAGTCGAATCTGAATCGAACTTTTAGCGAGCCAAATCTGAGCGAATGTCGAACCTGGGAATTTTCTGACAGCCCTATTCAAAGGTCGAGGATGTGAGTCCGGCACAAGTGGGGACGAATTGTGCAATATACAATTATCCAATAATAATATCCAAGTAAAAAATAATTCACAAATTACGGAGATAGAAGAATAATAAACCATAAAGACACATTGGTTTTTATGTGGAAACCTAAGCAGGTGAAAATCATGATTCAGAATGCTGCTTTAGGATTTCCTTTTCGCTCTCTTGACGAAGCCTGCTTCCACTATTCTGGCGCTACTTTAACCGGGGGCAGCACAACCTCTCGTACAACTTGTACCTTTCCTTGGACAACTTCCAAAGGAAGATTATATATATATATATATCTCAAAGAAAGGAATCCACAACTTGGATGCCTATACAAAAATGTTAAACAAAGGATAGTTAAGCAATAAAACTTGAATTCACAAGCTTACAGACTTTAAGCGCAGAATATGCTCGAGAATGATGAAGTTGATCGCAGTAGAGCACATAGAGCAATAATAACTTCAATATCTATTAAGCTTTGGATTGAAGAGAGCTCGAGAGCGCAGAAACGTTGTAAGAACTCGGATATTGCACAAAAAGATCACTCTTTCTTTTCTTTCGAGAGTAGAGGATGTTTCTCTTGGTTGTGTATCTCAAACAATGAGCCATTGGGTCCCTTATATAGGTTGGCCTCAAAAGAGCCATCGATGTCCAAAAATAAAAAGTCCAACATTCTGATTTACAACAAAAGAATGGTCGATCAAGGTTGAACGATCATGAACAAAATGTTCGATCATAGGTGATCGATCAAAGGTATCAAGGTGATCGATCATATGCCCAAAAACGGAAAATATGAAATTGATGATTCTGGCTTAAGTTTGCTTGCTGATCAATAATATGCAGAAATAATAAGTCTGCTTTTCAACACAAAATATAACTATGTAATAAGTCACATAAGCATCCGAAGTCTTCAAAACTTGAACTTTTTGAATTGAATCTTTCTTTTATTCTTTCCTCAATCTGATTCTGAATCTTGAACCTTCCAGCTCAGTCTTTTAGAATTACTTTTAGGCTGAATTAGCTTATAGCTTTTCTATACTTTGCAACAAAAATTTCTACGAGCTTCTACCTGAAAAGCTAAACAAGCTAGAAAATAAATATGCAACTGAGTCATTAGCAAAATCTAAATCATTAACAGAGGATCCTACTGAAAGAGCAATAAGGAGAGGGCGATGATGAGAAAGAGAGGGGGAGGGATAAGGGGAAGGCTGTGGAGAGGCAAGGGGAGGTGTTGGTGGTTAAGAGCATGGTTAAAAAAATACACCTCGAGGCGCACACCTTTTTGGTTCCAAGATGACCGCCTCAGATGGGAATTGTGAGTTGACCGCCTGAATTGCTCGAGGCGGTCCGATGCAGTGGAGGCATGGGGCGGAGGCGAGGTGCTATTGATTTTCTGGTCATTTTTTAATGTAAATCATTTGTCCTAGTGACAGTGTTTGATATTTATAAAGGTCTAATTTTTTAGGATATAATTATACAGGATGAATGCTTAAATTTGATCGCTTTTGACTTCAAAAAAAGTTGACCGCTTTCTTGTTCATATTTACTATCAAACATGTCCAATTATGTCAATAAACTCTTAACTTTATACCTTTAAACATACAAATATGAAAAAATCATAGAAAACATTACCCGTAAACTTAAGGAGTGGTCACATAATGAGCTACGACGGTTTTTGTTGGAGTATGGTACGCCATGAGGGGTGCATTACGATGGTTCTTCAACATGGGTCAGATTATTAGAATTCATGGATATATCGACAGACTCCCTCTCTGATTGAATGGAAATTTAGTAAAAAGGCATATAAAGTTGTATATCTTTCCTTTTGGTATTTCTATCTTTATAATTTCATCATATGTTATAACGATAGCTATTATATGTTAGTCAGAATATATAACTTCATTAGTATATATTTTATTGTAGTTTTTATAGGTATTTATCCTTATAAAATCGGTTTTACGCTTCAATTGCCTTAAGGCTATGTCTTGCCTCGATTCCAGGGAAACTGCCTCATTCCTCTTTTCATTTTTTCAATCCTTGCTCCAAACTCATGCAACTGCTACAAAATTCTCCTAATGAGAGTCCTATTGCGAACTTGACTATTGTCTCAGGTATTGTAGCCAATTCTGCTTCTGCCTCAATGTCGGCATGGATTATTAACTCTAGTGCATCTACTCAGCTGACTGGAGAAGATAGTCTGTTGACCTCATCAGAACTCTCTTCCATTGTGAGGTCGATTCGTTTAACCAGCGATGCACATTCGCCCGTTACTACCGTTAGGACCATTAAGCTTTCCTCCAAACTTAGGTTCTGGAGTTTTGTGTGCTCTTGACTGTCCCTTGAGCCTTATTTCTGTCCATAGATTATGTGTTGAACTGAAATGCATAGTGATTTTTGACGAGACGCTTATCTTTGTTGGGGACCATAAGAAGAACAACTTGTCCTATATTGATATCCTTGATGGCTCCTTTTTTCTAGGTTTGTCTTCGAGTCTATACTTTCTCGTTCATTTGGTATTTGTATCTTGGTTGTCCCTCATTCTCTCATATATTGCGGAATTGTCCTCGCTAAAGACTTTTGAGTGTGAAGCCTACCAATTTGGCAAAAATCATCGAACCTTTTTTCCTAGGAGGACTGAGCCTTGTAGTTCATCTCCTATCTTTTTATCCATTGTGACATTTGAGGCCTTGTTCGATTTGAATTGTGGGAGGTCATAAGTACTTTATTTTTTGTTGATGATGATAGCAGATCTTCTTGGGTGTATTTAATAAAGGAATGATAAAAAAATAAAATTGTCGAGTCCTTTCAGTTCATAAAAACTTCTTTCTCTGCATGTGTTAAGACTTTCAGGACTGAAAATGCTCTTGAGTTTGTTTAACAGGATCGGATCACTTTATTTACCAATTATGGTACTCTTCAATAGACTTCCTGTCTGTACACCTTGCAACAAGATGAGGTGGTTGACAGGAAACTTCGTTATCTTTTGGATATTTCCAAAACATTCCTTACTCACGTGATAATATCTAAAACCTATTGGGATGATGCTATTGTTATTGTCATATACCTTATCAATTGGGTAACCTCTTCAGTCCTCAATGGAGTCACTCTATTCACACTTCTTTGCAGATACATGGAATCATTCCCTCTGCCTTCATGGAATTTTGGCTACACCGCATTTGTTCACAACTTCCGTTGTGCCATCAAGCTTGGGTACTTTGTGACCCAAAAGGTGTACATATGTTATGATCTTGTCAATCATCACTAGACCATATCAGTTGGTATCACCTTCTCCGAACATATTAGTTATTTTACTAAGTATGTTAGTAATATTCTCTTGAAGCTTCCTCTTTCTCCTATTACCTACAAAAGGAAGAAAATTATGCAACCTGATTTGGTTCCTTTACCTATTTCTTATTTGCAGGATGATGCTCCTTCTAGAGGCCCTACCATTGCAAATATGGATGCTCCCTCAGAACTCCCCGTTGCACTGTGAAAATCTATAAGCCATTATACTCTATACCCCTTGTCACATCTTACTTCTACTGATAGTCTATCCAGTTGTTACAAGAGTTTTACAGATTCTCTCATGGCAATCACTGTTCCTCGTGATCATCGTACTGCCTTCAGAACTGTGGTTGGAAAAATACCATGGATGAGGAGATGGACGCGCTTACTTATAGGGGTACATGGGATCTTATAGGAGGTAAATTCCTTAGTAGTGTAGTTGAAGAACATAATTCCTCGAATATGGTCCCAAAAATATTAATTTTCTAAGTAATGTAGTGAAATCGCATGGAATCTATGCGTTATGTATATCGCATATAAGACATGCGACTTTCATATATTATTACTAGTCAAAAAAACCCATAACGCATAGAAAAAATACGATTTTCATATTTTTACGTATATCGCATAGATTCCATGCGTTTTTCATTATTATTAAATGTCAAAAAATATCAACTTTGATTTATTATTGTACAAGTGTCGCGTTTTTATATATGCGACATGTATATCGCATAGATTCCATGCGATTTCACAACATTAGAAAGGGAATTAACATTTTTGGGACCATATTCGAGGAATTATGTTCTTCAATTACACTACTAAGGAATTTACCTCGATCTTATAGCATGTCTGCTAGGCACGATCCTTGTTTCGTATAGATGGGTCTTTACGACCAATCACTCTCCAGATAGTTCCATTGACAGATTGAAAGCTATGCTTGTATCTAAAGGCTTCACTCAAATCTTCGGTGTCAACTACTTTGAGAATTTCTATCATGTGGTAAATATGAGATCTATTTGCATTATTCTATACATGCATCCAACTAGAATTGACTAATCTCTTAGCTTGATGTGAAGAACGCCTTCCTTTATGGTGACCTATCGGAGGAGGTTTACATGACACAACCACGAGGTTACTTTGTCGAAAGAGAGTATGTATATTGACTATGCAAGGCCATCTACAACCTAAAGTAGAGTCCACAAGCAGGGTTCAACAGACATACTTCCGAGATCAGCTCTTTGGATTTTCATAAAACGACATCTGACTATCATGTGCTCGTTGGTCGGTAATCCTCAAGTACCGATATTTGCTGTCTATGTTGACAACATTGTTATTGTTGGGAAAAATAAGTGATCTATTATTCAAGGGAACCCTAGGCTCTCTTATATAGGGAGAGACCTCAAGGGTAAAATACATAGTAGTCCAGAGAAAATAAAAATGACGAACAGGTACATAGCATATAATATTATCTATCTCTACACTCCCCCTCAAGGTGGAGCATAGATATCGATCATGCTCAGCTTGGAAGAACATCTCTGAAAAGGTCCTCTGAGCAACGGCTTGGTGAGTACGTCAGCAGTCTGATCCCCTGAGCTCACGTGAGCTGTAGTTATCAATCCTCTCTGGATCAAGTCTCTAGTGTAGTGGCAGTCAACTTCAATATGCTTTGTTCTTTCGTGAAAAGCTGGATTGTTGGCAATAAACAAGGCTGCCTGATTGTTACACTGAAGCTGCATGGGTAGAGGTACGGCTACATGTAGATCCTCTAGAACAGATCGAACCCACATCATCTCCGTGCTTGCTTGCGCCATGGCCCTATATTCGGATTCAGCACTGGACCTTGCCACAACAGTTTGTTTCTTGCTTTTCCAAGAAACCAGAGAGCTCCCAACAAAAACTGCAAATCCTGAGGTTGATTTTCGATCCTTAGGGCATCCTGCATAATCGGCATCTGCACATGCTGAGATAGACAAATCTGTGCCCTTTTGAAACAACAACCCTGAACCTGGAGAAGACTTCAGATACCTCAGTATCATGTATATGGCATCCATATGAACTTATCTTGGCTGCTCCATAAATTGACTCACCCTGCTTACTGCAAAGGCAATATCAGGACGAGTTATGGTAATATAAAGGAGCTTACCCACCATTTCTCTATATCTCCTCTTGTCCACTTCAGCAGTGTCATCATCATACAGCTTCATGCTTGGTTCCATGGGAATACTTGATGGTTTGCATCCAGCCATGCCTGTTTCATTCAAGAAATCTGTAATGTACTTCCTTTGGGTCATCACCAGACCCTGTACATTCCTGGCAAATTCCAACCCTAGAAAGTATCTTAGGGTTCCAAGATCCTTCGTGACGAACTGACGGCCTAGGAATGCCTTCGCCCTTTCTATGCCCTGAATATCATCTCCTGTAACCAGAATATCATCAACATAGACCATGATAACAACCGTACCTGCTGATGACTTCTGAACAAACAACGGGTGGTCTGCATTCGACCTCTTGAATCCCTGTCGTTCAATCAGATTGGAAAGCTTCTGGAACCATGCTCTTGGACTCTGTTTGAGTCCATAAATTGCCTTGTGAAGTCTACACACCATATGCTTCTCCCCCTCAGCAGTAAACCTTGGTGGCTGCTGCATGTAGACTTCCTCCTGCAGATCTCCATACAAGAAGGCATTCTTGACATCCAGTTGAGATATACTCCAGTCACGTACCACAACAACTGATAAGAGAATGCGAAGAGTAGAATGACGAGCCACTGGAGAAAATGTATCCATATAGTCCACACCATAGGTTTGTGTAAAACCTCGCGCGACCAGCCGTGCTTTGTACCGATCTAGACTGCCATCAGCGTGGTATTTAACTGTGAATACCCACTTATAGCTCACAATAGATGCATCAGGAGGAGCAATAACCAAGGTCCATGAGCCACGAGACTGTAATGCACGCATCTCATCTTCCATAGCCATTCTCCAGCAATCAATCTTCATCAAAGTTGTAAAAGTCGCCCGACTGATCCGACTAGTAGGTCCGACTAGTCTAGTCAGTGGGGTGGCCGACCGAGTACCGACTAATTCCGACTAGGTACACTAGTCGACCAAGTTTTTGCTTGGAGATACCATATTCTTATATGTTTTGTTGTTTTATAAGCAAACTTATTATAATATGCTCAGTGTTTTATTTAAATTCAATTACTTTTTTATTTTATTATGATAGTATAAAAACGTACAAAATCTATATTAATATATGCATGAAAATGAGCTATATATTTAAAATAATAATAAAATTCAAAGCCGACTAAAGTCCGACTAAATCCGATTAGTCGTCCGACTGCCGATTAATCCTTAGTCAGTGACCCAACCGATCGAGTACCGACTACCGACTTTTGCAAGCTTGATCTTCATAGCTTCCTGGTAGGTCTGTGGTATATCCACGGAAGACAAAGCTGCAGCAAATCCCTGAAAGTCGCCTGTGAGGCGATGAAAGGACACGTGTGAAGCAAAGGGATAAGATGCACACGTCCGCTTCTGCTTCCGGATAGCAATAGGAATATCAAGATCATCTTCCTCTGTACTGAATGGTGTAGTCTCCTCCTGCAATGAAGAATCCTGCACATGTACCATATCTGACCCGTCAGTAGTAATGCCATCTGAACATACCTGAGGCGTGATGGATGTCTGACGTGTAGTCTGAGCAGGACCTGACCGACGCGTATAGATTTTTGGTAACGGTGGAATAGGAGGTCGTGGAAGTGGTGGAGGTGGAGGTGGTGGTGGTGAAGATGACGTAGAGACAGGAACATGAGTAGACTCAGGTGAACTCCAAGTAGGAGGTGGAGGGACATAGACATCATTGTTGGTAGTGGATGGTACCAGTCTGTCACCTGCAGGGGAAAAATAATAACAGATTCAAAGAATGTGACATCAACACTAACAAAGTATTTCTTGTTTATGGGATCATAACACCGATAACCCTTCTGAGTCCGAGAGTAACCGACAAAGATACACTTGACAGCTCTAGGAGAGAGTTTGTCAAGTCCAGGAGTCAGAAGATGAACAAATGCCACAGTACCAAAGACACGAGGATTAAGTGAGAATAATTCCTTGTCAGGAAAAATGATAGAGAGAGGAATTTTCTCACCGAGAACAGAAGATGGCATACGATTGACCAGGTAGCAAGCGGTAAGAACAGCATCCCCCCAGAAAGAAATAGGAGCACAACTCTGAATCAGTAGGGTTCGAGTAATGTCAAGAAGGTGGCGATGTTTTCTTTCTTCCACACCATTCTGCTGAGATGTGTAAGCACAAGTGGTTTGGTGAATAATGCCCTTTGACGAAAGAAACTGAGAGAGGGACCATGTGCAGAACTCTAGAGCATTATTTGTACGAACATATTTGAGAGTAGAAGAAAAAACATTTTGCACTTCATTAATCAAATTCTTAATCACATCGCCTGCTTCAGATTTATTCTTTAAAAGGAAGATCCAAGATACACGAGAAAAATCATCCACTACCACTAGATAACATTTGTGTCCCTGATGATCGGGCACACGACTTGGACCCCATATATCTATATGAAACAACTCGAACGGGGAGCTACTGCTCCGACTCTGACGACTAGGAAAGCTCGACCGATGATGCTTTCCCAACTGACACGCTTCACAGTGGAAGGAAGAACTAGGAAAGATCTGAGGCAGAAGATGTCACATTTTCTGAAGCGGGAGATGACCAAAACGGAGATGCCAAATGTACGGAGAAACTGGTCCGGCAGAATGAGAAGAGACGCCAGCGTAAGAATTTCGGACCAGCCGATATAGACCATTCCGCTCAGAGCTACAACCAATCACCCTGCCCGTTAGTATGTCCTGAAAAATAAGAGAAAACGGGTCAAATATAGCACGACAGTGCAAATCCTTCGTAATTTGACTAATAGACAACAGATTCATCGAGAACTCAGGAGCATGTAAGACATTCTGTAGATGCATAGTAGAAGATAGGAAGACCTCCCCCTGTCCAACAATAGGGGAATGAGTGCCATCTGCGATCTGTACTGAGCGGCCATGGGGAATGTCCCTGTAGGACTCAAGTCTCTCTCGATCTCGGCAGAGATGATGTGTGGCACCAGAATTTATAATCCAATCAGAGATATCATGAGAAGATGTAAGTACAGTAGCACTACCTGAGGTACTAGCAGCAACAGAGGAACTGGCAGATGCTGTAGCAGCAACATCTGAAGGTCCACTAGAAGAATCACCAGATGATTGTGGCATAATATCACGTAGACGTGCCACAAGTTCCTCGAAACGATTGTCTGCAGTAGATGCCAATTGGGGCTGAGAATGCTCTGCTACACGTGCGGATGTTGGGAACCCATGCTTAGAGTAGCATGTCTCCTCCGAGTGACCTGTGCGATGACAGTATGAACACGGCTGACGAAAGCGACCTCCTCTACCCCGAGGTCCATGTCCACGACCTGAAGACTGACCACCTCTCCCACGCGATACTTCCATCACCGATGGGGGTGGAGTAGATGAGCTGGAAGAAACTGAGATACGACTGAGCCTCCTGTAAACATCCTCCATTAGAGGAATAACTGCATCGGCCAAAATCTGAGAGCGGGCGGCCTCATACTCAGGATCTAGGGCTGCAAGTAGAACGCCCACCATGGTGGCATTCCGAAATGTCTTCAGCTGTTCAGGAGTTGCTATGAGTGGAATGTTACTGTATAACTTCTCAAACATCCCTCTCAGGGATGTGTACGAGGAGTGAAGAGGTCTGCCGTTCTGCTTCATCGTGAATATATCATGCTGAAGCTGTAACATCTTGGTCTCATTTCGCACCTGGGAATACGTAGCAGCTAGAATATCCCACATTGCCTTGGCAGTGGGCTGATGGAGGACATCATTGGCAATCTCCATCGTCAGTGTTCGACAACCAGACCTTGGCATACGAATCATTAGCCTCCCACGAGGCATATATTCCTGTCTTCTCTGCGGGCTCATCTTCAGTAAGAATGAGCTTCTTACCATTCGACTTCATGAGACTCATGAAGTGCATCGCCCAGAGCTCATAGTTCGACCCGTCCATCTTTACTATTGGCGCAGGACCTTTGAACGCGCCTACGAAGGGCATATCAACCTTTGATTCTGACATATCGCCGCTGGAGAAGAACTAGGGTTTGTAGACAAAGTGACAGATGTCTACACAAACTACATAGGATTCGAGTGCGTATGTAGATGTTACACACCCAAATCCATATATCTGGAGGAAGAGACTGCTACGATCAAGGCGTCAGGAGTCGCCGCGGTGCCGGCTAGAACCAAAGCCGGCCAACGGCGGGTGGCAGGAGTCCGGCTAGGGCACGCCGGGACAGGAGAGCCGGCGGGACTGGGGAGCCGACGGAGGGCCCCGGGAAGGCGGAGGGACCCGGGGAGGCGGAGGTGCCCGGGGAGGCGGAAGGCGGAGGGGCCCGGGGAGGCGGAGGTGCCCGGGGAGGCGGAGAGGGTCCCGGGAAGGCGGCGGGGCCCGGGAAGGCGGAGGATCCCCCGGGGAGGCGGCGGCGTCGACGGGTAGAAACGAAGGGAGAGAGGGCGGCGGGTGGGGAGAGGGAGGGAGCCCTAGGGCTTGGGCTCTGATACCATGTTGGGAAAAATAAGTGATCTATTATTCAAGGGAACCCTAGGCTCTCTTATATAGGGAGAGACCTCAAGGGTAAAATACATAGTAGTCCAGAGAAAAATAAAAATGACGAACAGGTACATAGCATATAATATTATCTATCTCTACAGTTATCACTAGTGATGATAGAGTAGGCACTCTAGATACTAAGACCTTCCTCTAGAAGGTATTTGTCAACAAGGACATCGGTCTACTCTGATACTTCCTAGGTATTGAGTTGATGCACATTGCGAAGGATTATACTTGTCAAAGAGGAAGTATTGTTTGGATATCTTATAGAAGCTAGTTCACTTGGATGCAAAACATCAGCTGTCCTAGTAGAGTTACAGAGACATGCTACCTCTATGGATCCTGTGTTAAGCCTAGTGGGCAAACTGCTTTATTTTACTCTTTCTAGGTCAGATATATCATATTCTATAATCAAATTTAGTCAGTACGTGGAGAAACCTCACTACAATCATTGACATGATATTCTTTTGATCCTTTGATGGTTGAATGACTCTCCAGGAAAAGGCCTCTTCTACTGAACTAATTATTGCATTGATATTACCACGTATACATATGCTGGTTATGCTAGTTCTCCTGAGAATATGCAGTCCGCTACTTATTGCACCACGTTTGTTAGCTGAAACCTTGTTACAAGGTGAAGCAAGAAATATACCGTTTTCTCAAGATCAATCGCAGAAGCATAATACATAGCGCAATAGCTCAAGCCACATACAAGGTTACATGACTCATCTCCTTTCTAAAGGAATTGTACTCAGTGCTACCACTCTTGTTCCTCTCTACTGCGACAATAAGCCTACAACATACATTGCCACTAATCCTATTCTCCACAGACCAAGCATATTAAAGTGGATTGCCATTTTATTCGAGAAGCAGTACGAGGAGGAAAGATTACTACTCTGTATATATCCACTGAATTCCACCTTGTAGATATTTTCACCAAGGCACTTCCAAAAAAACACATCATTGTTGACTTCCAAGTTGGCATGATTGATAGATGTGCTCTAATACGAGGGAGTCAAGGTTGCAGAAAATGGTAGTCGGTACTCGGTCGGTGGGGTCACCTACTAAGGATTAGTCGGGGGCGACTAGTCGGATTTAGTCGGTCATTAGTCGGTTTTGAATTTTTTAATTATTTTAAATATATAAATCATTTTTTATACATATATTCTTATATATACATATATTTATACATTTTATATACCATCTTAATGAAACAAAAGAAGTAATTGACTTTAAATATAAAATTAAGCATGATAGAATATGTTTGCTTTTAAAAAAAAGTGAAAAACTAAAAAAATAACAAAGGTTGTTGTAAAAGTCAGCCGATTAGTCGACCGACTAGGCCGACTAGTCGGTCGACTAGTCGGGTGGACCGACTAAAGGCTGACTAGGCCTAGTCGAGTCGGCTACCCCCCCGACTCGACTAGTCGGGCCGACTAGTCGGCCGACTTTTGCAAGCTTGGAGGGAGTGTTGATGTTATTAGCTAATATAACCATGACAAATTTTTTCCTTTTGTAGTTTATTTCCTTATTTTTTATTTTTATTTGTAAATGTTAGAGTTATTAGATTTACATTTATGTTTGTAACCCTTCGGGTTCCGTAACCTCCCGTGACCCTTCGGGTTCCGTTACCTTCTGTGACCCTTCGAGTTCCATAACCCCATGTGACCTCTCGGGTTTCGTAACCTTTGTCCTCTCTAGGGTTTTCTCTCTATATAAGAGACCCTAGCTCTATGGAATAAACATCCCATCTATTCCTCTTCGTAACATGGTATCAGAGCAATGGTCCTAGACCGAAGTCTAATACCCTAAATCCGCCGCCACCACCAACCCTCTCTCTGCCGACAAGGAGAGAGGGCTGAACTTCCTGCATCTCTTGTGGATTCCCTGGTCTCGCACAAGTCAGTCCGAGACCCCAACAGCACCAGCTGACACCTCCAGCGACACCTAAAGCGCTGCCCGAGGCTCCAACAGCTCCTGCCGCTCCTCCGGCGTCGTCGGCACTGTCTGGAGCCCCCCTTCAACAACCCATGCTTCATCACGACTTGTTTCTCCTAACTTTTTATTTCTTCCAACTTCATGTTCCATACTCTTTATTCTATCAAATATGGGAGAAAGGGGGAGTTAGAGATGATTCTTCAGGACGTCTATTGCCCTACCATGACTGACAAACCTCCGCTCCAGACTACTACTCAGATCATCCATCTTCACCGAGCATCGACTTCTTCGTCAGGGCGTATACTTCTTCTTTTACGACCCGACTATACTCCGCGCTGGACTTCTTCTACAGCGATTATTCTCCAAGCACGACAAAGATATGTTCCGGTGACCTGCAGGCACGACAGAGATACGTTCCTGTGACCTAATATCGCAGCGACTCTACGTGCATGACATAGATACGTTCCGGTGACCTGAAAGCTGCAGACCCGTCCTCAAGCGATGTCTTCTACCAGCAGCGGACATATGTTCTTATGATGCTTCGTGCGAAGATGTGGTGTATACTTTTTCTTTTTGTTACAAGCTACGGCTTTCTCAGCTCTAGCTTGAGGGGGAGTGTTAGAGTTATTAGATTTACATTTATGTTTGTAACCCTTCGGGTTCCGTAACCCTCTGTGACCCTTCGAGTTCCGTAACCCCCTGTGACCTCTCGGGTTCCGTAACCCTTGTCCTCTCTAGGGTTTTCTCTCTATATAAGAGACCCTAGCTCTATGGAATAAACATCTCATTCCTTCCTCTTCTCAACAATAACCTTTCGGGGATTATTATGTAATTGCTATTAGGTCGTAGGATTTCTCACTATATAAGAAACCTTACCCTCATGATCGAAATCATCTGATTGCATTCTTCATCTTTCCTCCAGAGAGACCATAACTAAACTTTGTGCCCCTTTCATACACCAAGCCCTTATGGATGTCGAGACTTTCCACTTCTCGACTCAAGTTTACCTTAATTGCACAGAGTCCTTTCTTAGTTGCTTCATAAGAGTTTGATCCCCACTAGCACTCCTAGCTCCCGCTCTTCCCTGAGCTAGAGTGTTCATCTCTCACTAGGGCTGAGTATAGTGGAGTGCCTCCTTAGCTCTATATCCTGCTTTACTAGCCCTCTCGACTAGAAACATGATCATGAGAAAGCCTGATGATGATCTCTTGGACAACGAAGAAAACTGATTACCCAACGAATTTGTGATCAAGGCTAGGCTAGTGGAGAGGGAAGACCATACATGCACGCACTTCCTGTTGGCTTTCCCCTGGGACTTTTATCAAAACTCAGAGCTTAGCCTTCGAAAATCGTATCAACTACCATAAAGAAGTTCACACTAGTCATAAATTCTTTTTATTTATTAATTTGTCACTTTGAGAATGATGCCCTTTGTTATTAGTTACATAATTGATTCACCTCTGACTTCTCTTTAGCCTGAGACTTTCGATGAACGATGTTTACGTAAAGCTGGGTTTTACCTTCGATACCTTACCTGGAACCCAACTCGCTAAGCTAGCCATAAGTCCACATGCGATTATTTACCTGGTATAATCGAGGCTTGTAGACCATCACTCACCTCTTATCTTTTACGTAGAATATATTCATATTAAATCTAATCTGTAGGACCTTTTCCCTTCCCGCCTAGTAGGGACCGTCATACCTGCTTTCTTGGCCTGACTAGAAATGGACAGTCCCTGTTTGGGAAAAAAGCGTAAAGTTGATTATTCCATGAATCCTAGGCTCTCTTATACAAGAGAGTAGCCTATGGGTAAATTACATAAGACATTCATAAGTAAAGGGAATTAAGAAACAATACATGAAACATGAAATAAATAACGTAACATAAATATATCTCTACACGCCCCCTCAAGATGGAGCATAGATGTCGATCATGCTCAGCTTGGACGAGCACTTCTGAAAAAGGTCATTTGAGTAAGGCTTTGGTGAAGATATCTGCAGTCTGGTCCCCTGAGCTGACATGAGATGTGGAAATAAAACTCTTCTGAATCATATCTCGTATATAGTGGCAATCGACCTCGATGTGCTGGGTGCATTCATGAAATGCTGGATTATTTGCAATAAATATAGCAGCATGATTGTCACATTCCAGTACTATAGGAAGTAGAACCTCTATATATAGATATGTAAGAACAGCTCGAACCCACATCATTTCTGTACTAACCTGGGCCACATCCCTATATTCAGACTCAGCACTAGATCTGGCTACAACAGTTTGCTTCTTGCTCATCCACGAGACAAGAGAATCTCCAACATATTCAGCAAATCCAGTGGTGGACTTCCTATCCTTTGGACACCCTGCATAATTTGCATCTACGCATACTGAGATGGTGACCTCCTTGCCTTTTCTAAACAGTAGACCTGCATCTGGAGATGATTTAAGATACCTGAGTATCATCTGTATAGCATCCATATGAACCTGATGTGGTTGCTATATGAACTGGCTCACCCGACTAACAACAAAAGAAATATCGGATCTGGTAGTGGTAACATAAAGGAGCTTTCCTACCAGCTCTCTGTATCTCCTCCTATCAACCTCATCAGTATCTGTAGAGAGAATTATGTAGTCGGTGTATCTTTTATGCTTTTTTATTTTCTCTGTTCCATCTTATGTAATTTACCCATGGGTCTTCTCTATATAAGAGAGCCTAGGGTTCCCTAGAATAAACACAACTCTCTTTTCTTCCAACATGGTATCAGAGCCAAAACCCTAGGCTCTTTTTCCCACACCTGCCGCCCCCCTCTTCTCGGCACCGCCCCTACTCGGTGCCCCTCCTCGGCACCGCCCCTCCTTCTCGGCGCCCTTCCCGCCGCCTCGCCCCGCCGCCCTAGCGGATCCTCACCGCCCCGTCGGGTTCTTGCCCCGCCGTCCCCCCCGCTATCCTGTCGAGTACCCGCATCATCGGGTAACCTCCTGCCGGCCCCTCACCTTCTGCCGGCTTCTCCCTAGCTGGCGATAGCCTGCCGGCACCTCTGTACCCGGCCCCTGCCGTAGTTGCCTTCTTCGCCGTATCCATGGATTTGGGTGCGTAACATCTACATACGCACTCAAATCCTATGAAGTTTATGTAGACACTTGTTCTTTCGTCTACAAGCCCTAATTCTTCGTCTCCGGCGATATGTCAGAAAACAAGGTCGATATGCCCTTCATAAGCGCGTTCAAAGGTCCTGCACCAATAGTCAAGATGGATGGGACAAACTATGAGCTCCGAGCAATGCAGTTCATGAGCCTCATGAAGTCGAACGGTAAGAAGCATATTCTTACCGAGGAAGAGTCGGCAGAGAAGATTGGGATCCATGCCTCCTGGGAGGCTGATGATTCATATGCCAAGGTCTGGTTGTCAGGCACGCTGTCGATGGAGATTGCTAATGATGTCCTCCATCAGCCCACCGCTAAGGCGATGTGGGATATACTGGCGGCGACATATTCACAGGTGCGGAATGAGACCAAGATGTTACCACTTCAGCACGACATATTCACAATGAAGCAGAATGGACGACCACTTCATTCCTTGTATACATCTCTGAGAGGGATGTTTGAGAAACTCTACAGCACTATTCCTCTCACGGCCACACCCGAGCAGCAGAAGACATTTCGGAATGCTACCATGGTAGGAGTCCTGCTTGCGGCCCTTGATCCCGAATATGATGCGGCCCGATCACAGATACTTGCAGATGCTACCATTCCTCCTATGGAGGAGGTCTACCAGAGGCTTAGTTGCTTCTCTGTCTCATCCAGTGCCTCTACACCACCCCCTCGGCGATGACTGCTTCCAGAGGGAGAGGTGGTTCGTCTTCTTCATTCCGTGGCCGTGGAACTCGAGGTCGGGGTGGTCGGTTTCGTCAGCCCTGCACTTTTTGTCACCGTACATGCCACTCTGAGGATACATGCTATTCTAAGCATGGATTTCCAGCCTCGGCGTGAGTAGCAGAACATGTTGCATCCCCGTCAACATCTACTACGGATCAGAGGTTTTAGGAGCTAGTTGCAAAATTACGTGATATTATGCCTCCTGTTCCTACAGATTCTCCTGGAGGCTCTTCGGATATGTTGCGTCAGCTTCTACCAGTACTCCTGCCACGGCTAACACCTCAGATAGTGCTTGTGCTTTTACCACATGTTATAGTTTAGATGTATCAGGTTAGATCATGGACTCTGGTGCCACGCACCATCTCTGTCGCAACAGAGACCGATTTATGTCATACAGGGAGATTCCACCAGGGCGGTTAGTGGTAATAGCTAATGGGACTCATTCACCCATTGTTGGACAGGGGGAGGTTATTTTGTCTTCTTCCATGCATACAAAGAATGTCTTACATGCCCCCGATTTCTCGATGAACTTACTCTCTATTAGTCAGATTACAAAGGATTTGCACTGTCGCGCTATATTTGACCTATCTTCTCTTATATTTCAGGACATTCTAATGGGCAGGGTGATTGGCTGTGGCTCTGAGCAGGATGGCCTTTATCGTCTGAACCGAAGTTCATATGCTGGAGTCTCTTCTCATGTAGCTGGATCAATCTCTCCCTATACATGGCATCTACGCTTTGGTCATCTTCCCCTTCAGAAGATGCATCATCTCTTGCCTCAGATCTCTCTGAGTTCTTCCTTCCGATGTGAAGGTTGTCAGTTAGGGAAGCACCACAGAGCTAGCTTCCCTACTCGTCAGAGCCGGAGCAGTAGCTCCCCTTTTGAATTACTTCATGTTGATATTTGGGGTCCCAGTCGTGTCCCTGATCACCAGGGACACATGTTTTATCTTGTAGTGGTCGATGATTTCTCTCGTTTGACGTGGGTTTTCCTATTAAAGAATAAATCTGAAGCTGGTGATGTTATCAGAAATCTTATCAATGAAGTGCAAAATGTTTTTTCATCCCATGTGAAATATGTCCGTACTGATAATGCTTTGGAATTTTGTACTCGCTTTCTCTCTCTCTCTCTCCCAATATTTCTCATCAAGAGGCATCATTCATCAAACCACATGTGCGTACACCTCTCAACAAAATGGAGTCGCTGAGAGAAAACATCGTCATCTTCTTGACATTACTCGAACTCTACTTATCCAGAGTTATGCTCCTATTTCTTTTTTGGGGAGATGTTGTTCTTACAACATGTTATTTGGTCAATCGTATGCCGTCCACGGTACTTGGTGAGAAAATTCCTCTTTCTGTTGTTTTTCTAGATAAGGAATTGTTCTCACTCACCCCTTGTGTTTTTGGTGTTGTTGCTTTTGTTCATCAGTTATCTCCAGGTCTTGACAAGCTCTTGCCTAGAGCTGTCAAATTTGTCTTTGTGGGTTACTCTCGGACTCAGAAGGGATACTGTTGCTATGATCCTGTAAATAGAAAATATTTTATCAGTGCTGATGTTACATTCTTTGAGTATGTTATGTACTTTTCTCCTGCAGGTGACAGATTGGCCTCTAACACATCTAACGATGAGGTCTATGTTCCTCCTCCTCTTACTATGAGTCCACCAATGTCCATTCCAGTTCCTGAGGTCATGCCAACACCACCACCACCGCCACCAACAACAAAACCACTTATCTCGCCATTACTAAAATTTTATACACGCCGGTCGGGCCCTGCTCATGCTGCAAGCACGCCTCAGGTATGTCCAGATGTTAATACTAATGATGGGCCGGATAGTGTGCATGTGCAGGGTTCATCATTGCAGGAGGAATATGAACCGACGAGTACTGTGGTTAATGATCTGGATGTCCCTATTGCTATAAGAAAGCAGAAACACACTTGTGCTTCGTATCCCCTTGCCTCCCAGGTCTCCTTTCATCGCCTCACAGGGGACTTTCAGAGATTTGCAGTGGTTTTGTCTTCTGTGGAGATCTCACGGAATTATCAGGATGCATTGAAAATTGATTGCTGGCGTTCTGCCATGGAGGAGATGGCTGCCCTACAGTCACGGGGTATATGGAGCTTGGTTCCCGCTCCCTCGGGAGCATCTGTTGTTAGTTGCAAATAGGTTTTCACTATCAAGTATCATGCAGATGGTAGCCTTGATCGCTACAAGGCAAGGCTAGTGGCGCGAGGTTTTACTCAGACATATGGCGTGGACTATATGGATACCTTCTCTCCAGTTGCTCGTCATTCCACTCTTCGTATTCTTCTGTCAGTCGTTGTGGTAAGTGATTGGCCCTTGTTCCAACTTGATGTTAAGAATGCATTTTTGTATGGAGATTTGTAGGAAGAAGTTTACATGCAGCAACTTCCGGGGTTTGTTGCTGAGGGGGAGAATCATATGGTGTGCAGACTTCATAAGGCAATATATGGCCTTAAACAGAGCCGAAGGGCATGGTTTCAAAAGCTTTCCCATCTAATTGAACAACAAGGATTCAAGAGATCCAATGCGGATCATTCGTTGTTCGCTCAGAAGACTACTCGAGGTACGGTTGTCATCATGTTGTATGTTGATGATATTTTGATTACAAGAGATGATGCTCATGGGATAAAGATGACAAAAGCATTTTTGGGCTGCCAATTTGTTACGAAGGACCTTGGTACACTACGATACTTTCTGGGGTTGGAGTTTGCCAGGAATGCACAGGGTCTTGTGATGACCCAAAGGAAATATATTACAGATATGCTTATCGAGACGAGCATGGTTGGATGTAGACCTTCTACTACTCCTATGGACCCCAGCATGAAATTATATGATAATGACACAGAGGAAGTTGACTGGAGAAGGTATAGAGAAATAGTGGGTAAGCTTCTTTACATAACTATAACTCGACCTGATATTGCCTTTGCAGTCAGTTGGGTAAGCCAGTTTATGGAACAGCCGAGACAGGTACATATGGATGCAATATATATGATACTCAGGTATCTAAAGTCGTCTCCAAGCACATGGTTGTTTAGAAAGGAAACAAATTTATCTATCTCGGCATGTGCGGATGCTGATTATGCAGGATGTCTTAAGGATCGGAAGTCTACTTCAGGCTTTGCAGTGTTTGTGGGTAGCTCTCTAGTTTCTTGGAAAAGCAAGAAACAAACAGTTGTGGCTAGATCCAGTGCTGAATCTGAATATAGGGCATTAGGGCCATGGCACAAGCAAGTACGGAGATGATGTCGGTTCGAGCTGTACTAGAAGACTTGCATATAGACGTACCTCTACCCATGCAGCTACAATGTGATAATCAAGCTTCGTTGTTCATTGTCAATAATCCTGCCTTTAATGAAAGAATATCATCTTGGAAGTTATTTCGCCCTCTTGATTCCTTGTATGTCATCTCCTGTAATAAGAATATCATCAACATACACCATAATAGCAATCATATCTCTGGATGTTTTCTGTATAAAAAGGGAATGATCTGCATCTGAATGTTCGTACCCCTATTTCTTAAACAAGTCTTAAAGCTTCTGGAAGCAAGCTCTAGCGCTCTGCTTAAGGCCATAGATCGCCTTATGAAGTCTACACACCTATGACCACTCCCCCTCAATAGCAAATCCAGATGGCTATTTCATGTAGACTTCCTCTTGAAGATCACCATACAGAAATGCATTCTTGACATCTAACTGAAACAACGACCAATCTTGAATTACGACAACAGAGAGAAGAATCCATAAGGTGGAATGACGAGCAACTGGTGAGAATGCGTTAAGATAATCCACCCCGTATGTCTGAGTAAACCCTCGTGCAATCAGGCATGCCTTGTATCTGTTGATGCTACCATCTGCATTTTTCTTAACTGTAAACACCCATTTATAACTTACTGTAGACACTCCAGTAGGAGCTGGGACGAGGCTCCAAGTGCCTCTCGATTGAAGAGCAACCATCTCTTCTTCCATAGCCAAACGCCATCGATTGTCCTTCAGAGCCTCTTGATAATTCCGTGTTATGGCCACGACTGATAATGCAACTGCAAAATTCCTAAAATCGCCAGTCAAGCGATCAAAGGAGACCATGGATGCTATAGGATATGACGCACAACTACGCTTCTGCTTCCGAAGCGCAATAGGTAGGTCCAAATCTGCAGCCTCTACATCTGTCCCCTGTAAAGAATCCTGCTCAGGTAGACCATTAAACCCATCAATAGAAATTGTGTTATCAGAACATACCTCGTGCTTGCTAGATGATTAGCGATGACCATGAGCAGTGACAGGCCATCGGGTATAGTAGTGTGGCAATGATGGAACTGGGACCGTTATAGTAAGTGGAGGTGATGTAGGTAGTGGTGATGGTGGTGGTATGGGAGCTGATGGTGGTGGAGGTGTGGGAGGTAATAGTGGTGGTGGTGGCATGTATATGTCATCATCTGTATTCGAATACGTCAACCAATCACCTGTAGGAGAAAAGTACATCAAGGACTCGAAAAAGGTGACACCGGCACAAACGTAATACTTCCTACGCATTGGATCATAACACCTATAACCTTTCTGTGTCATGGAGTACCCAACAAAGACACTTGACAACTTTAGGAGAGAGCTTGTCAATACCTGGAGATAACTGGTGGACGAATGCGATTGAGCCAAACACACGAGGAGTGAGTGGGAGCAATTCCTTTTCAGGAAAGGCAAGAGAGAAAGGAATTTTCTCACCCAAGACTGACGAGGGCATGCGATTAATAAGATAACAATGCCGTTAGAACATCGTCCCATAAAAAATGAGGAGCACGACTCTGAATGAGAAGCGTCCTAGTAACATCAAGTAAATGACGATGTTTCCTTTCTGCAACACCATTTTGTTGGGAAGTATAGGTACATGATGTTTGATGAATAATTCCCAGGCTTGAAAAATAATTGGAGAGAGTATTAGTACAAAATTCCAAGACATTATCAGTTCTCACAATTTTCACAGAAGTAGAAAAGACATTTTGTACTTCGGTTAAAAATCTTTTGATAACATCTCCAGCTTCAGATTTATTCTTCAATAAAAAGACCCAAGACAGACGAGAGAAATCATCAACAACAACTAGATAAAACCTATGTCCCTGGTGATCAGGAACATGACTTGGACCCCAAATATTTATATGCAACAACTCAAAAATGGAGCTACTGCTCTGAATCTGACGACTGGGAAAGGCAGAGCGATGGTGCTTTCCCAACTAACATGCCTCACATTGAAAAGACGTGTGAGGCGAGATCTGAGGCAGAACACGACACAGTTTCTGGAGCGGGAGATGACCAAAGCGCAGGTGGTACATAAATGGTGAGACAGGTTCAGCAGATAGGGAGGAGATTCTGGCATAGGGAGTTCAAACTAGGTGATAGAGACCGCCCTACTCATGGCCACTCCCAATCACTTTGCCCGTAAGGATGTCCTGAAAAACAAGAGAGGATGGGTAAAACATGGCTCGACAATGTAAGTCCTTCGTAATCTGGCTAATGGACAACAAATTCATAGAGAAATCAGGTGCATGCAACACGTTTTGTAAATGTATAGAGGATGTCAAGCTAATCTTCCCCTGTCCAGTAATTGGAGAATGGGTCCCATCTGCAATAACCACAGTTCGTCCTGAAGGAACTTGTCTGTAGGCTGTAAGTTGACCCCTGTCTCCATACAAATGATGTGTGGCACCGGAGTCCATAATCCATTCTATAGCATCAGGTCCACTACTGCTAGTGAGTGCATAAGTACTACCTGAGCAACTGGAGGAGGCTGAAGCAACTACATCTGAATGACTCCCAGGGGTCGGCGAAGATGTCACAGAACCGGAAGGAGGTATAATGCCCCTCAATTGTGCTACAAGATCCTCAAAACGTTGATCCAAAGAGGAAGCAACTGGAGGATCAGTCTGTTCAGCCACTCGAGCAGAGGCATGGAATCCATGTTTGGAGTAACATGTATTCTCTGTATGTCCAGGACGATGGCAGAAAGTACACGGCTGACGAACACGACCTCCTATGCCCCTAGGTCTGCGACCACGAAACTAAGAAGACCCTCCTCGACCTCGGGAAGCTGCCATCATTGAGGACGTCTGATTGATAGTAGAAGATGGAACAGTGATCCGACTGAGTCTGTGGAAGGCTTCCTCCATAGGAGGAATAGTAGAGTCTGCAAGAATATGAGAACGGGCCGCCTCATACTCAGGATCAAGGGCTGCCAGAAACACACCAGCCATGGTGGCATTCCGATAAGTTTTCTGCTGCTCAGGGGTAGATGTCAGAGGCATGAAGCTATAGAGCTTCTCAAACATTCAATGCCATGCAAGGATGTGTACAACGAGTGGAGAGGACGACCATTCTGCTTGATAGTAAAAATATCATGCTGGAGTTGTAGAATCTTTGTCTCATTCTTCGCCTTCGAATACATGGCAGCAAGAATATCCCACATCGCCTTGGCTGTGGGTTGATGAAGTATATCATTGGCAATCTCTAATGCCAATGTACCTGAGAGCCAAACCTTGGCATAAGCATCATCCGCCTCCCATGAGGCGTTAACCCTAGTTTTATCGGCCGGTTCTTCCTCGGTAAGAATGTGTTTCTTACCTGTAGACTTCATCATACTCATGAACTGCATAGCTCACAGTTCATAGTTTGACCCATCCATTTTTACTATAGGCGCAGGACCTCTGAAGGCGCTTATGGAGGGAACCTCGACCTTGCTTTCTGACATGATGGCTCGAGAAGACTAGGGATGAAGACTTAACACAGATTTATCTACACTGAAATAAAAGAGATATGATTGCATGTGTAGATTCATGCAATCAATCTCATCAACGACAAAGGACTCCGACAACGGTTGCTCTATAAGAAGGGGTTCATCCCGCGTGAAAGTGAAGGTTGCAAGGACCTAGGTATTGGCGCCCTGCGGCTGCAGGTTGCCTAGGTGGTGGCAGAAGCCACGCGGAGGCCTAGGCTGGTTCGACGAGGGGCCCAGGCGGGCCTACGGGTCCCCAGGCAGCGAGTGGCCTAGGTGGCGTCGGGGCTTGCTCGGGAGGCCTATGCAGCAACGTGGGGTCGGCGGAGCCCAGGCGGCAGTGCGGGTCCTAGGCGGCGGCGACGTGGGGCAGCGACGCTCTGCGTGGATCGAAGGGGAGGAGACGAGGTGGGGTGGGCTTAGGGTTAGGGTTTCAGAGCTCCGGTCTAGGACGGCCGCTCTGATACTATGTTGGTAAAAAACGTAAAGTTGTTTATTCCATGAACCCTAGGCTCTCTTATATAGGAGAGTAGCCTATGGGTAAATTACATAAGACATTCATAAATAAAGGGAATTAAGAAACATTATATGAAACAAAAAATAAATAACGTAACATAAATATATCTCTACAGTTCCCACGTAAAAAAATCAAAATATATACTAGCAAAGTGGATTAAATGGGTCTAAGGTCTAGTTTTGATTTTTTCAATTTAAGTTCAAAAGCCCTAGAGAAAATTCATCTTTAGTACTCCCACGATGGTAGTGGATCATGCCATAATCTTGCCTACATTCGAAACATACTAAAGTTAAGTGTGACTTTTTCAAGTTAGTAGGAAATATCCGTTGGCTCGCTTGTCTTTGTTATAGTAGTAAATACATTTTCTATGATGGTTTCCTGTGCATGTATTAAGAAGAGAATGGAGTGTTGTCTTCATTCCATGTGTCTACGATCTCTTACATAGAGAGAAACCCTATAGAGCAAAAAAGGAGAAATCACATAAAAGACTTCGAAGAGTTACCAGACCCAAATAAAATAGAAAACATAATAACTCTAACACCCCCCCTCAAGTTGGAGCATATCTATCGATCATGCACAACTTGGAAATTAAATACAAAGATGCTTCTTCGATAGTGCCTTCGTGAAGATGTCTGCAAGCTGAAGTTCAATGGAGATGTGTGGAGTGATGATCGTTCCTCCTCGTAATGCATCACAAATGAAGTGACAATCAACTTCAATGCGTTTTGTCTGCTCATGGAAAACATGATTGGTGAGATGTACGTAGTAGACTTGTTGTCATAGTATAAAGGTACGAGAGTAGCAACTGAAAGTCCTAGTTCCTGTAGAAAAGAGATAAGCTATGTAATCATAAGTGCCTTGGGCATGCCCTGTATTCTGCCTTTGCACTTGATATGGAGATCACTGTCGGCTTCTTGCTTCGCCAAGTGAGCAGATTGTCCCCAACGAGCATGGCATTGCATGTAGTGGATCGGCGATCCTCGGGCGATCTGGCATAGTCAGCTTCTGTATAGGCGGAGACATCAGTGTGACCATTAACCCCATAGGAGAGTCCATGTCTGGGAGATTTCTTCAAGTATCGAAGGACCAGGAGAACATCTTGCCAATGACCGTAAATGAGCCTCTCAATATGCTGGTTGGCTCTGTTCACAACATATGATAAATCTATCCTAGTAACAATGAGATAGAGAAGTTTACCCACTAGGCTTCTATACCGTGTAGTATCCTTAAACGCATGATCCGTAGAAGTCACTGCTGTAAAAGTCGACTGACTAGGCCGATTAGTCGACTCCGAGGGGGGGGGGTAGCTGACTTGACTAGGTCTAGTCGGCTATCAATCAATCAACCCTACTAATCGGACCGACTACTCAGCCGACTTTTACATAGAGATTTTTTATTTTTTCGATTTTGTAAAAGCAGACTTATTCAAAAAAGCTTAATGTTATATTTAAAGACAATTACTTCTTTTACTTCATTATGATAGTATAGAAAATGTACAAATCAATGTAAATATACAAGAATGTATACAAAATTGATTTATATATTTAAAATAATTAAAAAAAAATCAAAATCGGCTAATGGCCGACTAAATTCGATTAGTCGCCCGACTGTCGATTAATCCTTAGTAAGTGACCTCGCTGACCGAGTACTGATTACCGCTTTCTGCAACCTTGGTAGATGTGGAATGTTTTCTCACTTCTACAATGATGCCAGATGGTTTGCATCCAAGTAGTTCAACCTCAGTTAGAATGTCAAGGTAATACTTCCTCTGTGAGAGATAGAGTCCCTCTGTAGTGCATATCACCTCAATGCCAAGAAAGTAATGGAGTTGGCCAAGATCCTTCGTGACAAAGACTTTCTGGAGGATGGTCTTGGTCTCTGAAATGCCAGCTTTGTCGTCTCCTGTAACAACCATATCATTAACATAGACAATAAGAATGACGGTGCCAGTAGTCCGTTGTTTGACGGAGATGGAGCAGTCAGATGTCGTCCTTTGAAAATCAAGGGTGCTAATCTGTCAAAACATGCCCTAGGGCTCTGCTTCAGGCCATATATGACCTTAATCGGCATTCACACTCCCCTCGACTACGTAACCCGACGACTCCATCTTATAGACATCCTCCTCGAGGTCACCATAGAGGAAAGCGTTCTTCACATCAAGTTGGAAAATTTGCCATGCCCTGTTAGCAACAACAGAAAGAATGGTACGTATTGATCCCATTCTGACAACTGGAGAGGTCTCAAATAACCAACCCCAAAGGTCTATGTGAAGCCTTGGACAACTAATTTGACTTTCAATCTGGCAATAGACCCATCAAGCATTCTCTTGGTCTTGAAGACCCATCTGCAAGGCACATGTTTAACTCATAGGGGGCACGTCACAAGATCCCACGTGCCCTGGGAGGTAAGTGCATCCATCTCCTCATCACGTTGTGATGATCTCTAGGGATTGAAATATCATTCAGTGCACTTGTAAACCTCTTGTCATAGCTAGATAAACTATCAGTTGAAGTAAAATGTGACATAGGGTGAAAAGTACATTATCTCTTTTGCTTGCGGAGAGCTATTAGAAGGCTGAAGCTCCTCAGGTACATCCGGGGTAGTAGTGGTGGGAGCACTTGAAGGGGTCATTATCCTACATAAAAGGGACATGCAAAAGAACATACAAAGGTACAAAGGCAGGTGTAGTGGTATGCTTGCAAGTATAAATGACTGGTGGAGGAGGAAGGTCCAAAGGGATGTCACCCACAACCTGTGTGAAGAAGCTTGTTTGCTCAAAGAAGTGACATCGACAGAGACATAATATCGTCACCCAACATGATTGTAACACCGATAGCCTTTCTGAGTACGAGAGTACCCAAGAAAGACACACTTGATGACCATAGGTGACAATTTGTCAGCTGCATGAAAGTTGTGAACAAAAGTAATACAACCAAAAATTTGCAGGGGTAAAGGAAAAGGAGACTCAGTAACATATAGTAAAGAGAATGGAGCCCCCCTTTGAGAAGGAACTCTATTGATGAGATAAACAATAGATAGACAACTCCTGATTAGTACTTGAGAACATTCATTTAACTTAGAAAAGATCTGACAATATTAAGTATGTGTCGGAGTTTCCTTTCCACTATCCCATTCGACGGTATGCGATATTCAGTCGGAGGGGTCACTGCATAGCGAATATGTAGTATGCGGAAGAGCATGCGAGGAGTATGCGGTTTTATGCGGTTTGGTATTTTATATTATTAAAAATATAAATAAATATTTAATATTATATTAATATCCTCTAATTATTATATTTTCTTGATTTTAATAATAAAGAATTGAATGGACATAGAACAAAACTATTGGGATAAAAAGTAATATAAAATCAAATGAACAAAAGCATCAATTGAAAGAGCATATGGCAACGTGCTTTCCTCCAAGTTGTATCAGTAAATACACACATGCTCTCAGTTTTTTTATTAGAAAGCGGTCGAGTAGGCGGCCACATAGGGGGTATATTTCGATGAATATGCGGGTTAACCCGCATACATGGCCGTTCATCATACTCGGTGCAACAAGGCTACCGAGTACAAGTATGTAGTCGAGTATACAGTATACTCGACTGCTTTCCTGAATACTGATAAGGATAGGAGGTTTGGTGAATAGTCCCCCGAGACCCAAAGAAAGATGTCAAGTCTTGTTGAGTGAATTCAAGGGTATTCTCAGTTCGAATGATCTAAACACATGTAGAAAAAGAAGTTTTAACATATTGAAAGTAATTTTTGATAATCGGTAATCTCCGAACGCTACTTTATTAGATACACACAAGAAGACCTACTATAATCGTCAACAAAGATAATAAAATAGCGATGACCACTCAATGTTCGGACCGAACAAGGTCCCCAAACATCACAATGAACAAGACCAAAAAGACTGGTACTATGGGACTCGGTACGAACATGAAATGGAGATCGATGATATTTCTCGAACTTACACGCCTTGCACTGAAAGGGCTTAAGAACATAGAGTTTAGGGAACATCATGGAGAGAGCCTTGGCAAAAGGATGCCTACGGTGCAGATGCCATAGAAGCGGGTCTTCAGAGATGGATGTGGCACCAACAAACTTGGAATCCGATGATATGTCAAGATAATACATGTCGTTCTTCTCATGACCCTACCAAAAATCTGCCTCGTCTGATTGTCCTGAAAATTGCAACCGAATTCATTAAACATCGCATGGTAATTAAGCTCAACACATAGCTTATAAACATACAACAGGCTAAGAGGAAAATCAGGAGCACAATAAACCCCAGACAGCCGGACTTTGGAGAACTCCATTGTTCCGACAGTAGTAATAGGTGAGTGAGCCTCGTTGGTAACTCTAACAGACTTCACCAAAGCAGGAGTGATGGTAGAGTTGGCTGTTGTATCTGAAGGAGTAGCTAGAGCAACAATAGTAGTCTCATAAGAGGTAATGGACTCGAGAGTCTGTAGAATCTACATCAAACGTAAGTAGTCTACATCATTGAGATGTACCATCTTGCCACTGGGGTTTGTAGTAGTGGATACCTCTTCCACATCATAGGCGTCCTCAGAGGCACTATTGGCATGATAGGGAGGTTGGTAAACTTCTGTCAGCATTGTTTGGATGTATGGTTCCACCGACCACAATGAGTGCTTCGTGGAAATTGAGGATCAGTAGTATCTTGCCTACGACCGTGATCAAAGTTACGTCCACGTCCAAATTCTCGTCCACAACCACGACCAGAGCTACAACTACGTCCTCCTTGAAATTTGTATTATCCTCCTCTTCCAAACGATGCGACGTGTGCAGAACTCTCTACTGGAGGTAAGGTAGGGGGCCATGTTGCAGATGTCTCTAGTTCCTCAAGATGCCCAACGATGACCGTCACTGTTGGTAGTGTATTATATATCAGAAATTGTTGCTTCACTGCCTGATATCGAGCATGTATGTCATCAAGAAAATGATACACCTGCCAGTACGAGCACTTTTGTACCTGTTTGGTACAACATGGAGGCTGAAAGATTGTAAGCTCCTCATACATGCAAGTGAGTTGCATGTAGTACTCAACTAGGGTAGAGTCACCCTGAGATGCAGACCAGATACACCTATATATGTCTGCAAGGTGTGACTTCATTGTTTTCTGGGATTATGTCTGCTCAAGATCCTCCCACATCTCATTGGCCGTATCCTTGTAGAGAAGATTCGAGGCAATATGTACCACAACACGAGAAAAATGAGGAAGGAAGAGAGGTGGGGTGTGCGAACTTGGCGAGAGAGCTTCCAGGCGGTGGTGAGGAGGGAAACTCGAAGGTGTCAACGAGAGGAGACATAACATCGTGAGGTGTGTGCGCAGCTTCGGGAAGATGGAGTTGGTGTCGGAGGGTGGAAGGTGGTGTCTCATCGGAAGCCCGAGCGTTGTTGTTTTAGATGCGGAGGGCGGGGGCATCTTGATTCATCTTGCGCTTTCCCTCCCTGATGCTTCTCGTGTGGTTGCGTGGGTCACCGTCGTAATCAATGTGTGGCGGCGGTTGGCAGGGCGACCCCTGATGGCTTGACCGTGGGATATCGTGGTCCTGAGGTAGCGAAGAGGCACGACACTGCTCCGGGCTCTGAGTGGGCAGGTGGGGGTCCTGGCGCGGGGGACATTTCCTTCGCCAAGAAGGTTGTAGCCGGTCTCTTGGTGTGGGTTTTCGTTGGATGGTTCGGGCGGAACACCGACCAAGATGATGGTGGAGGAGGAGCTCTCGCGCTGCTTTAATGGCGAGTTCGAGGGCGACGTAGTATGGTTGGGAGCAGATCTGTTCTATGCACGCGGTCTGACGGGTCAGCTGAAGGAGGCTCTGCTGACCTCCAAGGCGGGAGGAGCCATCGTTTGGAGGCTGCCATGGTTCGCTGATGGTTTTGTTTAACGGCATGTCATTCGGGTGGCGTAGATCCGTGGGGCACCCTTCATGTCACAGATGGTCCATGCATCGGGTCCAACGATGAAGCATTTGGGTGCGTTGTTAAGGGTTTTGGAGGACGGTACTGCGCCGGGCACGGACCCGGAGGTGGCGATGGTCATGATGGAGTGCCCTTTCGATATGGCTCCCATGTCGGAGGCGGTCATGGAGGTTGGCTATTTCTCCTTCAAGGTGCAGACCTGGCTCCTTGCTCCTCCACCGCCGCCAAGCCGTGCGGGGACTGAAGGCGTCGGTTCCACTTCTCCTCGGGGAGGGGAACAATCGCTTGTGGTTGCGGCAGTGCTCGATTCTTCAAGAGTATTTGGATCGATGTTTCGAGAATCGTTCTGCCAGGGTTTCCGCGCTTCATCTGCATCGGTTAGGCTTCCTATTTGTGCTGCGGGGGATCCTTTGGTGCTTACGCTTCCCTCGCGCACAACGGATTTAGAGCCTTGGTTCTGGATTCTGCAGGCGGATCTCCTCCTCAATTCGCGGGGAAGTGGAGGTCTTGTGTTCACTCGGATCGCGGTGTCGGGCAATCCCTGCCCGAGTACAGCCGGTTTTAGGTCGGGTAGCAATCCCGTTTTGGGTCAGCTTTTGACGAGCGGCTTTCTTAATGTATCCATCGTTTCGCCTCCGATTGGGAGAGCTTCGGGGCCCCAGTACTCCGGCTCCTTCCAGTGGGGAAGAGAACCGTGCTAAGGTAGTAGTGAGGATCCTTTTGAACGGGGTACTGAAAACCAAGTGTCGACTTTCGCCGGACCTGCTGTGTCTGGTTACTCCCTCCGGGTAGTACTATTGTTGGCCCGGGGAGCACGAACCCGGAGGAGGAGCCTGCTACGGTCAGAGGTGGAGGGAGATCGACCACTGGTAAAGATGGTGAAGGGGTGGCTGCCGGTGAGGTGGCAGATAAAAGATCCGGGAAAAGAAACCGAAGAAGGCAACGTTCCAGGGCTATTGCGGCAGAGCTTGCACCGATCTTTGAGCTGAAAGCAAAGGTCGCGAAGGCGACGGGAGTGGTGAGATTGGGGGGAGGGGTCGAACATGGGTATAAATGAAGGTTCTCTCCTGGAACGTAAGGGGTCTGGGTGACCCGGAGAAGAGGCGGGTTCTGGGGTCGAGGTTCATGGAGTGGGGTTGTGATGTTGTCTTGTTGCAAGAAACCAAGTTGGAGTCAATCACAAATGTGGCGTGGCAGTCCTTTGGCGCGAGTTCGGTGTCAGATTTCAGTTCAATCGGAGCGGTTGGCTCTGCTGGCGGAGTGCTTGTAGCTTGGAAGCTTTCGCTCTATGGGCGAAGCTGAGAGGCACTCATGTCCTCACAGTTCTTTTGGAGTGCCTTCACTCGGGTACGATGTTTGCTCTCTCCTGTGTTTATGGACCGTGTTAGGCTTCAGTGCGTCATCAACTGTGGGTGGATCTGAGAGCTGCTAGGGAGGCTATCCGGGGCAACCCGTGGTTGGTGGGAGGGGACTTTAACGTTACGTTGCTCTCTACGAATTGGACGAGATTGAGGGGAGGTCAAGACCCCGGCTCTGAGGACTTCGTGGAGGTGGTGGATTCCTTGGAGCTGGAGGTTTTGGATGCAACATGCACAAAGTATACCTGGAGAAACGCTGGCTGCAGGTCTCGTCTGGATCGGTTTCTGGCATCGCCAGAGCTATTGGAGATTTTCCCTTTGTCGTTTGTTACTAGCAGGCCCCGGACAAGGTCGGATCACACACCTGTTCTGTGGGATTTCAGTGATCTCTCACCCCCACATGGCTTCTTCCGATACGAGAAGGCTTGGCTGCTTGAGGATTCTTTCAGAGACCTGGTGGAGTCGCATTGGTCTTCGGTACCTGTTACTGGATCGACGACATCGAGATTTGTTTAGAAGCTGGGGTCCTTGCGGGCGCAGTTGTGCGTTTTTAAAAGAGAGTTAAGGGAGGCCCACCGCACGGTCAGAGGGGCATCGGAGAACGAGGTTAGCCTGTTGGACGCCCTGGAGGATGATAGACTACTGAATGAGGACGAATTGAGGTAGAGAGCAGAGGCTCAGAGGAAGATACTCGACGAGGACAAGAAGAGAGTCACCGAGTGGAAGTAGAGGTCTAGGCACAGGTGGCTTAGGGAGGGTGATGCAAACACAGTCTTCTTTCACAGAGTTGCTAGTGGGAGGCATCGGGGAAACACCATCAGGTCAGTGGTCATTGGTGGAGCAAGAGTGGATGGCAAAAAGGAGATGGGGAGAGCGATTGCAGACCATTTTCAGGAGGTCTCCACAAGAGGTGCATGCATGCGTTGGAGGTGGACTGATTTGGGCGCAGCACAGTTGTCGGACGCTCATGCATCTAGCTTGACTCAGGCGGTGACCATGGAGGAGTTGAAGGTGACAGTGTGGAATCTCAACGGGGATGACGCGCCGGGCCCGGATGGTTTCCCCATTTCTTTTTACAGAGAGTTCTGGGATTTGGTCGGCAGGGAGGTGCTCGATGTGGTGATAGAATGCTGCCACTGCAATGCAGGTTTTGAGCGAATAAATAAGGCTCTGGTGGTACTCCTTCCTAAGAGGGAGGGTGCTGAAAGGATTGAAGAGTTTCGGCCTATTGCAATCTCCAACGTACTATACTTGATTGTGGCTGAAGTCTTCGCAACTAGATCGAGTAGGATTCTGGAGCACATTATTTCCACTTTTCAATCAGCCTTCGTACCGGGGAGCAAATTGCGGAATGCTTGGTTATGGCATCTGAGATTATTGCTGATTGGAAGCGGAGCGGGAGGAAGGCGCTGCTTTGGAAAGTGGATTTTGCAAAGGCTTATGACACAATGGACTAGCATTTCCTTTGGGCGACAATGCATAGGAGAGGCTTTCCGGAGATCTGGATATCATGGATGAAGCGATGCGTGACCACCGCGTCTATGACCGTCCTAGTGAATGGGCGCCCGGAGGGAGGATTCTTCCAGCCGCAGAGAGGGGTGAGGCAGGGATGCCCTCTTGCACCCTTGCTCTTTATTATCGTCGCGGACGTTCTTGCTTGTGTGGTTGACCGGGTACAGCACAGTGGGATCACTAGTGGCTACTCGAGGGATGGGTTGAGGATCTCTCTTCTTCAGTACGCTGATGAAACTATTTTCTTCATTGAGGGGGGCTTGGAGAGACTAGTGGCATGGCAGCTACACTCGAGCTTTTTAGTGAGATGTCGGGGTTGCTCCAAAATGCCATTAAGTCCAAGGTTGTTCCATTCTCTTTAACTGACGAGGAGACGTGTCTTTGTGGGCAAGTGCTGGGAACGACATGCGCCGGTCTTCCCATTCACTACCTGGGAATACCACTGGCCACTGACAGATCAAAGTTGGCGGATTGGCTTTCGCTCGTCGAAAAGCTGGAGAGGAGGCTCGCGGGGTGGAAGGCCGCGATCCTCTCTAAGGGAGGGCGCCTGGTGCTCCTGAAGGCAGTGCTTTAAGCTATACCAGTGTACTTCTCCTCCACGAGGCTCATGCCGACTGGTATTAGAAGGAGGTTAGAAGGGCTGATGCGGCATTTTCTTTGGGGCAAGAGCGGTCAGGGATCCGTTGGCATTCACCTTGTCAATTGGGAGGCAATCACGCTCCAGAAGTGCGAGGGCAGACTTGGGATCAGACGGCTGGACGCGCTGAACAAAGCCCTCTTGCTGGAGTGGGTGGGCAGGATCTGGGGGAGCGCTGAGGATCTTTGCACCACTCTTATTCGTTGGATTTATGCGGTTTCTGGTGTTGCGCCGGTGGTCAGTAGACAGGGGCTAAAGCCCTCGCCTTTTTGGAAGGGCATTTTGGCAGTCATCCCCAACTTTCGGACTTTGTTCATGCCGGTACTGGGAAACGGGGCGAGCTTTGCTCAATGCTTTCTGGAAGGATGACTGGACGGATGGGGAGCTTTGTACGAACGCTTCCCGCGTTTGTTTGCTTTGGCGGCGGACCTGGAAGTACGTGTTGCCTCTTGCTGGACAGAGGGGAACTGGATGCCACTGTTCCGTTCCAATTTTTCGGATCAACGCATGGAGGAGTTTATGCTATTGCTGGACTCGCTTAGGGTGGTGAGAGGCCCTTCCGAGGAGCGGGATCATTGGGTGTGGCGCGGGAGTACTTTCTCGTAAGAAGGGCATATATGGCGATTTGCAGGCCCCCACCCACTCTTTTGGCTGAGCTGGCGAGAGACTACGATTTCTTCTGGGGACTGGGCCTTCCCGAGAGGATTGGCTTTTTCTTGTGGTTGTTCAGGAGGAAGAGACCGATGACGTGTGACCGTTGTGCAAGGCTACTTGGGATGGTCTCTGATAGATGCCTTCTGTGTGGGGTGGGGATTGAGACGGTGGAACATCTCTTCTTCTCATGTCAGGGGTCGACGCCTATTTGGGATGACCCTGAGCTGGGCTGGGCAGCACGGAGAGCCTTGTATCTTTCTGTGAAAGCTTGGTAGCGGCCATGCATCGTTCGAAGAGGGAGCTGCTTCACCCTGTTGCTGTCAGTGTTCATGAAATCGGCCGCACGGGCCGCATATGCGGCCGTATATGCTCGTGTGGCATGCAGACCGCACCGATTTCATGAATCAGTGCATTATGCGCTCTCCCCGCATATGCAGTCCGCATATGCCCCGCATATACCCCGCATATCCCGCATATGCCCCGCATACTGCTCCAACAGCTCCAATGTTTCAATCTTCTCTTTCAGGTCGTTAATTCTGTAGCTCTGCCTCTTCCTCCATTCAATTGTAAGAATATAACATGCATTTATATACAATTGCAATGCATTATACCATTATGTATATGCAATGTTTTATGTTTTTCTCATGTATTGTTTTCACGATATATGCAATGTATCATTGAATATTTTTATATATGTCAATTAAGGTTTTACTCATATAGTGCATGTATGTGTATTGAAGTTTTGTTATTATGAATCATCTAATATGTAAAGTTTGTATGGTAAATGTTTTTTGTGATTAAATGTGAGACAATTAAAAGCATATACATATACCCATCTCACGTAAACCGTTTTTTTAAGATCTTCTTTAACTCCACTTAGATGCATAAATTTAGTGATAATGCTATTCATAGATATTTATTTTTTTTAAATTAAAAATTAGAAAACCGCGTAGAACCGCATATACCCCGCATATGCCCCCGCATACCGCTTATTCAGTATTCGGTGACCTGTCCGAACGCATACGCATACCGCTTTCCTGAACCTTGGTTGCTGTGATCTGGGCCATTTGGCTGGCTAGGAATGCTCTTCTGTTCTCTGGGCAAATGTTTTATAGGGAGAATGTACCCAGGTGTCGGGATTGTTAAACTTGTGGCTCGGCTAGAACGTCTCTTTGTAACTGATAATTTTTAGCTCTCCTTTTTATTAATACATCTATGGGGTGGACACCTATGAGTGTTTCCCCCTTGTCTAGCTTCAAAAAAAATATGTACCACAATACTGTTGGTCATGTAGTTGACAACCTGATAGTTTGTTTGTCAGTTGTCATAGTTTTTATCATTCTCATCTAGAGGAACTTTAGTCAGGACGTAGAGTTTCTATTTACCACTAATGAACACATTGAAAGAACGAAATCGGAGCACGCAATTTTTTGTGCCCTTAAGTTTGATAATAGTGCTTTGTGCCGTTACATTTGTGGCCAAGGGCTTTGTCTTGATAGAAGAAGTAGGTACCATGGTGGTCATAAAGATGAAGAAGTCTTGTGATCGACTAAGTATGCATACAAGGGCTGTGAAGTGCCTTAGAACTCAAGTCTGGGCAAGCAGAAGGTCTCAAAACACGATACATAGCAGATCAAGAGGTCCTCAGGGACCCTGGCGGCACCTAGAAAGATGCGAAAAGTGTCTGGCAACGATTGATGAGTCCTAAAGGGCCTTGGCAATGTCCAAGAGGGTCTGGGCGGCGCCCTAGGAGGGCTGAACCGAGCCTTGGAGGGCTGGGATGGGGTCCAGGAGGTTCTGTGGAGCAGAATGAGGTTTGGGCAGAGCCCTAGAATCCTTGGTGAGGTGCAGCGGCCTCCTGAAGGGGCTGGTGGTGCACCAAGAAGGTACAATAGCCGCTTGAAGGGGCTGGGGGCACACCTACATGGGCTGGCGGCATACCTTGCACGGATGGAATGGGATGCGGTGCACCTAGAAGGTGCAACAACCGTTGCTTGTAGGTTGGAGGGCCTCATGCGGAGCCCTAGACGTGGAAGGAGGGCCCGCGTAGGCGCTCAAAGATCTGGGAGAGGCTCGAAGGTGACAACAATATGATTTTAGGCTAGAACCCCGGTCTAGGACCGTTGCTCTGATATCCTATTAAGCAGTGTTCAGAAAGTCGGCCTAGGCGGCCTTATATGCGTAGGAGGCCCCCCTACCGCACCGAGTATGCTATACTCGGTCAATATGCAGGTCTAGGGGTATACTCGGCCGAGTAATCCGCATATGCGGCCGCATATGTAATAGAGGTAACTCTTTGCTTATCCGCCACCTTCTTGACTTCCACATGGGTTGCTCCTCCAACATCTTTTTCTCCTCTGCGAAGGTTTGTTGATTGATGTATTTAGCTCAAAATCTCTCTATTTTTTAGATTCAAAAACAACAACTCTCTATTTTTTTTAGATTCTCCAATGACAGCTCTGACTTTTACATTATCTCATAATTGCATGAATATAAAATAAATTATATGTGTTTATCTTAGATCTTTTTGAGGATAAAATGAATATAGATGTCAGATTTTCATGGAATTTTTAACTGTGCAGAGCAAATTACATATATTTAATTTAAATGGTTGATTTTTTTAATATTTGACTTCGAGTAGACAAATACACCATTTACTAAAATATGAAGGTTCATGGTTGTGTTTACTAACAATGTTACACTTCCAAAAAAGGTTACCTTCCAATTTAGACAAGGATATCCACCAATTTTTTTCTATCTTCAATCAGTTTACAATATTTTTTACTCTCTCCACCGTTAACATATTTGTCTTTTGAAAATGAATGACCTTTGAAAAATGCTTTGGTTGATATCACATTGTACAAAAAAACTTCGCTTCATATTTATTCCATGTTATATCTTTTTAAACATAAATATATAATGTTTGAAATTATTATTATATTTTTTAATTAAAATAATAGAAACTGCATAATCCGCATATACTTCCGCATATACTTCTGCCTACCCGCTTACTTGCTCCAGACCGCCTGACCGAACGAATACTGCATACCGACTTTCTGAACCTTGATGTTAAGAAGAGAATGAAGTGTTGTGTTTATTCCATGGGTTTATGGTCTCTTATATAGAGAGAAACCTTAGAGAGCAAAAAGGGGAGAAAGTATATAAAAGAATCCGAAGGGTTACATGACTCAAATAAAATAAAATAAAATAAACAATAACTCTAACAACATGTACTTGGGATTTTTCAATGATTTCAAGGTTGGGGACATACCGATGCCGCTACATCAATATGTAGACAATATCATTTTCTTTGTTGAAGGTGATGCTAGGGCAGCGAAGGGTGCATCCTAGATCTCTTCGTTGCATTATCTTACTAATCAATAGTGACAAGTCCGAGTTTGTCTCTTTCAGGATGGAGGTGGAGATTGAGGCATGTATAGTTGCTCTTGGGATATAGAGAGGTCACTTCTGATTAGTTACTTGGGCCTTCCCCTGGTAAGCGGGCAACTTATATACTGTGGCTGGTTGCTTGTGATTGAGAAGAGGACCATAAGCTTAAAGGGTGGCGAGCATCGTGCTGTCGAAGGGGGGCGTCTCATGCTCTTGATACGATGTTGTATGCTATTCATGTGCTTTTTTGTCAGCTCGATTACGATCTATCAAAGTTTGAAGCATCTAGAGGGCTTGTACATATAATTTTTTGGACGAGTATCAACAAGACTCAAGGGATGCCATTGCTGACCTAGAGGATTGTGGTGTTGGCGAAGGAGGATGGTGGCCTTGGGGTGAGGAGCTCAGAGGAGATAAAGATGGCCTTTTTTGACCAAGTAGGTGTCTCGGATCTGGAGTAGGGGTTTATATTTTCTGACACGGATGCTGCGTGGAATATAAGGTGTGAATTTATCTTGGAAATAGGGGATGTCGCGTGAGCCATTGAATTTTTGGAGGGGTATTTGGTAGGTGCTGCTTGCGGCCTCACTGTTCTTCTGACCAGTTCCAGGGGATTGGGATTTATGTTTCTGGCTTATAATTGGACTAGGCATAGTGTGCTCTATAACTCATTTCTTTGCTCTGACGACGAATGATAGGATGGTTGGTTGGTGCCCTCAGTTATGTTCAAAGCTATCGGAACAGAGGGTGGCTGAGTTCCTGGTGCTAGTGGAGGTTCAATTTGAGGTGAGAAGACCTATTGTTGGGTATGATCACTGGACTTGGGGGGATGGTTGCTTCTTATTACGCAAGGCGTACAAGTCTTTGTACGTGGTCACCGTCTTTGATTTGGGTAATGTTTCCATGGAGTTCCAACACCTCAAGAAGTGGAGTATCCCGTTATGGGCCAAGGTGCTCTTATGGTTGATTAAGCGAGACCATGTGTTGACAGGAGCTCGGAGGGCCAGATTCTTATAGGGGGTGATGGGTCACTCAACGATGCTCATGTGCACTTGAGGATGCTGATCACATGTTCTTTTACTGTAGTTCATCCAGGGAGTTATGGAAGAGTGTGGATATGGACATGGTTTTTACTCACTGTATTTCTTCCTTGTGGGATTCCATGGAACAATAGTGTGTTGGAGTTGAGTCTGTCCAGATTTGGCTTGTGACCATTTTGTGGGCGATCCGGCTAGCCAGAAACAAGGTAATTAAAGGTTTCATGTAGAGCATGTTACAAGGCACGCTAGGATCCAATGGGATTCATGGTTTTTGTAATGGTTAAATGTTAATCAATGAATATAAAGTTTTGGAGAAAGCATCTTTCTTCTTGATGCATCACCATTTTTTCTTTAAAACAGAAAAAGGAGCGAGGAAAAGATAATCTAAAATGGAGAGAAATAGGGGGAGTGTTGATGATTTTCTTCATAAGGCTCGCAAATGAGTCTTTTGTTGATTGGTCCATATTAAGACTCTGAGCCTAAAACATGAGTATGCCATTTATGTCCTTAAGCATAGTCTTAAAACCTTGTTTCAAGAGCTCTGAGAGGTGCTAGGAGGCAAGGGTTTTTTAAGCTTGTCATCATTTTGACTTGAGGATCGATAAAGGAACAGTTGCTATGTTTGTCTGTCGCGATGATATTATTTTGACTTATGCTATGTAGGGGAAAGGGAGAAGTTTTTAGTTGATCACTTTATGATCAAGTTCCAGTGGTCTAGTGGTAGTACAGTGTATCTACCACACAAAAGACCAGGGTTCAAATCCCACTCTTGCAGTGGTTGCGTTAGGTAGTCGACGACCAGCATAAAAAATAGTCGAATCTTTCAAACATGGATTTGAGCAAGAATCCATGTAGCCGATCCTACTTATAATGGGAGAAGGCTTATCACTATCACTTTATGATCAAGTTCCGAGGTCATTGAAAGTACTTCCTTGGGCTGGAGGTAACTTGTAACATAAGAAGGCTTGTTTTGTCTCGGAGATAATATTCAGTTGATCTACTACAAGAAACAAGCATTTTAGGAGCTAAGTAGGCTTAGATATCTATGAATCTCAATGCTCGGCTATTTGAGGAAGACAAGTTGTTTGATGAAAAGAAGTTCAACAGACCGATAACAGAGTTTCTCTACCTTATTATCACCTTCTCTACCTTATTATCACCAGACTTGATATTTCTCTTGCTACGAGAAAGCTTATCTAGTTCATGAGCATGCCAACAATTACAGGTTGATATACGACCATGATGGTAATGAGGTACATCAAGGCAACCCTTGGAAATGAGCTTTTTTACTACATGTTCGTCTCTGATCATCATGGAAGGCCATATTGATATCGATATCGATATCGTTTCGGTCCGCCCGAAAAAGGATATATCGGGAAATATCGACGATATCAGTGGAAATGCCGAAAATGGTTCAAAAAAGCCAATTTTTTGCCATGTTTCAGAAATTAACGTCATCCAAGATATCAAACCAACAAATAACCTACAAATAAACACTTATATCACACATATCGATCATTTATAGACCATATATTGCACATATCGGTATCGCACATATCGGTCATATCGAACATATCGATATTAATATTGATTCTTGACTTATAAATATTGGAAATGGATTTCATTCAAGTTCTTATAACATGAAATAGTACAACAGTGTTGACCGACTAATTGCCAACTAGGCCTAGTCGTGTTGGCTATCCCCGACTCGCCTAGTCGGCCTAGTCGGTCGAATTTTACAACAATGTAGACACTTAGTATTTCTTCTAGCAATAAACATATTCACCAAGGAGTTTTGGGACTTGGCGAGTTAGGAGTTGTTGCAGGTGGTGAAGGAGGAGCGTCAATCGAGTGGGGGGTTTGAGCGACGGAGTCGTGAAGGCTAAGGTTTATACCTTATCGCATCACGGAAGCATGAAGATCGCATCACATGCGATCAAGAACAACGTCATACCAGTTGTAAGGGGTAACGGAATTTAAAATTTTTAACAAAGATGAACCACATGACATGAGAACTTTTCTCTTATCATTTCATCAAGACCACAAACGAGTAAAAAGATTATCTCTTGAACATGTTTGCGATTACGTGTCTTTAAACGAAGAGACATCTTGTCTCAAGTTCGATCCAACGAAGGATGTACTTGCGGCTGCGTGGATGAGACACGTGCTTCCCGCAATCCGAGTTGACGATCCGAGCATGAGACCTCCTGATTTCGTCTCACAAAATCCGTATCCTTCCTCACGAGCATAAAGCGCCGAAGAAGATGGAGATCCAGGAGCAATCGATCCGGCAATACAACGACAACGTGACGGCGACGATGCTCTCAATAACCACCAAGTGGACGACCACTAGGGTTGAGGGATAGAGCTTCTTGGACGTGTATGAGGAGAGAGAGAGATTTGTTGCTTTTAACTTGTGTGTGAGAAAGAGTTAGGTCTAACCTTTCTTTTATAACATATTGGATGGTGGAGATGCACTCCTAATTGAAATCAATGACCTTGATTTTGTTGCATAAAAATTACAACAATAATTAATTAATTTAAACGGAAATACATATGTTGGATAATATTCAATGAATTTAAATTCAATTAAATCAAATCATCTGGAATAATATGGAAAGGAGTGGAGCCTGCTTCCATAACTAGGGTGGCCGACCACCATGGAGAGATTCTCCATGTGGCCGTCCACTCCTAAGGAGAGGACTCTACCTCCTTCCAATTTTGATGAGATCTCATATCTCATCAATTATTCCACATGTGAAACAACTATTATTGCATAAATTCTCACCAAAATAATTCTAAATTATTGTGATAATTCAATCATGCCATTCACAATTATGAATTATATTCAACCACCCAATATAAAATGTAAATTACATTTACAATTAATTATACATTGTGAATCTAATTTGTAAATCCTATTTACTATAAAATCTTCCCATGATATTATGAATCATATTTACAATATTTATGATTATTGTGGATAATGATATCCACATTAATCATATCTTCGATAATTAAATATCATTTTATTATCTTAGATGACTCTTCTCATGTGTCCAATAATATTGAGTCATATTCACATTATTTATGATAATTAAATCATATTTAATAATTAATTTTCTAATACTCAAATATATAGCCAACAATAGGATTATTCTTGAACTCTTTAAAGAATAATGTGCCTTCTCCGCGGATACTTGGAGATAAGGACATGACGATTATACATTTCATGTATAGTGACTTGGATATTGAGATCTTATCTCATATCTGGATCTATGCAGTCTCTCAAAGATGTTTGATTAAACCAAATAATAAATCTAATCTTCTCATTGCATCCGAATCACATTCAGATCAATGTCCAACATTTGGAGTAAGATCTGCTTACTAATTTTATGGGAGGAGTCACTAAAATTCAAACATGTTTCATCACTCCTTCGAAATGGAAGTGTCATGATTATACAATCGTTTACGATCACATCACACTCAAGTATTCCTAATACACGTACATCCTGCATACTGGAAGACCTAGAATAAACCTGAAGTTTTAGATCATATTTGAACTGTCTTCTTCAGGATTTTATCATTAAGTTTCTCATTTGATCATTGGTAGTTGGTATCGATCATATGCTTCCCAAAAACATAAATCATACCTATAAATTCTGTCATGCTTCCAAAGTGAGAGACCATGCATGGAATTTGGTTGGTCCTAATATCACATGAGTGAGCTCATGGCTTTCGGTTAAGTAGTGAACCTGTATGATCCCTTTGAGAGATCGATGTATTCATATGCCCTTGTATGCATACTAGCTCGCCGATGTATATACCTTGATTATGTCATAAATTTTAATGGTCCTGCCTATTGTACATACTTAGACATATAGTAACACATCTGTCTCCGGTTAGAGGATGCGTGCTTATATCGTGACAGTATACGGCATAGGCCTTCGTTATCTCGATCTCGTTAATACAACTCTTTGACCTAACTTATCTGACACCTTCGAATCTCTATTCTTATGCAAAGGACCTGCATCAAGAGATCGGTCAGATATCAACCTTTAGAGAAGGATTGTCATCTCTTTCTTAGCATGGAGATCCTTTCTCAACTATCATTTGATGGTGCTCAATGAGTCCTCAATCTAACTCTTTAGCTATCATCCAAGCACCAACCTCTATGATTCAACCATTGAATCAACATTTGTATGGTTGTTAAGATGTCATGGTACATAACCCTAATTGTACTAAGGGATCTTATAAGTGCATTAATTCATTTAGTCATATATAGGAAGTGAAATAAATCAATAATTTTTATTGATATATCAAAAGATTACAATAACATTTATTGTAGAAATGGTTCATCCGGGGTTACATATATACCAATCTCCCGCTAGCCCATAGAACCATTCAGGTACAATATTTAAATCCATGCTCATTACATGCTGGTCGAAAACCTTTTGAGATAATCGAAAACCTTTTGAGATAAAGGTTTTGTAAGGAGATCAACAACATTATCGGTAGAGGCCACCTTGGTGACAACGATGTTACCACGATTTTGAATCTCTTGAATGATGTGGTATTTCCTTTTCACGTGTTTGCTCTTCTGATGCCATCTGGGTTCCTTCACATAAGCTATGGCTTCCGTGTTATCGCAGAGTAGCGGGATGAGAGTATCATAGGACACAACACCAAGTTCCAGGGTAAACTTGCGTAACCATACCGCCTCCTTTGCAGCATCTAATGCGGCAATACATTCGATTTCTGTTGAATCAATTGCAGTGTCCCGCTTCTTGCTTCTCCAGCTCACAGCACCACCGTTCAACAAGAATACAAATCCTGAAGTTAACTTTCAGTCATCTATGTCAGATTGGAAGTCTTAATCTGTGTATCTTAAGACTTGGAGATCACCATCTCCATTGACCAAGATATAATCTTATGTTCGTCTTAGATACTTGAAGATGCTCTTCATTGCATTCCAGTATTGTTCTCCATAGTAGGATTGGTAACGGTTTACCACTCCTACTGCATGGCAGATATCTGACGTTATGCACATCATGGTATACATCGGGCTTCATACAAATGATGCGTAAGGGCATCCAATCATGATTTTCTTTTCCTCAACACTTTGAGGAGCCTTCCCTTTAGATAGGTATATACCATATATATTAAGGGAATGAAGCCTTTGGAATTCTCCATATGAAAACATTCCAATATTTTCTTAATGTACTCATGTTGTATCAATCTCAAAATCCTCTTTTCTCTATTTCTGAACAGCTTCAGACTCAAGATATAAGAGGTTCCCCAAGATCTTTCATCTCAGAGGTATGAGACAAACAAACCTTAATACTAGTCATTATCCCTGTATCATTCTCAATGATAAGGATGCCATCTATATAAAGCATGATGAACATAATGGCTCTCCCACTAAGCTTCTTGTACACACATGGTTCATCGGTATTCTGAACAAAATTATTATCTTTATGGGTTCGTTTGGTTGCAGGGTTGGGCAGGGTTGGATACTATTCATAGGGGTACACCCTCTTCACAGTTTACTATTCACCCAGCCTTGTGAATAGTACCCAACCCTGTCCAACCCTACAACCAAACGAACCCTATGGTTTCATCAAATCTGATATTCCAGCTAACTAGAAGCTTATTTGAGCCCATAAATGGATTTCTTCAGCTTGTACACTTTGCCTTCCTCAGTTATGAAGCTCCGGAGCTACTCCATATAGATATCCTCCTCGAGGTATCCATTGCGGAATGCAATCTTGATGTCCATCTATCATATGTCGTAGTCAGGATATGCAGCTATATCTAGTAGTGCCATGATGGATTTAAGCATAGCCACAGGAGAGAATGTCTCATCGTAGTCGATACATTCATTCTCTGTATAGCCTTTAAGTACGAGCCGTGCCCTGAACGTATCTACCATCCATCAGATCCCCTCTTTCTCTTGAAGATCCATTTACACCCAATGGGTTTTCCCCTCTAGGTGGATCATCTAAGGTCCATACATCGTTCTTGTAAATGGATTCTATTTCAGACTTCATTGCTAGTATCCATCTATCCATGTCATGATCCGTGATTGTTTTATCAAATGAAGTTGGATCATTGTCTGTTTCACCTGAAACATGGAATCCGTACCTTTCAGGTGATAAATACCCTGAACTCCTTTGAAGAGGTACGGACGTTTCATCTTCATTCACATCTTCATGTTCTGGTTCCGGAAGCTTAATATCATCTGGGAATTCAACGAGTTCCTTTACTTCACTTTTGTCTTGACTCTTACATCTCTAGAGACAAAAACCTTTTGAGTCTCAGGGTCATAAAGTTGGTATCCCAATACCATCCTTTACATACCAATGAAGTATCACTCTCTAGTATGAGATTCTAGCTTACTTGCGTCCACATTCTTCTAATGGACCAAGCACCCTCAAATCCTCAAGTATCTAACACTAGGCTTTGTTCCAAACCAAAACTCATGAGGAGTTTTGGGTATAGATTTTGCTAGGAATCTTATAAGATTGTCTCTATTGCATATCCTCATAAACTAAGAGGTAAATAGAGTTTTTACTCATCATCGAGCGAACCATATCCGTGATGGTCCTGTTGCGTCTTTCAACAATTACCATTTAGTTGGAGAGCTCCCAGAGGAGTGAGATTGGATAACAATTCCTCTCTCTTTGAGGTATTCCTTAAATTGATCTGAGAGGTACTCGTCCACCACCCTCAGTCAGATTAAATCCGTTTAATCTTTCTATCGGGTTTGGTTCTCAACCAAAGCCGTGAATTCATTGAACTTTTCAAAGGTTTTATATTATGATTATAAATAGGAAGATAAACCCGTATCGCAAATGGTCATCAATAAATGCCAAGTAATATCGATGTCCATTTCATGCCATGGTACTAAAGGGATCACATATATCGATATGTATTAGGTCAAGAATACCATTGCATCGTGTACCCTTATTTCGGAAAGGTGTGCTTTGGTCATTTTACTTCGAATGCAATGTTCACAGCTAGGTACATGTTGGACATGTAGGAAAATCTAAAGGTCCATCCTTTATCCATCTATTGATTCTATCAATAGATAAATGATCAAGCTTTTTGATGCTAAATCATTATTTGAATGATTTCCGTCCTCTTTAGATCTTTTAAGATTTTTATTATTGAGTGTTACATTCATTACAGATTCATCAATGCAAATTTATAGAGTTCATCAGAAGTTAGAATACCAAGCAACATGCTCATCATACAGCTTATGACAAGTTTCTCACAGAATAAGAACGAACATCCATTTCTAACTAACTTAGATACAGATTATAAGTTCCTTCTAACATCTAGAATATAAAGATATTCTTTAAGTACAAGAACTCTCCCATTTAAATAATGATAGTCTGCTTGTCCCGACGACAATTGCTACAACAATTGCATTAGATCCCATCTGGATGACTATTTCCCCTTCATCGAGTTTTCTAGTTTCCTGAATAGATGCAACAAATTGCATACATGAACAGAAGTACTAGTATCAAATGATCCAACCTATCTTCTTGTCCTATGAGAAAATTGGTTTCAATGATGAAAGTAGATTTTGTACATGCTTGGAACTTTACCTTCGTCAGCGGTTTTTTAGTATTCTGGACAGTTACACTTCCATTACCTAGGTTTTTTGCAAAGATGGCACGTTTCATTCTTCTTCGATGCTATCAGTGTAGAAGCATGAGGGGATGGTCCCACAACTTGACTCTTCTTCTTTTTCTTTTGGGCCAACCCGTCTGAGCCTCACGCTTCCGACCAATGTTCAGGAAAGCGACCGAAACCACATACCCTGTACTCGGTAGCCTTGCCACTCCGAGTATGGTAAACGACCATGTATGCGGGTTTACCCGCATACTCGGCCGACTATACCCCTATGCGACCGCCTACTCAGCCACTTTTCTAATAATATTTTTTTTATTATCCGCATGGTAAACGACCATGTATGCGGATTAACCCGCATACTCGGCCGAGTATACCCCCTATGCGACTGCCTACTCAACCACTTTTCTAATAAATATTTTTTTATTATCCGCATAATTTTATAAACGCATATTCTCCACATATAAACCGCATACTCCCCCGCATAAAATCGCATACTCTCCCGCATAAAATCGTACTCCCGCATACTCCCCGTATACTCTTCCGATTGAGGAAACCTAACATAATATTAAATTTATTTATTTTTTAATAATAAAATTATGAAATCGCATAAAACCGTATACTCCCCGCATACTCTCCCGCATACCGCATACTCTCTTTGCAATGACCCTCGACTGAATACCACATAGCGCCTTCTTGAACAATTGCTTCCGACTGTGTTTTTCTTTGACCTACACTGTTAGTGGGATTCTCTATCCTCAAGATGTCCTCAACGACTTCAATGATGATATCATCTCAACGCTCGTCAAACTCAACTTATTCTGTGGTTCAGTATCACAAAGTTGTGAAAGACTTGGGCAAAAACAACAAGAATGAAGTCAGGCTGCATGTTTGCATCCATATGTACCCCTAGAATATCCAGTTCAGAGAGAGAACCAAACATTTTGATTACATGCTCTCGAATCGAAGTCTATTCCTGCATCTTGCAACAAATAAGTTCTTTCAGGATGTTGTGATGTTGTAACACTGAGTGCGGTTATACCACCAAACATCTCTTTCAGATTCAACATTATATCCTGCGCAGTGTCCATGTCCCACGTGTTGCTTTTGAAGCATATTGGACAAAGATCCCGGTATATAACCCCTAGCCAATAAATGATCTTCATCATATTTTTCATTGTATTTAAGTTCTTCCGATGTCATAGGGTTTATGTGCTTGTTGTTGGTGAGCAGATATCCGATTACGCTTTGTAGAAAGAACAAACTCCAAATTACAGGAGCCAGATAATTTGGTTCGGTCAATTAGTTGACCTCTAGAAGCCTGCTGAGAGGATTCATGGAATTCATGTATGAAATTAAGAATGCACTTATTAGAACAATAAAATAATTATATATTCAATTTTAAATTCTTTGATTATGGATTTTTAAATCAAAGTAGTCTTGCCTTTTAAACTTTGAAACTCAGTTCCCTGTTAAACTTTCAAGGCAAGAGATATACTTAGCGCTCTATCTCTAGTAAGATTTGGGGATCTTCATTCTACCTTTATTACATCCAATAATATGAGAAAATGTAGCTTAGGTAAGTCTTTAACACATGGGCCCACCACCCCTAAGTTGATGTTGAACATGTTAATTGAATCAACCGTCAACAGGATTAGAACTCGCTATGCACAATTCCAATATTGCCTCAATTATGAGGAAACAATTTTGGGGTCACTACGCATATGACCTTACTCTTTTGAGGAGCAAGATATCGATCCATGCACGCTTGTATACCGGATTAGGACTTCACATAGGCGTCTCCAATGTACAAGGCATGACAATGGAACCCTTCGTCTTGACGGGAGACCATGGATACCATTTATATGATCCTCCATATCTCATTCAAATTTTAGTTATCATTATTAGTCATATCTTATGATAATTCTTCCAGGGGAATTACAACTCTATTTATAATAGATTGTTTATTTTAATTGGATGTAATTAATTTAATTATATTAAATTATATATTAATCAAATGCAACCAACAAACAATTAAGATTTGCTTGATTTACTATATATTATTAGCTATCACAAGTACTTATTATTATATTTTTTAGTAATTAGAGTACAACTTGACTTATTCATATTACCCTTTCCTTGAAATGGATCCAGCTAAACGCTCGAGTTATGTTGGGAGGGAGAATTTTCTTGACATGCAAAACGCAAATTAAGAAATCAATCCAGCATACTCGGTCTAGACACCTTCACCATTCCGATTCAGAATAATAAAAATTGAATCAATGTACTTGTAGTTTTATCGATCATTCTTTGATGACCAACATGATACTATATAGTATTCACTCAAAAATCTTAGGCATCTTAAAAATATTTTAAAGATCATAACCTTCTTGTCATATCAAGCAAACATGTTTGATTTTGCATGTAAAGTGACCTACAACTATTGTAGGTTAAAGTAGGGTTTTTGTCATGAAACATTCATTCAATGGTAATTGATGTTTTTAATTCAAATATAATCATAAATTTGTGAAGCATCGGATTAATCATGGTAAATTTATAATTTCTTTTATTGACATTGAATGATAAACACATTAAGAAAGTTCTTTTGATGATTCAACCATCTTCCGACCCATCTCCACTAAATATGGAATATCTAGGGTAAATAGAGTCGGAATCACGCGAAATAAATTCAAGTGGTTTGCTTGTTTAATTCTCTACTTAATTAATGTGTTTCTGACGTGTTTCATGATTGAAAAACAATAACCACAAATTAATTTGTTATAGATACGTGATTACATGCAAAAACAAATTCACTGCGGGAACTTTTCGAATCTAAAACAATGCACCTTTGATGCCAACCTTTGCCAAATATTTGAGGACATATTTAGGCATTCTAAATACTTTTAAGTACCCAAAAATCAAACAATGCATAAACAATGCCCTTTCATTTTAACGAAAAATGATATCGAAACAAGCATCATATGCATACGAGTCCCTGCACATCCGATATACAAAACTTGTTCCCTTAAGGTTTGGATCAGATCCACGACCTTTGACCAAGGCTTTGATACTAGTTAAAGGCTAGGGTTTATGTCTTAGCACATCACAAAAATGTAAAAATCGCATATAATGCAATCAAGAACAACTAGTCATACTAGTTGCAAGGGGCAACATAAATTAATTTTTTACCAGAGATGAAACTACATGACATGAGAACTTTTTTCATATCGTTTCATTGAGATCACAAACAGTACAAGCAAGGTTCAGAAAATCAGTATGCGGTATTCATTCGGTCAGGTGGTCTGGAGCGACTAAGCGGGTAGGCAGAAGTATATGAAGAATTAGATGCGGATTATGCATTTTCTATTATTTTAATTAAAATTAATTAAAAATATAATAATAATTCCAAACATTAGATATTTATGTTTAAAAAATATAACATGGAATAAATATAAAGTGAAGTTTTTTTTTGTACAATGTGATTTTCAAAGGTCATTCATTTCCAAAAGACAAATATGTTAAGTTAACGGTGGAGAGAGTAAAAAATGTTGTAAATTGATTGAAGATAGAAAAAAATGGTGGATAACCTTGTCTAAATTGGAAGGTAACCTTTTTTGGAAGTGTAACATTGTTAGTAACACAACCATGAACCTTCGAATTTTAATAAATCGTGTATTTGTCTACTCAAAGTCAAATATTAAAAAATTCGACCATTTAAATTAAATACATGTAATTTTCTCTATACAGTTAAAAATTCTATGCAAATCTGACATCTATATTCATTTTATCCTTAAAAAGTCTAAGATAAACACATAATTTATTCTATATTTATGCAATTATGAGATAATGTAAAAGTCAGAGCTGTCGTTGGAGAATCTAAAAAAATAAGTCGTTGTTGTTGAATCTAAAAAATAGAGAGATTTAGAGCTAAATAGATCAATCAACAAAACTTGGCAGAGGAGAAAAATATGGTGTAGGAGCAACCCATGTGGAAGTCAAGAGGTGGCGGATAAGCAAAGAGTTACCTCTATTACATATGCGGTCGCATATGCGGATTACTCAGCCAAGTATACCCCCTGACCCGCATATTGACCGAGTATAGCATACTTGATGCGGTAGGGGGGCCGCCTACGCATATGCGGCCGCGTATGCGGCCCCTAGGCCGACTTTCTGAACACCGAGTAAAAGTATTACCTCTTGAAGCGTTTTAGCGATCATGTATCTCTAAACGAAGATACTTCCTGTCTCAAGTCTGATTCAACGAAGGATGCACTTGCGGGTGCGTGGATTAGACGCATGCTTCCCGCAATCCGAGTTGACGATCTGAGCGTGAAACCTCCTGATTTCGTCTCACGAAATCCGTTGCTTTCCTCACGAGCACGGAGCACCGAAGAAGGTAGAGATCCGCGAACAATCGAATCCGACAACACAACGATAACGTGACGATGGCAATGCTCTCAATAATGACAAAGTGGGCAACCACTAGGGTTGAAGGATGTAGCCTCTTGGACGTGTATGAGAAGATGAGAGAGAGAGATAGATTTGTTGCTTTCAACTTGTGTGTAAGAAAGAGCTAGGTCTAACCTTTCTTTTATAACATATTGGATGGCGGAGATGCACTCCTAATCGAAATCAATGGCCACGATTTTGTTACGTAAAATCATAACACCAATTAATTAATTTAAAAGAAAATAAATATGTTGAATAATACGAAAAATTCAATTAAATCAATTCACAAGGTTGCAGAAGTTGGCAGTCGGTACTCGGTCGGTCGGGTCACTGACTAAGGATTAGTCGGCAGTCAGGCGACTAATTGAATTTAGTTGGGCATTAATCGGTTTTGAATTTTTTATTATTTAAATATATAAATTATTATATATATACTCAATCATAATTTTCATAGACTTAGCAATTTTCAATTCTATAAGAGTTATAAAAGTAGCAAGTTAAGAACAAATGTTTGCTATATAACATTAGCTAATGTTCACTAATAGATACAACATGTCGAAACAAAAATAATTCAAGCAAACATGAAGCATCAAATAAAAAGTCATTCATCTCCATCAAGGTCGTCATCCAAATCAATCTCTCTTCTTCTTCTTCTTCTTCTTCTTTTTTATCTTCATCATCATCTTCTTCTTCATCTATGTCTTCAGGTAAAAATTCCTCCTCTTCTTCCTTTATAGTAGCAACATTTGAGCTCGAATATGAAGCTCCCTTGCCACGTTCACCTCGTGAGCCACTGCACCCCAAGTCAATCCAAAACCTGGAAAGACCTCATCTTGAGCTTGTATTGACTCTCTGATGCAACATGGAACAGAAGTATAGGGCCGCATATTTATTTAATATTATCCGTTAATTTTATTTACATTTATTTAAGTCGTCGTACTTTTAATTAAATAAATGGGATCGCCTGTGATCTCAATTAGTTAGAGATTCGAATTTCAAATTAGTCGGTTAGTCGGTTAGAGCCAATTTAAGATAATTAGTTGTTTTTCTATTTCTCTAATCTCATCCCTCCTATATAAAGGGATGATAGACTACTTATGTAAGGGTTCAGTTTCTATGAAAATTTGAGATTTACTCTCTCCTCTCCCTTCTCTCTCCCCTCATGTGATCTACACGGTTCTCCTCCCCATCCCCTCGTGTTCCCGACGAGTTCTCTCCTCAACCCCTCCATTTTCTTCTCTACCAAAAATCCACCGATCAAAAAAATATTTTCCCGCCATCGCCGAATTTCAATTTGCATCAATTGGTATCAGAGCATGGCCTACATACCGTCCTCACGATCTGACGATCCGTCCAGACATTCGCACCGACACACGATGAAACACCATCATTCGACGGAGCGGAAACGACGAGCCGAAGAAGCTTAGAACAAGGAGATGGACGCACTGCGTGATTTCCGATCCAAATGTCAAGAATTCGAGTCCAAATGTCGAGAAATGATAGCTAATTTCAAGACCCTATGTGCCGCCAAACCAAAGTTGTCCACTACCGAAGCCGTTATCCAGACTTGTGATGAAGAAAAACTCGTCGACAACGAGGACTCGATCGCTGTCCTGGCCGTTCCCGAAGAAAAAACGGCGAACTACTTGCTGATCAGGTATTTCCGACCTGCAAACATCAACTCCTGCTCCATCTTCAACCGTGGAAGCCGTTATCCAGCCCCACGATGAAGAAAATCACAAAAAGATCGCCGTCAACGCCGACCTGCTTGCTGTCCAGGTGATTCCCGACTCAAAAATCACGCAAAAATCGCTCTACAGCTACCTGCCGCCCTCTCACGAGCCCCCCCTGCCCCACCCCCACCTCTGCCACCCCCCGGCGCCAACCCCGTGCAACCAGGCCCACCCGCTGCGCTCCTACACCCTCCAGCGATACCCACAGCCCCAGACCCACCGCCGCCGCAGTCAATCCCACCCCTGTCCCCGAACCCAGCGGCCCCTCCCGCGACCCCCACACCTCCAGCACCCCCTAAGCCCCGTTACGACCCAGCCTCGCATTACCTGCACCTTCGGTGACCCAACCAACCTCGAGTCTCCCTCCCGCCAACACCTTGGCACACCCGCAACCACCACCAAATCCCCCCATCGCCACCCCCCATAGCCCCAGTCATCTCCCTGCCCCATCCCCATTGCTAACCCCTCTCTTCGGCCTCCCTGCATCCTCGGCGAAAACCCTTGCCCCACCGTTATCACTAACCTCTCCCGTCGCAACCTTTGCGCCCCCACTGCCTACCCAGCCACAAACAGTCGAACCTCCGCCGCAACAAACTGTCACGACGCCATCGCGATCCGCATCAGCCGCACTCCTTCTCCGCCTCGCCTACCCGCGATCGACGGCGCCATGGCCCTCCATCCCAAGCACGCGCCGCCACCCCTTATCTTGGACGCACAGAACCCTAGCGAGGGGTTTCTCGGCAGCCGTTAGTGAATCCCTAAAATTAAGGGATGAGGGTTTGATTTGGAGAATTTGCAAAAACTTACCCCTACAGAAACCTTTTTATTTAAAGGTGGGAGTTCGTGGTAAATTAAGGAGAGATACTTCAAGTGAAGGGGTAGAAAAATTATACTTCAACTCGCTGGAGCGAAAATATTTTAAAGAAGTGCTGAAAAGAGGAAATCTGGAAAGCCTCCTTATCCTAATAGGACTAGGACCTTGGGTTTCACCTATTTAAAGACCCCATGGCTTCATTCATTGGACACATCTCCTCCTCTACTCTCCTTGTGCTATTGCTTTGCTATGGACTCTCCAAAGGGCCATGTTGTTCATGCCTCATCAATTTTTCAATCACCGCAATGAGGAGACAAAGTTCATGAAGACGCCGCCGTTTGTGCCCCACATGTTCTTCTAACATGAGGTTGACGATTCCGGCCACCGCACCAATGCCATCTGGGTTCCACCGTTTGCTCCACATCTATTCTTCCACGAGGCAAATAAGAAGGTTGACATCAAATCGACAAGCGTCAAAGATCCAGCAATTCGTCGGGAGACGAATTTTAAAGCGGAGGAGAGTTGATGCAGCGCGGAACAGAAGTATAGGGCCACATTTATTTAATATTATCCGTTAATTTTATTTACGTTTATTTAAGTCGTCGTATTTTTAATTAAATAAATGGGATCGCCTGTGATCTCAATTAATTAGATATTCGAATTTCAAATTAGTCGGTTAGTCTGTTAGAGCCAATTTAGGATAATTAGTTGTTTTCTATTTTTGTAATCTCATCCCTCCTATATAAAGGGATGATAGACTACTTATGTAAGGGGTTCAGTTTTTATGAAAATTTAAGATTTACTCTCTCCTCTCCCTTCTCTCTCCCCTCACGTGATCTACACGGTTCTCCTCCCCATCCCCTCGTGTTCCTGACGAGTTCTCTCCTCAACCCCTCCATTTTCTTCTCTACCAAAAAACCCACCGATCAAAAAAATATTTCCCACCATCGTCGAATTTCAATTTGCATCACTCTCCAGTACATTCACGTAAATGTGCACGATCACAAGAGGAAAGGGGATCTTTTCCTTTATCAAGATGACGTTCCATCAGGTTGGAATTGAAATGAACGTACACAAGATCATTTAGCCTCTTTGTCTCCAATCTGCCTCTCTTCTTGGTATGGATTTGTAAGCAACATTATAAAAATTGTGACTGATGATTATATCAATTAGTAATTTACTACTAGTATTTCTATTAGGTGGGTCACTAGAGTCGTTACCGAGTCAAACGTACTCCAATTGCGCTCACATCCAAAGGATGTAGAAGTCAGGCTCAAGATCTTGATGGCCATGTCTTTCAAATGTGGTGTGTCGTCTCCATAATTGTACCACCAATTAGCTAATAAAATATAAAATTGGTTAAGTCAATGAAATCAACGATGATTTAAATGACATTAATTGAAAATAATGCCTGAAATACCTGGATCGAAATTTTCGTCATTTCTCATCCTTTGTCTCACGGCTAATGGCTTCCCAAATGACCTACGACCGTGTCTATAATCAAGAAGCTCCTTTTTGGTGATATCATCTTGTATATCCAAATCTGGATAAAATCTTTCCATGCAATCCATAAAACCTCTCTTCACCACAATATCTGCATCTCCACCACACTCCGTGAAAAAGAAGTATGGGTTCAAAAAGTTAGCCGCTAGATGCAATGGAGTGTCAAGCCTGCCCTTGGTCTTGGAGATAATAGAGTCCACAAAAAACTTATAAGATGTCTCCACGCTATTAAAAGATGCAATTATCTCTCTCTTTGCCTCTTCAAGCCCTCCATAAACAAAGCCCATGGATGGGCACCAATCCGCATCAACCATACGCAATAGACGTTTTGATTGCAAATGCGGCGTGGTTCCAAAAAGTAGCGCTGAAAACTATGGACGTCTGTTGTTCTCCCTTTTTGATCTTGTACCATTTGCAGGCCTTCCACTCATCTGACGAAAACATCAACCTGAGCTTGTCTTTTTTCTCTAGAATGCTTCCAAGAGTGAGAAAAGTAGTAGCAAACCTCGTTTGCCCTAGTCTAGCATTGTCTCTCTTGTTTGTAAACTTCCGCATCAAGCTCAAAGTTTTAATGTGAGCATAAATAAAAATTGTGAGCATCCTCGCCTTTTTAACCGCGCTCTTCACTTTCGAATCTTTGCTAATCTCCTCCAAAGCAAGATCAATGGAATGAGCCGCACAGGAAGTCCACCATATATGGGGATATTTTGTGAGCATCAATCTCCCTGCTACTACTTTCTCCGAAGCATTATCCGCCACAACTTGAACAACATTCTCCACGCCGACTTCAGTTATGCACTCATCCACAAGCTGAAAGATGTACTCAACGGTGTGTCTCTCATCAGAAGCATCTATGGACTTCAAAAATGAAGTCCCCAAGGAGCAATTGACACAGAAGTTCATGATGCTCTGTCCTCGCATGTCCGTCCACGCATCAGTCATTATAGAGCACCCTGTCTTCTTCCATGTAATTAGATGACATTGCAAGTCATCAGGTATTTTCTTGACTGCCTTTTTCAAAAATGGGCCACTAATCTTATACCTCGTAGGAGTCTTCAGACCTGGACCATACATTCCAATTGCCTCCACCATCTGCTTGAACTGTTTCGTGGTCAATGCATTGAAAGGGATCGCCGATGTATATGCCCAGTTGCATATAGACAATCCTTTCATGATGGTCCTTGGATAAAGCATCTTTTATGCTCATCTGGTGTGTTCCTTGAACGGCGAAGTTTGTTCCAGAGATTCAGAAGATCGATGTCTTTTAGCAGATCCAGCATCTCTAGCGATGCCAATATCAATCTCATCTCTCATCTCAGCAACCTCAACGGCTTTCTGACTCTTCTTTCTAGCAACATCATCCAAGTATGATATCGACATCTTCTTCGTCTCTTCGTCCACCTTAGGACATGCAACCACGTTGCCTTTACGGTGCACAAGATGTTGCTTGAACTAAAAATCCCTCCTTTCACCGCCTTCTTGCACAACCTACAAGTAACCGTGTTCGGATCTACACGATTTGAAAAGTATCCAAATTGCATGCAGGATCACTTGATCCTGGCGGTATATAGAAGGATGAGTCGCTACCAGAAAAGACATATATGAGGGGTGTTGCCATCTACATTGTCAGAAACAAGCTACAAAATTACAACTTTACATAAGAACACGTAATTGCAATTTGCATTTAAATAAGAAAAACAAGCTACAAAATCTACAAATGCATTTATTATAAAAAAATAAATTCAATAGTTCTCCTGGAATTTTATGTTAGAAATGATAAACTAATGCACTTAAACATTATGCTTATAGATGCAATATACATGACTCAACAACCATGTGTTTCAAGTGAGGCTCAAATCTTTGTGGTGAAATGCATAATCTACACACTAATCATCTACACACTAATCATATATGATTTCTTATTTATTTTTGAAAAACAGCCAGATTACTATTCGAACTCAGATAAAATGAGTTCCAACATCATCTACATATTTTACACACTAATATCCATCAAACTAATGAAATATTTTAAAAAGAAAGCAAAAAAAATAAAACCCTAACCATGTTCGAATCGTCCAGGCCGCGACTGGAGCAGGCGGCGACTGGAGTCTACTCGAGCAGCTAGCGGCGGTCGGGGTCGGAGCAGGCGACGGTCGGGGTCGAAGCAAGCGACGATGGAGCATGGGAGGATCGCCTGGGAGGGAGGTCGAAGAGTCGGGGTATGCGTGGGTTTAGGTTACTGTCTAACAGTAACCTAAAATCCCAATACATGGGTATTCGGTTATCGGGTTCCCGGAACCATCTTGCAAATATCAGCCGATTAGTCGGCCGACTAGACTGACTAGTTGGCCCGACTAATCGGTGTACCCGACTAATGGCTGAATAGCCTTAATCGGATCGGCCAGGTGACCGAATCGTTTAATCGGATCGACTAGTCGGTCTAGTCGGTCGATTTTTGCACGCTTGTCAATTCATATAGAATAATATGGAAAGGAGTGGAGCCCCTTCCATAACTAGGGTGGATAGCTGTAACACCCCCAACTCCCAAGGTATGAGAATACAATTCGATATCGGTATCGCACGGCTGTGTAGTTTGGTGGCCACACAATGAATTTCTGGAGGACTTCACCTTAGCTTACGGACAACTAAGGATGTGGTTTACCGTACGAAGGTCGGAGACCGCGGGTTCCCCTTGGCACAACACAAGTGTTCGGCGACACTTGATAGAGCAGAGTTGCAAATCCTACGTAGGAATGTGGGGCCCACTGATGACGTGGTGTGATGACATGGCGTTCTGATGAGGCAGACAACATGGCATGCTGACGGAGCGGGTGACGTGGCGTCAGTTACAGAAGACGAAGGGATTCCACGGAAGATGAAGAGCTAAGGCAATGTGAAGAGTCACCTCGGAAGACGAATGATCTCTGCAAAAGGCGAAGAGTCCTTGCCCATTGTAAATGTAATAATGATGTCCCTTTGTATACCCTGACTTGTGTATATGAGGGGTAGAGCTCATTTGTAAACAACACACTCAGAGTGAGCCTCTTGCTAATACAAAGAGGGTTTAGTGCCATTGCTTTTGTGTCCTTGTACTCGAGTGCTTGTGTTCGAGTATTCTAGCGACATGATCATTCAGCGTGTTGATGTACGTTTACACGTAAAGGGGAATGCTGGTTAGCTTGCAAGAAGCTAACGCCGTACAGGTTAGTCTCAAAATCGGTGTTGAGATTTTATCCCTGTGACAATAGCCGCCATGGGAAGATTCTCCATGTGGCCGAATACTCCTAATAAGGAGAGGATTCCACCTCCTTCCAATTTTGATGAGATCTCATATCTCATAATTTATTCTACATGTGCAACAAATATTATTGCTTAATTCTCATCAAAATAATTCCAAATTATTTTGTGATAATTTCAATCATGCCATTGACAATTATGAATCATATTCTACCACTCAAATAAAATATAAATTACATTTACAATTAATTGTACAATATAAATCCAATTCACATTAACATTTAATTTGTAAATCGTATTTACAATAAGATCTCTCCATGATATTATAAATCATATTTATAATATTTATGTTTATTGTGGATAGTGATTTCCATATTAATTATATCTTTGATAATTAAATCTCATTTAATTATCTTAGACGACTCTTCTCATGTGTCCAAATAATATAAATCATATTCACATTATTTATGACAAATAACTCATATTCAATCATTAATTTTCTAATACTCAGATATATAGTCAATAATAGAATTATTCTTGAACTCTTTCGAGAACAATGTGCCTTCTCTGTGGATACTTGGAGAAAAGGACAGGCGATTGTACATTCCATGTATAGTGACTTGGATATTGAGATCTTATCTCATATCCAGATCTAGACGACCTCTCAAAGATGTTTGATTAAATCAAACCGTGAATCTAATCTCTTCTCATTGCATCCGAATCACATTCAGATCAATGTCCGACATTCAGACTAAGATCATATTACTAATATTTTGAGAAGAGTCACTAAAATCCAATCTTGTTTCATCATTCCCTCGGATTGGAAGTGTCATGGTTATACAATCGTTTATGATCGCATCACCCTTGAGTATTCCTAATACCCGTACATCTTGCACACTGAAAGACCTAGAATAAACCCGAAGTTTTAGATCATATTTGAACTGTCCTTTTCAGGGTTTTATCATTAAGTTCTCATTCGATCATTGGGAGTTGGTATCAATCACATGCTTTCCAAAAATATATATCATATCTTTAAATTCTGTCATGCTTCTTAAGCAAGATGACCATGCATGGAATTTGGTTGGTCCCAATATCTCATAAGTAAGCTTATGGCTTTCGATTTAGTAATGAACTTGTATGATCCTTTTGAGAGTTCGTATTACTCATATGCCTTTGTATGCACACTAGCTCGCTAGTGTATAGATCTTGATTAGGTTATCAACCTAATGATCTGCTTATTATATATACTTAGACATATAGTAACACATCTGTCTCTGGTCAGAGGATGCGTGCCTATATTGTGATAACATACGACATAGGTCTTGATTATCTCTTTCTCGTTATGCCAACTCTTTGACCTAACTTATCTGACACCTTCGAATCTCTATTTCTATGCAAAGGACCTACATCAAGAGGTTAGTCAGATATCAACCTTTAAAGAAGGATTGACATCTCTTTCTCAAGTTAGAGATCCTTTCTCAACAATCATTTGATGGTGCTCGATGAGTTCTCAATCTAACTCTTTAGATATCATCCAAGCACCAGCCTGTATGATTCAACCATTGAATCAACAACTGTATGATTATTAAGATGGCCATGGTACGTAACCCTAATTATACTAAGGAACCTAATAATTGCATTCATTCATTTAATCTAGATAGGGATTGAAAAAATCAATTACTTTTATTGATTTATCAAATGATTACAATAACATTTATTGTAGAAATGGTTCGCTCGAGGCTCACATGTCTAACAATAACAAGTCGGTCCCTTCTGTTCCTTCTGCCCAAGAAGGAAGTGGTGAGGTGCGTCGAGGACTTGCGCCCTATTGCAATGTCTAATGCTGTTTATTTGATTGTGGAAAAGGTGTTTGGCATCAGATTATGAGAGATGCTTGGATCGATTATCAATCCTGCACGGACCGTTCATCCCGGGTCATCACATGATGAATGTGATAGTTTTGGCATTTGAGATTGTGGCGGAAAGGCACAAGAAGCAAACCCAAAGTTTTCTACGGAAGGTGGATTTTTCGAAGGCTTATGACTGCATTGATTAGCGATTCGTTTCGTTGTCCCTGCATTTTATTAGGGGATTTCCAAGTGAGTGGATCGCCTGGATGAAAAGGTGCGTAATTATTGCTTCCTATGCGGTGTTGGTGAATGCCATACATGAGGGTAGTTTCTTTCATCCGCTGTGAGGCGTTAGGCAAGGATGTCCTTTGGTGCCTTTACTTTTTCTGGTGGTGGCAGATGCTCTGCCGAGAATGGTAATGAAAGCTGGTGAGGGTGGTTTTCTTGCTGGTTTCTGCTCTTGAGGGGTTTCGATTCCCACCCTCCAATATGCGGACGATACTATTTTCTTTGTAGAGAGCGGTTCTGCGGCTGCAGAGGGAATGTACATCATTCTTGAACTGTTTGGGCTGATCTTAGGTTTGAGGATTATCATGCTAAGTCTTCCTTTGTACCTTTTGAGATGGGGGAGGTGGTGTGCTGTGGGAATGCATTGCAAATAGAACGAGGGGCTCTCCCTATCTCATATCTTAGATTACCATTGGTAGATAATAGGTTGCAGTAATCTGAGCGGCACTCTGTTATTGAGAAACTGGAGAAGAAGTTGACAAGCTGACAAGCTACGTGTCTATCGAGAGGCGGTTGCATTGTGCCGTTGAAGGCAATCCTCTTGGCTATACTGGTCTTTTTCCTCTCTACGTGCCTTTTGCCTGCTGGGGTGAAGGGGTTGGCTGTAGGCGATTATGAGATGATTTTTTGGGTTACTTTTGCGGAGTTGTTAGGGATGCCGTTGGTTAGTTGGAAAACAGTCATGTTGGCAGAGGATGGTAGTCTGGGGATCTGTTGTCTGGAGGCAATGAATCATGCATTTCTGACGAAGTGGCTGAATCGAATTTGTGGAGGAGGCTTGAATTTGTTACGCAAGACTTTGCACTCTATTTATGGGATTTTCCTTGATCTCTCGATTCCAACAACTATTAATGTGATTATTCCAGTCAGATTTAGTATCGTACGCGTAATAGTGGCAGTTCTCACTTTTAGATCTACTATTTTAATAATATGAATTCAGATCATTAGAAAATGATTTTTCTAGTTCATTCAGAAAAGAATTATCATTGTCAACCTCTAAAATTTGATTTTCAATATCAAAATATATGGAATAACTATCATTACTATATCTAACTAAAAAAGTGTCATCAGAAATCAAACTCTAAATGTTTCTAATATCAAATAAGTGTTGGTTTTCTTTTGCCTGTCAATTTCTGGAATGAGATTTGCTTTGTACTTCCGCGTGTGCCGCTCATGAAGTATATTCTAGGTAATGGATATGGGTTCATATTTTGGAGAGATGACTAGATTGGACACAAACGTCTACATGGTCATTGTTCATGTCTTTTTGCATTGGTGGTGAACTGAGATTCCCATCAGAGATTGTTGGGAGGGCGGCAACTGGATGCCTCCCTTTCGTACTAAGTTATTGGATAAACAGTTCATGGATTTCTTGTTGCTTGAGACGTTGCCAGATGATAGGGGAATGGATGGCTCTGTTAATCATTGGTCTTGAACTGATGGACATTTTACTATTCGGAAGGTGTATAAGGCTTTCTATCATATGAAGGTTCTAGATCTGGAGCTGATATCGGATTGGTTCTCTAACTTGTGGAGTTGGAAGATACCAGTACACATTTGGATTTTCATTTGGCTGCTGCGGAGGAGATGTCTTATGATGGGAAATAGAAGAGCGTAGTTCTTCCCTGGGTATGATGGCTTCTGTGGGCCTTGCACGGCAATGGAGGAGAGTGCTTAGCATCTATTATTTCGATGCCCTGTTGCTAGGAGGTATGAGCTGCGATGTGTGTGGAGAGGGTTGCGACAATGTTCTGGAATGAGTTCTGGGAGTCCCTCGATGCCCTTGGTCGTTGTAATAGTCCAACCAAAATGTGGATGGCTATTATCTCATGGTCCATGTGGCTTGCTCGGAATGGTTCTGTCTTCCAATGGGAGAAAATGTATATAGAAAATATGATTAAGCATGCTAAGAGCTTAAAGACCTTTTGGTCCTTGTATGTTTTATATTTTTATACTATATATATACATATAGAAGTTACTTGGCCCTCTTTTTCCTGAAAAAAACATGTTCACCAAAGCACTCCCAATAGGTCTATTTGTGTCTCATTGAGACAAGCTAAGCATGAAAACTGTCTATGTTCCAACTTGAGGCGGAGTGTTAGGATGTACGCATTAGAGGTAGTCTTTCATTGGGGTACTTGTGTATTTTGTTTTTGTTTAAATAAACTTTAACTTTGCAAATGAGACCTATGACACACTATTCTATATATGAAGTATTAGATTCTGCACACATTAGCCTTGTAGACAATGTTCTCAATATGGCACCATTCGAACCTGAAGATACAACATCCCTGTCTAAATATAAAGCCCGCAACACTACTTATGGAAAGCTCCAGTTCCAATGCTTTTCTATATTCAAATCTCATCTATTGGAGGTAGTTGATGGATGAGCTGCAGATGGAGGTAGCTGATGCTTCCGATACAAAATATACCTGGAGGAGCTCTGGTTCCCGTTCACGTATTGATCGCTTTTTCGTATCCTTCGAGATGATGACTCTGTTCCCCTGTTCGTTCATCTCTTCTAGGCCCAGGGCACAGTCTGACCATACTCCTTTGGTTTGGGACTCGGGTTCTTTGGTCCTTCTGAGGGGTTTCTTCTGTTTTGAAAGGGTCTGGCTGCTTGGAGATTCCTTCAGATCTCTGGTTACATCTTTCTGAACTTCCATGCATATGGTTGGTTCTACTGCGAGGAGATTTTCAGATAAGCTCACGGGGCTTTGTCAATGGCTTTGTCAATACAAGAGGGAGGTGAGGGATACCAGGAGGGCCAGGAGGTCGGCCGCCGAGCTGGAGATTCATACCATTGATTGTTTGGAGGATGATAGATAGTTGCTCGTCGAGGAGTTGGCGAAGAGGGATCGGGCATTGAGAGTGGTGGAGGACAAGAAACAGATTGCTGAGTGGAGGCAGCGGTCAAGGGTCTCTTGGTTGAAGGAGGGTGATGCGAACATGGCTTTCTTCCACCGTGTCGCTAGTGGCCGCCGTCCGTTTAATACGTTCAGATCCGTAGTAGTTAATGGCGTTAGATTTGAAAGGGACAGAGAGATGGGAAACATGGTTGTTGATCACTTTTTCGAATTCTCTAGGAGGGATGCGTTTAGGCCGTGGCGGTGGAACGACTTAGGGGCACAGGGATTATCCGATGCTCATGCTGGCAGCTTGATCATTCCAGTCATGAGGGAAGAGGTGAAGGCGACGGTCTGAGTCTTAACTGTGACGGGGCCCTGGACCCTGATGGTTTTTCTATATCTTTCTACAAAGAGTTCTGGAATGTGCTCGGCGATGAGGTGATGGAGGTCATACAGGAGTTCTGTTATTGCAACGCAGGGTTCGAAAGGTTGAATAAGGCTCTGATCTTCCTTCTTCCGAAAACGGGGGTACCTGAGCAGATTGAGGAGTTTAGGCCGATTGTTATTTCTAACTGGAATCTACCTTATCGTGGCTAAGGTGCTGGCAACTCGCCTCAGTCGGGTCCTTGACCATTTTGTTTCGCCCGTCCAAGCTGCTTTCATTCCATGACAGCAGATTGGAGATAGTCTGGTACTAGCAGCGGAGATAATTTGTGAGTGGAAGCGTAGTGAAAAGCAAGCGTTGCTTTGGAAGGTTGATTTCGCTAAGGCATACGACTCTTTGGACTGGCGTTTTCTGTGGTCGGCTTTGTCTAAGAGAGGTTTTCCAGAGATTTGGATTTCTTTGATGAAACGACGTATCACTACGACCAGTGTTCACTAAATCGGCCGCACGGGCCGCATATGCGGCCGCATATGCCTGTGCGGCGTGCAGACCGCACCGATTACTTGAATCAGTGCATTATGCGCCCTCCCCGCATATGCGGCCCGCATATGCCCCGCATATGCCCCGCATATCCCGCATATGCCCCGCATACTGCTCTAGCAGCTCCAACTTTTCAATCTTCTCATTCAGGTCCTTAATTCTGTAACTCTACCTCTTCATTCAATTGTTAGAATATGGCATGCATTTCTATACAATTGCAATGCATTATACCATTATGTATATGCAATGTTTTATGTTTTTCTCATGTATTATTTTCACGAGTATATGCAATGTATCGTCGAATATTTTTTAGATATGCCGATCGAGGTTTTGCTCATGTAGTGCATGTATGTGTATTGAAGTTTTGTTATTACGAACCATATAATGTAAAGTTTTTATGGTAAATGTTTTTTTGTGATTAAATATGAGGCAATTAAAAATATATATGCACACCCATCTAACATGAACCGTTTTTCTTAGATCTTCTTTAACTCCACTTAGATATATAACTTCAGTGGTAATGTTATTCATAGACATTTTTTTATTTTTAAATTAAAAATTAGAAAACCGCTTAGAACTGCATATGCCCCGCATATGCCCCCGCATACCGCTTAATCAGTATTCGGTGACCAGTCCGAACGCATACGCATACCGCTTTCCTGAACCTTGACTACGACCTTATTCTCGATGCTGGTCAATGGGCGCCCTGAAGGGGGTTTCTTCCAGCCGCAAAGGGGGGTTAGACAGGGGTGCCCGTTGGCCCCATTGCTGTTTGTGATTGCTGCAGATGTGCTTGGTTGCATGGTCGATTGTGCGCAAAGGAGCGGATTTGTTTCTGGTTTTTCTGGTGTCGGGATGTCCATCCCTTTGTTGCAGTATGCAGACGACACTATCCTCTTCATCGAGGGTGGGACGGAGGAGGCCGAGACCATTGCTATTACTCTTGAGATTTTTACTGAGTTGTCTGGTCTTCGTTTGAATCTTGACAAGTCCAAAGTTGTTCCTTTCGACATGAATGATGAGATGGCTGCGGCATGTAGTTTGGAGCTTGGTACTGTTTGCGGTTCCCTTCCCATCAACTATCGTGGTATCCCTCTGTTGGATGGGAGGTTAAGGCTAGCGGACTGGCTGCCAGTTGTTGAAAAGATGGAGAGGAAACTTTATGGTTGGAAGGCGGCTCTGCTCTCGCGTGGTGTCAGACTTGTGCTGATTAAGGCGGTTCTTTCGGTGATTCCCGTATTTTTTTCTCCTCTCGTATGATGCCCAAGGGTATCATGAGACGGCTGGAGCGTCTGATACGTAGGTTCTTATGGAGCAAAGCGGGGCAGGAAAAGCATGGAATTCACTTGGTGGATTGGGAGACTGTAGTGCAGCCTAAGAAAAATGGGGCTCTTGGGATTAAGAGCTTGGAGACACTCAATGAGGCATTGCTACTAAAGTGGGTGGGCAGGATTTGGGGAAAGGATGGGGGGATTTGTTGCAGCTTGATCCGTCATTTATACGTTGTGTCCATTGCGAATCCACTCGTGCAGCGTCAGGGCCAGAGGAGATCAGCTTTCTGGAAGGGGATATTGAAGGTTATGCCACGCTTCCGTTAGTTGTATTGTCGTGTTGTGGGGAATGGTGAGTCGTTTGGCTTTTGGGTGGACGACTGGACGGGCGAGAGTCCTCTCAGTTGTCGTTTTCTGCGCTTGTTTGCATTGGCTACAGATCAGGAGATCCGGGTTGCTGGGTGCTGGGACAACGGTAATTGGATGCCGCCGTTTAGAGTCGTTTTTTCGGATCAACGCTTAGAGGATTTTCTCCATCTTTTGGATGTCCTCGGTCGGGCTGGGAGGCCTACCACTGGGATGGATCACTGGAGCTGGGAGGACACTTCCTTCTCGGTTAGGAAGGCGTATGGTGCTATTTGTCATCCACCTCCGTCTCCCTTGGATGTCGTCACTCGTGACTGCGATTTTATTTCGACTCTGGTATTGCCTGAGAGGATTGGCTTCTTCCTGTGGTTGTTTAGGAGGAAGCGTATTATGACTCGTGACAGATGTTCTAAGCTTTTCGAGGCTGTTTCCGATCGTTGTTTGCTGTGTGGTACGGAAATTGAAACGTTGGATCATTTGTTCTTCCGTTGACGCGTTGCAACGCCTATCTGGGGTGATGTGGGCTTGGACTGGTTGCGGCCCTTCGACTTTGATTCTCTTTGGGCCTCTCTATACGGTGCACGCAAAAAGCAAAAGGAGATTCTGATTCCGGTGGCGGTTCTTTGGGCCATTTGGCTTGCTCGCAATGCGAATCTTTTTTCAGGGACTCGTTTTTATTGTGAACATGTTTGTTACCATTACAAGTAGTTGCTTGAATTTTGGCTTTTGTAAGCAGGTCTGTTATATATATTATTAATATAATGGGGCGGGCACCTAAACGTGATTCCCCCCTTCTTTGACTTAAAAAAAATCTCATCTACTGGAACGTGCACCTGGAAGATCCTTGAAAACTCGTTAAAGTCTATTCAACCCAAGAGTTATATGTTGCTTACTACAAAGCACACATCTTGTGGGACTCTACATAACTGTTTATGTATATGAATTAAGTTACATGCCAAGCAAGATTCTCTGTTCACTGACTGCAATTCCCCAATCAACTTTACATGTATTGCCTTTTGGCCCTCTTTTCGTTGGATGTGATGTTTGAGATATGACATATTGTACTTTCCATACCTTCATTTTTTCGGCAGATTTTCTCTGTATTCATTTATTATAAATACCCCTTATCAATCACTCTTTCCATCAAACCTAGGAACTTTTTGAAGGCCTTTATTTCTGTCAAGCCCAGAGGGGTGATTTTTTTCAGCGTGCGAAACCTTACAAAGGAAATCTCACTATTCTTAGGTAAACAAAGTTTTGATATATAACATGCATGCTGTAAAAGTGGCATGGCAGGAAATACCAATTGCATGTATGTATTTATTCATTTCCTAAGATGATTGCAGAATGCAGAAAATTGCTAAAGAGTTGAGTGTAGTTATACCTGTGAGTTTCTTCGAAGAACACAACAATGCCCACTACAATGCTATTGCTGTAATAGATGCTGATGGTTCAGATCTTGGATTGTATCGAAAGTCACACATTCCTGATGGGCCAGGCAAACTTCTATTACCAGATCCACCTGGCTATCATAATACTGGTTGAATAATAAATTACATTTTTTTCTTACTTCCAGGTTACCAAGAGAAGTTCTATTTCAACCCTGGTGATACCGGCTTTAAGTTATTTCTACTAGTTCTTCCTTCCCTGTATTTATTTTTTATTGATACTTTATGTTTGAAACTGACTAGTACGATTTTGAACTGCCAATTTGCAGGTCTTCGAAACTAAATTTGCGAAAATTGGTGTTGGTACGTTTTGATTCTGTTTCCCCCATCTTTATGATTTTTTTTAAATATACATCTGCAGATGAGTTAAAATGGCTCTTGAAGTCAGGGAGCTGAGTTTGAGAAGCAAATGGCTCATCTTAAGATACACTACTACAACATCATGATCATATTTTCATGATTAGCATATTATGGTTGGAGCATCTCACATATCCAAATTTCGATAGCGGTGAAGCTTGTTCAATATCTACATCTTGGATGAATCAGCTTATTTGTCTAAAACAAAGAAAGGCTTTTTACATACATGATTTGTATCTTTTGATTCAAACTTTCCATCTGAAAATTATATATGCATTTGTCTGCATGTGTTTGCCGGTGTTAGATGACATTGTTCAGTGAGGTGATACAATCGCTGTTAGTACATATCTTCAGGCTTTATCGATGCTTTCTAGACAATACTATTTATTAAAACTTACATGGAACAAAAGGAAATACAAAAATTATCCCAGGGCACATTTTCTATTCCAGGAACTTTTTCACTGGCACTGACGCAACTTCTACCAGTAAATGCTGCAGTCTTGTTAACATAACAAAATTGAACTCTACTTAAATTGTTGCTCAAACAACGAGGAACATCTAAAATTTGAAGAAAGTTGGCCGTTTTGTCACGTATTGATGTTGATTAAAATTGTCTAATAACATTTAGTAATAGTGAATATTGAAACCTTTGATGGATCACTGTCATTAATTGAACCTTGATCGTCTGACTAAGTCAAAGAGTTATGTTGTCGAGGATTCCATGCCTCGTTTAGATGCACTTGCTGTCAAATGACTATACTTTTGACGTAGTCTTTAAATGTAAATTGCATTTTATCTCACCGTGGTTAATAAAAAAATGGCAAAGCCTTCTCCCATCTCATCATGTTTAATATCATCTCAAAATTTATAGTTGTAAGTTTGCCATTCCAAAAATTATTTGCATTTTTGTACAGAGTTTTCCTAGAAAGTGTTACAGAAAGTCGATATGAGGTATTAAGTCGGAGGGTTACTGAATAAAGAATATTTGTTATTCCGGAGAATATTTGGAATTATTCAGATGCATTTTTTAATTATTTTAAATATTATTATTATGTCTAATATATATTATTATATACTTATACAAATATGGTCATCAATCAATAAGAATCCAAGACAATAGTACCCATTGCAAATTACGTATATGGAGCTTTAACATTTAAGGTGATATCAGGATAAATGGAAACTTTAAAAAAAATAGAAAAAGCAGTTTGTTGCAATAGTTGGCCGAATATTCATACCAACTATCCGGGAATATTTGAGTTGGACCGAATATCGACCGAATATTCGGTCATTCGGCCGAATATTGCAATAGAATTTAATACCACAATCTTCCCACTCTCTGCAATGTGTATCTGACACAGTAGCTGAATGGATTTTATCATTTCAGTGAATTGAAAGGAATTTTTAGGCTTCTATTTACATAGGTCTGTGGCTCTATGGCAGCCATTTGTTGGGACCAGTGGTTTCCTGAAGCTGCACGAGCAATGGCTCTTCAAGGTGCTGAGATATTGCTTTATCCCACTGCAATTGGATCAGAACCACAAGATGGTGGGCTCGACTCTCGGGAACATTGGAAGCGGGTAATGCAAGGCCACGCTGGTGCCAATCTGGTAATTGTTTTCTTCCGAATAGCCCATATTTTTGAATAAACACTTTTGTATCTCACTATCACGGTATATACTGTTTTTCCAATGCAGGTTCCTCTTGTGGCCTCTAATCGTATAGGGAAAGAGACTATTGCAACAGAACACGGAGACAGCTCTATTACATTCTATGGGAACTCATTTCTTGCCGGTATTCTTCTTTCTTTTTGTTTGATGGTAATATCAATGCATCTCATTGCCTTTTCAGTGAGCAGATGCTAACATTACAGTTTGTTTATGTCCATTTTTAAAATTGCACTAGTTTGAGTCGTAGAGTTTCCAGGTTAAGCAGATCGGTTCCAAAACCTTTTTTAATGATTTTTAATGTGGTTTGTCTGATTGCACCCAAATCAGACTTTGAATGCCCTATTAAACAGGCGGCGTATCACGAGTATACCACATCATTTATAATTCAATCTCTGCATTGCATAGTTAATTTTTTCTAATGTATGGAACAATCAGGCCCAACTGGAGAAATAGTTGCGGTTGCAAATGATAAAGACGAAGCTGTTCTTGTAGCTGAGTTTGATCTTAACAAGATCAAATCGCAAAGGCAAAGTTGGGGTGTGTTCCGGGACCGGCGTCCTGAACTTTATAAGGTGCTTTTCACATTGGATGGAAGCAATAACGCATAACATGCCTAGTTATTACATTTTCTCAAGTATGCAAAGAACTCCAATTGAAACGAAGATTGTTTTTTTAGATTCACTGTGTTCATCCTGTTGTTTGCTGGATAACTCAGCCATCTAGTGGTGTCTGAGTTAGCAGGGTCTAACATTATTTTTTTGTAGAATCATTTAGAAACCTAAGTTTCTCTTTCGGGAAAGTAGCATTATTGTATGTGGTTGTCTTGTCTTTATGAAGGCAACGGAACTTTGTCGCTCTATTAATGCTTACGCAATAGAATTGCATTCAATGTAATCAAGTTTTGCCTTTGGATGATCAAAGCGGTTATATTATTGTTTTCTTGTTAGTACATGTGATGATCGTCGCCCTTTGAGCATCCCTTTTAGAAAATTCTTTTCTCACGTACCCGACCTTAGGTAGTTAGCCATGTACAATTATTTAAATATCTGCTTATTTATGGTTAGATGAACGTGATCCACATGCATAGGCACACACCATCTTGCCTCTCAGAAAGATTCATCAACCAACTTTTGATACTTTAAACCCATGCGTCTACTCACTTGACAAACTGTCCAAGCTCCTTTCATGACGCGTCTCTCACCTCATCTTCTATTGGACTTTTATCAATGACGCGCTCAATAAGCTCCCCTTTGCAGCGGCATAAAGCTTTTATTACTTTAATAGATGTTATGGTGAATAAATGATTTTTGTTAGTAGTTTACTCAACATCGGTTTTGGAAATATTAAAAAAAATACATTACCTGTAATAATGTAGCTGTTAAAAAAATTCATTGGGAATGTTTAACTTCAATCTTTAACATTTAGATTGCTCTGGGTCATGAACACTAAAGTTTCTGACTCAAATCCCCATTTAATTGGGTGCTCATCAAATTATGATACCCGTTAGTTTTGAGTAGAATGAACATGGGTTCGAATCCTCTAGGTAATATCGCTTTTACCTAGAGCTGGTAAAGTATGGTGGATGGTTGTCAAATCACTCCCAGTTCACATGACGGAAATCAAGTCAACAAGCCAACTTTTGAAGTTACAATATTAAATGAATCATACACCAACCAACCAACTTTTAAGGGTTTAATAGTAAATCTAATTTATACCATTACTCAAATTATTAAATTAATCAAAATTATAAAGGGCTTTTTACCCGGCAGACCCTATAATCTTTGTCAATTACCTCTACGACCTTTGAAACATCCTAATTCCTCCCTCAACCCTGTAAACTTGTTAACCCTTACCCTATAAACCATGTGGTTAACCTCCAATCATTTACCCGTTAAAACTAATCGGATTCGGTTACATTCTTTTATATTATGCCTATTTTATTTATCTAATTTACATTAATTGCCCCTTTCTCTCACCATCCTCCTTTTCCCCAGCACCCACCACCTACCTCCATTGTCCTCGCCCTCCACCTCCACCTCCGTCATCGACTTCCTCGTTCCCGACCTCCACCCACACCCTTCATCTTCAGGTCCTCTACCACGCCCTCCATCTCCCCAACCTCCAGTCCAGTTCCTCTAAATATTAGGACTCCGCGCACAGATTGAACAGTTACAGATCCCCACAAACAGGAAAGAATGCCCACGCTAATCCATGGACGAGGAGAACAAGACCGACAACAGCACCATGCAAAGAAGGCGCAACAACAGATCGGAATCTATGGCGCAGACCTATGCCGTCTTAGAGAAACGGCTCCAAGAATTCGAGACCCATCTCGACCAACTCTTCTCCCACCCCTCCCACGACGACCTCGGCCTCCGGAGGAAGCTCGCCTTCCTTGGCAGTCTTCTATCCGCCGAGATGGAGACGCAATCGGAGGCCAAGCCCGAGCACCTTGCCCACGTTGCTCGTAGGCTCCCCCCGTCCCTGCCCGGCACCTCCACCTCCCCATCGTCCCCAGCACCCCTGCCCCCCTCATCGGAACACCCCCCTCCCCCCCGCGCCCGCGAGCTCCTCCCTACCCCTGCGGAACCCAATCCCCTCCCCCCGGCACCCCCCGGCCCCTGCGGATCCCCCCACCCCCGCGAGCTCCCCCCCGCCCCTCCCCGGCACCTCCACCTCCCCATCGTCCCCAGCACCCCCGCCCCTCCACCTCCCCATCGGAACATCCCCACGTGCCCGCGAGCTCCACCCTGCCACTGCGGAACCCAATCCCCCGCCCCGCACCCCCCGGCCCCTGCCCGGCACCTCCACCTCCCCATCGTCCCCAGCACCCCCCGCCCCTCCACCTCCCTCCCCCCCCCCCCCCCCCCCCCCCCTCCGCCCGCCTGCAAGCTCCCCCCTGCCCTTGCGAAGACCCACCCAACCCAGCATCCCTCCGCCCCTGCGAAGTCCTCTCGGCCACCCGTGGCTTCACTGCCTCTGGTCGAAGACCCACCCAACCCAGCACCTCCCTCCCCCCTGTGAAGCCCCAGGTGGAACGTCGCCCACGCCGGCCCCGCACCTCCTCCCGTCAGGTCGAGACTCGTGGGAGGGGAAGCTGCAAAAGGAGGGATGGAAATTTTTTCTTCTCTTGCTTAATTCTAGCCGTCCGATTGCGGATTGGTTAGATTAACTCATTTTTAACTCAAGGAAGTTAACTCTAAATGTGTCAGCGGTAGGGTTCGTGGGGTAAAACGGAGCAAGCTTATAGGGTCGAGGGAGGAATTACGATGTTTCAAAGGTCGTAGAGGTAATTGATAAAGATTATATGGTCTACCGGGTAAAAATCCCAATTATAAAATAACATTCTTCCCTCATGATGCTCACTTCCATGGATTGTGTGATTATTTTTACAAAAATTTTATTTATATGAATTTGATACAATATTATTTCTTTTTAAGGAAAATTATTTCTATTTTTTAAGGATATGAATACGGATGAAGTTAATATTTTTTGGCAGATAGATCATTATATATCCATATTGTTATTATTATTTTGTTGATACAGAGATCGTTACCTATACCATTTATCTTTTTAGTGATGAATATTGATATATTTTATATCGCAAAAGTGTAACTTTTGTCATATCCATATCCTTAAAAATGAATAGGGTATCCATATTCATATTTATATCCATAAAAAATCATATCTTTATCCATATGTCCGCCAACATAAAAATACATATCCATATATGCTTAAAAATAAATATAACATTGGACGTATATAAAAATACATATCCGTATCCATCACTAAAAAGTAAAATAGTATCGGCAACGATCTTTGTATCAACAAAATAATAACAATACAGATATATAAGAATATATCTGTCAAAAAATATTAACTTCATCCGTATTCATATCCTCAAAAAATAGAAATAATTTTCCTTAAAAAAGATATAATATTGTATCATATTTACATAAACAAATTCCTTTACAAATAATCACACAATCCTTGAAAGTGAGCATCATGAAGGGAGAATGTTATTTTATAATTTAGATTAATTTGATAATTTTAGTAATGGTATAAATTAGATTTACTATTAAATCCTTAAAAGTTAGTTGGTTGATGTATAATCCATTTAATATTGTAATTCAAAAGTTGGCTTGGTTTTTGCCATGTGGTCTGGGAGTGATTTGGCAACCATCCACCACACTTTACTCTGTCTAGGTAAAAGCAGTATTACCTAGAGGATCCGAACCCGAATGGACATATAGATTATATGCACCATGTGCGCGTGCGTGTGCATGTGTAGAGGGCTTTTCCAATGAGCTTTGAGCTCATTGAAGTTGTAGTGAGCACCTAATGCAAGCTGTCCATCATGTGTGATTGATAACCAAAGTGCTACTACGATACCGATAAAAAAACAGTTGTAGCTATTGGATTGTGAAACATATTTTGAAATTTATTGATAGAGACTTCTTGTTTGGAAGAAAGACCATTGTAAACGTGGTTCATTGTAAATTGCAAGGGGAGTCGGTTTTGAGAGAAACCGTCCATTCAATGATCTCATACGGAAGAAACAGTCAGGAAAAGAAATCCAAAAAAGACAAAGTACTATTTCTTATGCGTAATATTACTATGCATCTTATATTAACGACTAGTTTATATAAAATATTTATGTTTCTATACTCGTTTGTTGTATTACTTTCCTCCTTATATTATTTATGTATTACTTATGTCATGGGATCACATGCGCATGCAAACGCACACGTACACACCCATACACACATGCGCACGCACATACACACACAAAGATAGATTTTTTTATCCAACAGGTCCTATGTCCATTAGAGCTGAGATTCACCTATAATCTCAGCTGTTAGATTTTAACATTTCAATCCCGATTCCCCTTAATATTAGGAATCATAATATACATAGAAAGAAAGCTAAATTGAAATCATTTGATTTGTAAAGAACTTTAAAGATAATATGTGTGCGATGGTAATGTTGAAGGTTATGAGAAGAACCTTAAATGCATCACGGAAGCGTGAAGATCGCATCATATGCGATCGGAAGCGACTAGTCACACTAGTCGTTCAGTGCTGTGGAATTAAAAAAATAAAGTGATGAAACCACATGATCAAAGAATACTTCTGGGATCATTTCATCTAAACCACAAAATAAATACATGAATACCTCTTGAAGCGTGGTTGCGATCGTTGTCTCTAAGCAAAGAGACCTCCTGCCTCACGTCCAACCCGAGAAGGAGATGCTTATGAGCGCGTCGATGAGACACGGGCTTCTCGCAATCCACGATGAAGATCCAAGCTCCTGAACTCCTGATTTCATCACACAAAATCTAACGTCTTCTTCACGAGCTAGAAGCACCAAAGAAGATGGAGATCTGTAAGTAGTCAATCAGACAACACAATGGCATCGCGATGACTACGATTCTCTCTAGAACAAGGGGTGGACGTTCACACTTGATAGAGAGGGTGTGTGTGATGAGAATGAAAGAGAGAGAGACATGCAAAAAAATGTTGTAAAAGAAGAGCTAGAGTTGTCTCTTCTTTTGTAATATTTTAGGAGTCAATGGATCACAATCTATGTGAAACACAAAATCAATGGTTGACATTGATTTGTTTTCTATTCAATGGTCATGATTTTGTTATATGAAAATACAATAATTAATTAAACCAAATCAAATATATAGAGATATTATCAATATAATTAAATTTGACTAAATCAACATCCAATAAAGGATAAGGAAGGTGGCTAGCCACCTTCCATATATGGAGGGACGACCGCCTTGAACAAGTCAACGTTGGTTGTCCACCCTCCATATTAGGAAGGTGGTTCTCTTTCCAATTATGTGAGATTATTATATCTCACGTAATCCTTTATTTATTTACAACAACCATTTGTTTTAAATTAATTCACAAAAATATTTCCAAATTAATTTTGTGAATATTTCAATCATGCCATTAAATAATTGCGAATCATATTCACACATCCAAAATAAAATGTAAATTGTATTTCCAATTAATTTATAATGTGAATCCAATTCACATCAATAATTAATTTGTAATACTATTTACAATAAGATCTCTCTCTAATAAATTATAAATCACATTTATACAAATAATATGGATAGTGCTATCCATATTATTCATATCCTTGATAATTAAAGCATATTTAATTATCTCGGATCATCATTTTCATGCATCTAAATAATATGAATCACATTCACATTATTCATGATAATTAAATCACATTTAATTATTAATTTCTCAATGCTCAGATATGAACTCTTTCAAGAATAATGTGCTTTCTCCGCGGATACTTGGAAATAATGATAAGATGATTGTTTGTTCCATGTATAGTGACTCGGATATTGAGATCATATCTCAAATCCAGATCTTGGGGACCTCCCTTAGATGTTTCATCGAATCAAAATCATAAATATAATCTTCTCATTGCATCTGAATCACATTCAGATCAATATTTAACATTTGGACTAAGATCGGATCACTTCTCTACTGAGAGGAGTCACTAAAATCCTGACCTATTTCATCACTCCCTCAGAATGGAAGCGTCATGGTTATACAATTGTCTATGATCACATCATCCTCAGGTATTCCTAATACTAGTACATCCTGCATACTGGAAGACATAGAATAAACCTAAAGTTTTAAAATCTCTTGACTGCCTCTTTAAGGGTTTTATCATTAAGTTTCCCATTCGATCATTGGGAGTTGGTATCGATCATATGCTTTCCAAAAGCATATATCATACCTACAAATTTTTATCATGCTTTCAAAGCAAGATGACCATGCATGAACTTTGATTGGTCCCAATACCTCATGAGTGAGCTCATGTCTTCCGATTCACAAGTGAACCTGTATGATCCCTTTGAGAGATCATATTACTCATATACCCTTGTAGGCACACCAGCTCGCCGGTGTATAGACCTTGATTAGGGCATCAACCTATCAGTCTGTCAATTGTACATACTCAAACATATAGCAACATATCTGTCCCCGATCAGAGGATGCATACCTATATCTTGACAACATACAACATAGGTCTTGGTTATCTCGATATTGTTAAGTAAACTCTTTGACCTAACTTATTTGACACCTCCGAATCTCTATTCTTATTCAGAGGACCTGCATCAAGAGGTCGGTCAAATATCAACCTTTTGAAAAAGGACTGCCATCTCCTTCTTAGGCTGGAGATCATCTCTTAACAATCATTTTGACGATGCTTGATGAGTCCTCAATCTAACTCTTTAGATATTCATCTAAACACCAACCTCTATAATTCAACAATTGAATCAACAACTGTATGATCATTAAGATGGTCATGGTACATATTCTGATTGTATTAAGGGACCTATTATGCAAATTAATTATTCTTCGTTTCAGATTAGGGAATGAATTGCAGTAATATTTATTGCATAATGGCTCGCTGTGAGCTCTCATATTCAACAATGTCCCACTAGCCCAGAGGGCCATTAATGGGCTAATCTTTAAACCCATACTCTGATGAACGTGAAATTCACCTCTTTAAGAACCGATAATTGTAGTATAGGAGGAAAAAAACGGTCGATCAAAAACCACAATCTTTTGAATGTTGTGGAATATTTTTACTTGGCAATTCTACCAAGGTCGAACACATGGATACGAGCTACTTTATTTTATCTATCGAATTTTAGTCAATTAAGGGTATGTGTGAATAATTCTCAATTCCAAGGTCTTCATGCAGATGCGGAATACAATGCAATTATATGATGCATGTAATTTTTATTCCATTTTTTAATGTAATTATAAGATGATACATGAGAGTAAAGCAAAGATGAATGCAAGGAATAAACATGCAAATAGTTAATTACAAATATGCCCTAAAAGAATCACTTAAATTGAGCCCCAGATTATGGTACGAAATCATAGTTGAATTGAGCACAAAAATATGAGCAGTCATCAATTCAAGGCAAAGACATGTAGAGTAAGAACATCATCTAACATTAAAAATTCATCATATTTAAAATGATGTTAGATGAGAAAATTAAAGATGCCATGAACTAGATGATGAAACAAGGATAAAAAACGACACTAAAATCATGCAATTTAGACTTACGATGCTCAAGTTATGAATAAAATAGTGCAAGGACATAAATACAATAAAAATACAGGAAATAAAAGGATAAATATCACAAATAGGTCTCTGGAGGGACCTATTTACAATTTGCAAAAACCATCTGGGTCCCATTGTAATTTCTCCATTGCGCACATGGGTCTTTTTGTAATTTCTAGAAGTTGTGAGGACATCCATGTAAAATACCCAAGCACACACGTGAGGGGCACTCGCCTATGGACCAAAGTACAATTTCCAAAATAACCAGGTTCTTCTCTGTAAATTACCCAGCCCCACATGCGGTGTACGTGAGGGGGCTAGGCTCGGGACTCATTGCAGGCTCGGGACACGTGGCATCTGATGAGGGCTCGACATGAGGTTCAGTAGACCTGAGCCTAGAGGTTCGGTTGGAGGTTCGGGCTAGCCACGTGTCTTCATAAGGGTCGTCTGATCGAATTAATCGGACGGTAACTGCTTGTCGTGCTCCACCGTGGCCAACCGGAAGAGGCTACGCTCCGACGGGCTGCTGGTAGCTCCTATACGCGCCAATTGCTCATCTGAAGGTCGGAGAAGATTCGTGAGGGTTTGGCATTGAAGCTCGGATGATGGCGGAGGAGTGGGTATGGCTGGAAGCTGCTGAAGATAGGGCTACGCCGGAGGCGGAGCTGTAGAACCTCGCTCCGGCCAAACTGCGGCCATTGAGGATGTGCAACACCTGCAAGTATTAGTATAGCTGAAGCTCGATGTGCATGATGTACGAGAGTGAGGTGAATGGAATGAGTCCCTGTGTGCGACGGAGAAGGTGGAGGGACAAGGCTCCATCTCCGGCAGACCGGAGAGAAAATGGATCGAAGTGGATGGGGTTCTGGAGACGGGAAGAGGGTGAGCGAGGGGGTCGGCTTTTTATTGGCGACTAATGAGTGGTGAATCATAGGAGGTGGTCAGGCGCGGATGGTGATGAAGGTGATCGGCAGAAAAATTCAGAGACGAGTCAAAGAAAACAAGGGGGAAGAAGACCTGATCGGAGGGAACCGTTGGTGGAGGAGGTGGCCAGTGGTTGAGCTTCTTGGAGCTCGGGGGTCTTCGCCTGGCGTGCTCGACCATGCACGGAGCTTGAGCTACCGCCGGTGGTGGTGAAGCTTACATAGTGGGGGCATCATGGATCACGCCGGAAGAACCGGGTCATTGTCACCTTGACACCGACCTCCGCTATCACCAGAGGGCAGAGGGAGATGAGCCGCGACCATCGTGAATAGTGGATGGTCGTAGATAGTGACAAAGGAGCGATTTTTATAGGTAGAGAGCTGCGGGCATTCTGTGGTGACGGGGCATTTTTGAAAGGTCATCTTGATGCGTGGGAGTGATGGCGAGGTGCATTACTAGAGGCACGAAGATGGTGGGGCTTATGGCTACATGGAGGTGGCTATTACGAGGGAGGATGGTGCTGGAGTGCAAGCAAAAAATGGAAGGGGGAGGCATAATCGTGTAGCACAACGGACGGGGGCGAGGCACATGGGAGGAGGAAGATGAGCGGGAACCGTTGGATCTTTCGATCAAACGGTTCATATGAAGCACTGAAGTGTGGTGGAGATCATATCTCTGATCATGATCGAGTGACAGCGATTGCGACGCGGGCGGATTATCGTGATTAGATCAGGGGGTTCATCCAATGGTAGGAGAGGATGGTTGACGTGGCATGAGGAGGACCATGGGATGGACGATCATCGAGTGGCTGGGAGCGAGGTGGTAGGGGACGGCTCAGATCTGATCAGAGCTCATATTAGACAGCTGAAATGGGATGGGCGATGAGTGGCTAGGATGGAGGGCCTCAGAAAGAGATCGAACGGTGGAAAGAGGAGGTGGGTGGATGAGAAAGAGCGTGCCATGTGGACGGCCCAGAGGGCGTCACGTGGCCCAATAAGATAATTCGTAAATGCAAAATGAAAGATAAATATGAAAGAATTAGTAAGAGGCAAAATTATGAAAAAAGTCAAAACATGAAATTGTAAATCTAGATGAGTCTACAAGTTTCATGTTGGACAAAATGCCAAAAGAGATCATTTATAGAAAAGTAAATTTTGGGGGTATTTTTAAAGGGTTAAAAATACTGATTTTTGGTTTTGACATTTTTTGTAGTTTTTAGTCTTTTTAAAGGGTTAGGAAAATTATAGACAATTAATTAACCTAATTTTTATGGGGTTTTAATAAAATAATTACAAGGTAATTAAATACAATAATTATAGGTTAATTATACACAATATAATACAATATGATACCGGATAATAACGAGGATTTATTGATGAATTTTATTGAATTATTTAAGCTAGGGGTTTAATTAGTGATTTTTAGCATGAGAATACGAGATTGATCATACCCCTATACTTAATCCATGCTCGTCCTCGAGCATCTAAAGAATGAAGGAGTCAACTTAATTCCCGACAGTGAATGTGAATGTTTCAAGGCTCAATTTTTTCAAAGACCCCAATTTTTAAGTAATCCTAAAACTCCAGGCTTAACCATGCTCTAGTCAGAAGGAATGCAACTTTTCTAATTTTCAGTCTCTCTTTTTGTACATATAATATAGGGATATGAAATTTAGTATACTGCATTCATGAAAGTCAAGTCGAGGCATCACTCGAAGTTCCAGTCCAGGATATTCTCCTCTAGACCTAATCCTCAACACTAGGGAATACGTCTATTCTTGCTTCAGTCAACCGTCTCATTAGTTTGTCAGACTTGAAGTGTAGATGGACATCCAGATGATGGAGGGCATAGGATTGTGTCTATTTTTCTCTCCCTCACATTGGAACAAGGGGCCTCTGATGAATCTCCATTTCATTACCTTTATTCTATCATTTTGGCCTTAAAAACCCTAGCAAATGCATGTAAATAGCATTAAATTGTATATAATAGCATTCATTGTTCCTTGTATTTATGGTACATTAAATGAGGTTTTTAATGCCAAAATTATAGAATAAAGAGAAGAAAAGAAAAAGGAATAAAATATTGCAAATATTTTATGACCCTAACCCCGAGACCAAGGCCAGCATGGAATTGGTCGACAAGGAATAAAGTAGGGAGAGATAAGGGCCAGTATACAATAAATACCTCATTTATTAATTCATCCATTTATGCATTTTTGACACCTATTTTGTACATAATTATTCATTCATCAAATAAAGAAACTTTGAACATGAAAATTGTAGATAATAATGTGAATAAAAATACAAAATTGAGTTTTTGTAAAGATAATACCCAGTGTACATTTTATACACAGAATAAAAAGCCAAAATCTCAATTTCACAGACCCATATCTTGCAAATAAAGACTCCAAATCACCCAAACTCACCTTTAGTTGTATATAGCATTCCATGAACTATTTTATAAAATTGGTTTCATAATTTTTGGAGTCCATATGCAGAAGTTAGGTTTTTGGCCCTTCTTGTATATTGGACTGATTAAAATATTCATTTTATTGTGTAAATTCATATTTTTTTTAGAATTTTGTAAATAATGCATATAATGCATACACATATTAGAAAGTACAAGAAAACAGAATAATTTGTAAAATTAAATAAGTCTACAAATTCATAGACAAAAATACCAATGCTGTATGACTATATGTATATATAGGATTTTATTCAATTATTCTTTTTATAATCAGGTATACATTATAAATAACTCATTAAAAACACAAACCCAAAATAAAAATCAATAAAATACAATAACTAAATTAAGTGTACAAAATACATAGACAAAACACCTATAAGTATACCTACATACACCTCTACCTATTTATTCAAAAAATATAAATAAACTCATAAAAATCAAATGAAAATACCTTTATACTCATAAAAAGAAATTTTAAATTTATAAAATAAGCCGATAAAATAAGGAAATAAACAAATTAAAAATAAAATACATAAAAATATAATGGAAATACATACCTATACATATTATTCAAATAAAACGATAATAAAACACCTTGAAAAATTCAATAAAAATCACAAATAAATACTACATAAAATAATAAACATTTTTTATTTTATACTCAAAAAATAATAAAATCATTTACTAATTAAAATAATTAATCTAGATTAAACCATGCTGTTTTGTCTTCTAGCGGCCTGCGTGGACCAATCGCAGGCCGCCAAGGGTTGACCTCGGGTCAACTCTTCATACCCCACTGAAAAGCGAGAATGCGAGAGCCGCTAAATAGCGGTCTGACAAGTCAGACTCACTGTCGCTGATGCGAATGCTCAAATTTCCTCGGTCTTCAACAATTAACCCACACAATCAATCAGAGAATGAATAGCAAGGATTAAAATTTATTATACCCTACTAAAGATGTACAATGGCAAGCAAGTAGGGGTCGAACTCAAGAAGCAAAGGTGTAAAGCACGGATAAAATCCAAACCTAGGTCTAACAAGCTACTTAGCCAATCTAAAATTTTTGTGGGTTTTTGATTTTTATATATATTTTTTATTTTTAATTTTATAATTTTGTATTTTGATTTTTAATTTACTGATTTTATATTTTCTTTTTTATTTTATATTTTTATATTTTCTTTTTCAATATTAGAAATTAAAGACAATGTAATGAAAGGGAAACTAAAGTATTTATAAAAATAGATAAAAATACTCAAAAAGAAGGAAATAAAGTCTTTTTGGTCTTTTTATACTTTTTTACTGTTTTTGTGATTTTTGGGTAATTTTTAGAATGTTTTTGGTATTTTTAATAATCAAAATAAAGAAAACAGTAGTAAAAAGCAAGGCTGAAACTTAAAATGGAGAAATAAAATAGAAATCAGTGGCAAAAATCCCCCAACTTAATTTTCACTCAAAGATAACAGAACAAAGAAAATTCAGGAGAAGAAAACACTCTTTTTGGATTTTTTATGAGTTTTATAAATTTTTATGAGTGTTTTTAGAGTTTTGCCATTTTTAGGGGTTTAGTTTTGTATTTCGTAATGATTTTTGGCTGGAAGTTAAAATAAACTAAAAGGCACAAAATATATTTTTTTGGGATTTTTCTGAAGTGTTTTTATATTTTTTTCGGTATTTTGCGATGCAAACAGTGCTGAAAATGAGACTTTTTGATTTTTAATAAATATAAAAACAAAACAAAATCTAAAACTAAATTGTTGGCGTGTAAGAACAAGTTACCAGGAGCTGATGTTCAAAATTTGAGAATTTTTGGAGTTAGAATGAGCCTTTGAATAAATACTACAATCATACAAAAATGCAAGGCCTGACAGGGGCGCGAATGCAAAAAGGCAAAACTTCAGGGTTGAACACGCAATTTTCACACAAAATTGATGCCTAATTAAATAACTTCTGGACTACACGCAAATACACAAAACGCGAAGGCTATATCAGCAAAAATCCCAGCCCCACGTGCAGAGGCACGCGCGCCTGGGAGGGGTAGATCCGCAATATACAAAACGTTGGGGGGCAAGTTCGCAAATGTATCAAATATTTTACACAGCAGGTAAAAGTTCTGACTTGAAACACTAAATACAAAAAGCACTGGGGATAGTTCGCAATTTACCCAGACAAAAGGGGGCATCCAACGGCTGTGCGCATATCACTTAAGACACGTGTCAAGGATCTGGCGGCCCGTACCCCTTCAGCCGCGGATGGCCCAGATTAGATCGTGATGCTTCAATCGGACGGCCTGGACTCGCGGACGATCCAACGCACGCTGCTCCTCAGGACGAACGGGGGAAGATCCAACGGCGGATGATGGATCTGGAAGAACGCGCGAAGAACTCAAGCCCAACGACTTTGAATCCGCTGCAGCTCGAGCCTCCGTGCACTAGGATCTCCTCCGACAGTCTCAGCTTGCTCCTGCAGCGGTGGCGCGTCTCCCAGGTGCCGTAGACGGGGCCGAGGACCAATGAATGGCCTGCGGCGTTCGGTGAAGCTCCGGGCGACCTGGGGGCTTTGGCCGTCACCACAAACGACCCCAGGAGGGGTCTGATGCTTCGAGAACCTGCAAGAAAGTACGGTGAAGAAGTCAGGGGCAAAATGCCCTGACTTCGTGGAGTGTCCACTAGGGGGGGTATTGAACCGTGAAGGGTGAAGTCGGCCGGCGAAATGCGATACCGGCCGCGGTTGGATCGAGAGGAGATTAGGATAACCGAACAAGGATCTTGATCAAAGAAAAGCCACTGGGGCTTTTTAACATTCAAACCTTAGAGAAAAGAAGAGAAAAAGAGGAAGAAAATACCTCACCCGCGCGAGCACGCTGCGTTCTCCGGCGAGAACTCCGGCGAGGGAATCGAACTCGATTCTACACCGATTCGCCCAGCTGAGATGTCCTCCGCACTCCTGCTGTCACCAAGAATCCAGACGAGGGTCTAGGGTAGGGCTTTTACGGTGGAAGAGTGATCAAAAAGCCAATGGAAGTCGGGGGGTCCATTTTGAACCATGGTCGAGGTGCGATGTTCGAGGGCGTGTCACGGGCGAATCCTTGGTCAAAATGCCAAAATGATGCATGGGCGAGCTAGGTGGATCAGAGATCTTCAAAAGTCGTGAAGAAACCGAGGCCAAACGGTGAAAGATTTGGCCTGGAAAAATCCGCGAAGTCCAAGGAAAATGCAGTCTGACAATAGCCAGACCTCGGTCAGAGAGTTGACCGAGGTCAACCAAGGAAGAGCTCTGGTTGGTCCACGTGGACCAACCAGAAAAAACCTTGGCAAAAATGCTTAGAAATTCAATAAAAAATAGAAAATGATTTATTTAAATTTTGGTTATAAAATAAAAAATGTTTATTTTTTTATAAATTATTTTATGGTGATTTTTATTTATTTTTATGAGACTTATTTTTACAAGTTTGCATTTATGCCCCTATAGGTATCTATATCTATATATTTAAGTATTTTATTTTTATTTAGGTATTTTTAATTTATTTTATTTTGGTTTTTATTTTCTAAAATTATAAAATACTTTTATATACACAAATATATTTTTATTTTAATTTTCTGATATATTTTATATACTTAATAAAATGAAAGTGTTATTTGTATAGGTATAGCTACATGTATTACACCTATGTATTATAATATATACAAGTATTTTTATTTGTATTTTATTTATGTTTTTATTCTGATTTTAATGCACATAATTATTGTAAGTATTATTTACAACATTATAAAAGTATAAAATTATAAAAATAATAAATAAATAATAAATTGAATATTTTAATATGTACAAGTATACAATGAGGGTCCAAAAGTCAACTTTCAAACCGTAGCTCCGCCAAATGCGGAACCACCGCCATTAATTAGATTATTTCTTCTATATACAATTAAAGTGAGTACGCTGCATTTGGAGTTGTCGTTTGTGAGATACGGGTCTGGGAAGTTGGCATTCTGGAATTTTATTCAGACCATAACTTTTTATCTGTACATTATTTTTCAATGAAATCAATTTTGTATTTTTCTTTATAAAGTTATCTACAACTTTCATGTACAAAGTTTCTTTATTTGATGAATAAAAAGTGGAACCAAAAATGGGTCCCAAAATGAATAAAGAATGAATAAAATGTATAGGTATTTTATCTGTGTTTTGGCCCTTATCTCCCCCTACTTTATTCCTTGTCGACCTATTCATCCAGATGCCTAGGTCTCGGGGTTTCAGGTCATAAAATATTTACAATATTTTATTCTTTTTCTTTTCTTTTCTTTATTCTATAATTTTTGGCTTTAAAAACCGCAATTTATATAGTATTTACACACCTATGCCTGAATACTAAAATGCATGAATTAATGCTATTTATACGCATTTACTAAGGTTTTTAAGGCCAAAATGATAGAATAAAGATGATGAAACGTGGATTCATCATCCCCCTATACTTGCCTTTGCTAGTCCCTAGCAAACACTTATGCAATAAGTGCAGAAAAAGAGAAACAAAGAAAAGAAAAAGAAGAAAGATGGATGAAGCTCAATGATCAAACTTGTCCTCACAAAATCAAAGTTTGGAGCTTAAGTCGGACCTTTGGAATTTTAGTGCGGGCGGAACCTTAATGAGAACCGAATTTGAAATCCAACAGTCCCTGAGAATCCCAAAACTCTGCTCAAGTCTCCTCAATAGCCAAGTCAGAAATATCTCAACTCATACGCAAACTCTTACGACTATGAATCTGACTTGTAAAGTGTAAGTGATGGTGGCTCTCCCCAGCTAAAATGACAAAGAGACTGACTTCTCCAGTATGACAACCCAATGATTCCCCAATCCAACAACTCCATCCTCGAGGAGCGGGGTATTCCCTTCTAAGTTCAAGTGGCAACCAGCTCAAGAGGAGGGGGTGAAGAGAAGAATGGACGGTAGCCAGTGTAGCTACCTATCCCGGGATGCAAGACCAGTGTAGTCAAGTCATCCTGCTGCAGGCTCACATGATATGACTTTGGAACTCAACCTTGCTTATTGACTTTACAACATATGTACATACTTTGCAGGCTTTTTATTTTTGTACATGCCTGAACTTTTTTTTTTTGAAATACTGTTCACAGCAGCATTTACATAAGGAGTTTTTCCTCTTGAGCCAGTAGACTATCCCTCTTTTGAAGCTTTATCGCAACCCACAGTCTCCTGTCTTTAGACTTCCTAATCACTGGACGGGTTGGGGTGCACTTCCCTCCCTAGAGGAGGACAAGTGTTTCCACTTGTGTGCGTCTCATACCGGCAAATCCAATCCCCTCACCACTCCAACTGAGTTGAGCCATGTGAAAGGTGCAGGTGTCCAAGTTAGGTCATTATCAACAAGAGTCGTGCGTGTGCTCCGAAATACTCTACTTAGACAGTCAAGAATCCATTGAACCAAGTCCCGTGATTCTCAAAGAATTAAGTCAACTAGACCTGAAGTACCTCAAACCAAGTTCCTATAAGGTTCCTGTTATTAGGTAGATTATAAGGTCCAATCAAGCTCCAATCTTCGGATTTTACTTAGACTTGTTCAACTATCAAACTCAATCCGAAAAATGTGAATGCTATGTGGTGCAATGCAGAAAATATTTTTGTGATGCAATTTTCAAAGATTTTGAACTTTTTATGGATTTTTGAAAAGATGATGCATGCAGATGCAATTTTTTTGTATTTTTCAAAGGAATTTTTCAAATGTTTTTGGATTTTAATTTTGCAAATGTTTTTGGGCTTTTTGAAAACAAAAAGATTTTGGCTGAAAAATAGGTTAAAATATGTACACGGGAGTGCTTCTTATATATACAAGAAGTGGATTTTAAGAATTTACAGGGTAAGTGGTCAATTTTATACATATATAGTGGATTTTGGTGAGATGTATGTATTCCTCAAACTTATTTGACACAAGCTTTTCACACAATTTTTGAAAACTATAGTCAAAATAGTTTTTATAAACATTTTACACACATTTGAAAACATTTTGCAAAGGCTTTCAAAACAGTATATATAGGTTTTTTAAATCATTTTTGCAACCATTTTTCAAACCATTTGCAAATCATTTTTCAAACATTTTATTTCACACAAAGAAAAGAAATTTTTACAAAACACACATTTTTACACAGGTTGAAAACATGTAACAAAACATTTTCAAAATAGTTTTCAATAGATGTTCACAAAGTTTTTCAAACTATTTTCCAAACATTTTGCAAAAAACATTTTCACCTGATTTATTAATCAGTAAATACAAAAAGAATTTGAGGAATACCCACATCTTTTTATTAAGGATTTTAATGAATTTCAAAGAATTATTAGCCATATTATTAAGAAAATACGAAAGTACGAGTTATGGCTAAAGTATATATGTAGTATATACGACCCCCCTATACTTAGCTTGAGCTATGTCCTCATAGATCGGAGAGAAAAGAGAAGACATAACTCGTACTAAGTGTAGACAAGCCTAAAGAATAAAGGAATAAGAGATGAATAAATGAATGAGAAGTTGACCGTCCCCCTATACTTAGGATCAAATAATCCTAAGTATAGCAGACTGTACACAAAGCAGGGAGGGTCAAGGGTGGGAATGAACAGATCATACTCAGATTGTCTCCCCCTATACTTAGGGTAAGATATCCCTAAGTATAGACAAGAAGAGGAGACCATGGAGAGGATCGAAAAGAATAGAAGAAACTCGGGGTGCACACCCCCCTATACTTAGGACAAAGTACGTCTTAAGTATAGAAGACTGTCTACAAGGGGTAGCACCTTTCTGATAGATGAAGACGATAGAAGAGGAAAAGAAGAAAAGAAGAAAAGAAGAAAAGAAATGAGATTGGGTATGAACAACTCGGGATGCACATCCCCCCTATACTTAGGATAGAGTACATCCTAAGTGTAGCAGTGATGAAAGGGATGGCATCAATTCGGTAGAATAAGATAAAAGAAATTGAAAAGAAGAAAAGAAGAAAAGACGAAAAGGAAAATCATTCAAAAATGTTTTGATGTGCTTTGCCTTCCTCTGCCTGTCTCGAGCTGTTCAGCTCATCATCATATATTACTTGAATGGAGTCAACGACGGCCATGAATGTGTCATGTTCAAGGTATGGCTTCAGAAGCTGTCCATTGACTACAAAAGGCTGTGCATCAGATGACAGATTAGATATCAAGACGCTTCCGTTGTCACGCACCTGCCTAACCAAAAATGGCCCAGTCCATTTGCTCTTCAATTTGCCTGGAAAGATCTTTAATTTCGCATCGAACAACCATACCTTCTGACCTGGATCAAAGGACTTGTGGCGGATGTGCTTGTCATGCCATGTTTTGACCTTTTCCTTGTACATCAGGCTGTTGTCATATGCATAATCTCTGAATTCCAGTAATCTGTTCAGATCCAGTTTCCTGTTCTGTCCTGCTTGCTTGGAGTCCAAATTACATATGTTAATAGCCCATAAAGATTTATGAATAAGTTCCACGGGCAAGTGGCATGGCTTGCCATACACCAGACGGTAGGGAGACATTCCCAAGGGTGACTTGTACGCTGTTCTGTAAGCCCAAAGAACGGAATCAAGCAGCTGAGACCAGTTCTTGCAATCCGGACGCACAAGTTTCTGTAGAATTGTCTTGATCTCCCTGTTTGAACATTCAGCTAAGCCATTGGACTGCGGGTGATAGGGTGAAGCAACACGATGCTCGATGCAGAATTCCTGGGTCAGCTTCTTCACCTCTCTGTTTATGAAATGACTGCCCCCGTCAGATATGAGGATCTTGGGAATCCCGAACCGTGCTATGATGTGATCTCGTAAGAATCGACAGACAGTCCGACTGTCGGCGGCTCGGGCGGGGATAGCCTCCACCCAACGACTGACATAATCGACAACAAGCAGAATATACTCATAACCCTGACTGTTAGGAAACGGGCCCATAAAGTCGATCCCCCATGCGTCAAAGACATCTGAGATCTGAATGTACTTCAGAGGCATCGTATCTCTCATTCCTATGGTTCCACCCATCTTCTGACAGTCAGTGCAACCTTTGACGTATTCATCTGCATTTTTGAACAATGAAGGCCACCAGAGGCCACTTTGAAGAACTTTTGCTGCCGTCCGTTTTCCTGAATGATGTCCTCCAGAATCTTGATCATGACATAAAGCGAGGACACTTGGAACCTCCTCCTGAGGGATACACCTTCTCCAGATGCAATCGGCTCCCTCACGAAACAGATACGGGTCTTCCCACTGGTAGAAATGGATTTTAGACAAAAATCTGTCTATTTTCAACTTAGGCCAGTCCTGTGGGATTTTCTTGGCAACTAGATAATTCACAATGTCCGCATACCAAGGAAGTGAGGCGACAGACAGAATCGATTCATCTGGAAAGGTCTCTGTAATAGGCTGCAAGTTCAGCTCAGGAGACTCCGGTTCAGGAAGTCTTGACAGATGATCGGCCACTACATTTTTTACCCCAGGTTTATCTCTGATCTCCATGTCAAACTCCTGGAGGAGAAGGATCCACCGGATGAGACGTGGTTTGGCATCCTTCTTCTGCTGTAAATACCGAATGGCCGAGTGATCAGTGTAAATGATAACTTTGGACCCAAGAAGGTAAGATCTGAACTTTTCCAAAGCAAAGACTACCGCTAGCAGCTCCTTTTCAGTGACAGTGTAGTTTCTCTGGGCTTCATCGAGCGTTCGGCTAGCGTAGTGAATTGCAAACGGTACATTGTCTTTTCTCTGTCCCAGTACAGCTCCGATGGCATAATCCGACGCATCGGTCATAATCTCGAAAGGCTGAGTCCAAATCGGTGGTTGTAGGACAGGGGCCTGCGTGATGAGCTCTTTCAACTGATTAAAGGCAAGGAGCACACGATCGTCTACAATGAACTCATTGTCCTTGCCGAGCAACTCAGTCAGCGGTCTGGCCATTTTGCTGAAATCTTTAATAAATCGCCGATAAAAACCGACATGGCCCAAGAATGACCGGACTTTCTTGATATTGGTAGGTGGCTCCAGCTTAGAAATTACATCCACCTTGGCTGGGTCAACCTCCATGCCACGTTTAGAAACAACGTGACCCAGCACGATTCCTTCGGTCACCATGAAATTGCTCTTCTCCCAGGAGAGCACAAGATTTACTTCGCAGCACCTCCGTAAGACTCGGTCTAGATAATCCAGACATTGATCAAACGAATCCCCATAGACCGAAAAATCGTCCATAAAGACCTCGAGAAAGCTACCCACCATATCGGCAAAAACTGCAAGCATACACCTCTGAAATGTGGCTGGGGCGTTGCAAAGCCCGAACGGCATTCGTCTGAAGGCATATGTGCCAAAAGGACAGGTGAACGTGGTCTTCTCTTGATCTTCAGGAGCAATAGCAACTTGATTATACCCAGAGTAGCCGTCCAAGAAACAGAAATATTCCTTCGCGGCCAATCTCTCCAAGATTTGGTCGATGAAGGGCAGCGGAAAATGATCCTTCTTGGTGGCAAGATTGAGTCTTCTGTAATCTACGCACACTCGCCAAGAAGTTGGTACTCTGGTGGCGATCTCTTCTCCTTTGTCATTTTTCACGATGGTGATCCCTGATTTCTTGGGCACAACATGCAGAGGGCTCACCCATTTGCTGTCGGAGATGGGATAAATGAATCCCGCATCACACCATTTCTGGATTTCTTTCATAACCACCTCTCGCAAGTTTGGGTTTAATCTTCTTTGCAGTTCACGAGAGGGTCTGCAGTCATCTTCCAGAAAGATGCGATGCGAACAGAGTGACGGATTGATCCCATGGAGATCGGAGGTTCGCCAGCCTATCGCCTTGCGGTTACGTTCAAGAACCTCCATCAGACGAGATTCTTGATCTTCGGTCAGATGCGCATTGATGATAACCGGGTATATGTTTGGTTCTCCTGCAAGGAAGGCATACTTCATATTGGAGGGCAAAGGTTTCAGCTCTGGCGGGGTCTGAGCTGCTTCAGTGGTGACCTCAGCTATTAATACAGGTGGTGAGTCTTTCAACTGTGTAATGTCCACCATAATCTGCTCTGTCTCCTCTCTCAGATCCTGACAGAATTCTTCGATGATTTCATCTTCGTCCGAAGATGCTTCCAAACTAGGCTCCTGGTTCTGAAGGCATATCAACCCCACAGCAGTGTCTTGTAGTGCATCAGCAAGTTCCTCATCTTGATTGATACACGGAAATTCGATTGCGGTCTCCACTTCCTCCTCTGGACAGAGGAGTCCGTGGATCTCATTATCATCCAGGAAGAGGTTAGTGTCTTGAATCTCTGCTAGAAAATCGCAGTCTTCATCATTCTCAATCACCCTTGCACATGATACAGATGTCGGTTCAACGGGCGTTCCCTCAGACAGGGTCTCTACTCGGATAATTTCATTGCCATCTCCAAAAGTAATTTCTCCTGTCCCATAATTCACTACTACGTTTGACGTCCGCAGAAAAGGCCTTCCGAGTATGATCGGGGTAAGGAGCAACGGAGTGGGGACGTCCATATCTAAGACCACAAAATCGGCTGGGAATGACTTTCCCTGAACCGTGACGATCACGTCCTCCAACAGGCCCCTAGGCCGCTTGACTGACTTGTCTGCAAACTGCAGAATCATTTTTGTAGGTTTGAGCGGTCCCAGCTTGAACTCCGTGAGTAGTGAGGCTGGCATCAAATTGACAGAAGACCCGCTGTCGAGGAGTGTTCGTTCGAACTCTTGATCGAACATCTGACAATGTACAAGAGGTGCTCCCATATCTGGCTTTTTGTCCGGGAGGTTGCTGATGGCATTGACGGCGGCCATAGTGAGGATGTGCTTTTCAGATTTACCACCTTTGCTTCTGGAGTTATGGGGAGTTGGTCTGCGCTTGGTTGTACATGCCTCTTTAAGTCCTTTCTTCACGGCTGGCATGTACTCAAGAGCTTTCATTAATGGCATATTTAACACCAAATTCTGAATGATTTCTATGATAGCAGGATCAGACAAAGCACTTTTCAAAATTTTCATTTTTTTGTGTTTTTTCATTGCTTCAGGAAAAGGAATATTTACAAACTCTTCTCCAATATCATTCAAAATAGTGTCCGTGTTGTTGTTTACAGGTAGATGACAAAAAGGAATGGATTCATCTACAATTTGTGGACCAAAAATGACAGGCTCGGCTTCGGGTGCTGGCGTTGGACTCGCTGCAGGTGCGGTGCTCCTCCTGTCAGGAGCTGACTGTGATGCGGGTGCAGGCATCTCCAATGCTGGCCGGTCTCCACCGAGGTTGCTGCTATCTTTTTGTGTTTTTCTGTTTTCTTCATTTTTTTGTGATTTTCTGGGTCCTGGTACTGCTCCCAAAATGCTTGCTGGCCCTGGTGTTGGCTGGCCTGACGATTCCCCGTCAGATGCAATATGCTTTCCTTTCGCCGTCGTCGATGGCCGGAGTGTCCTACCGCTCCTGAGAGTAACAGCGTTAGATAAAAAACAATTAAATTCACCTGATTCGGGTTGGACTCTGCCAGCTACCTGCTCCTTGCGTCGGAAATTGTTAGGATTAGCTTCGACCTGGGCTGGTATGACGGTTTTGGCTGCCGTCAGGTCGTCGATCTTCTGGTTCATCTCAGCCATGTTCTTCATCAACTGTTCCAAACAGGCCAGGGCCGGATTGACCGGTACAATCTCAGAAGATTCCCCCTGCTGGGGTCTAGACTGCTGATATGGCGGTTGAGATTGTGACTGGTATCCTTGTGCGAATTGTTGAGGAGGGGGGTTTGAGGAGTACTGCGACGGGTGTTGGTTGTATTGTGCAGCCGGTTGCTGGTGATATCCTTGTCCACGATATCCGGACTGCTGAGGTCCATGTTGGTAATTCTGCCTCCACGTGTTTCCATGTGAGGGAGGCTGGTACTGGTAGGGCTGCTGGAATGGTCTTCCACCCTGGTGTTGCTGCTGGAAGGGCCTGTTGCCCATGTTCTGACCCTGAGAGTGTCCCTGAGGACGGGTCAGCTGCGCTTCGTTGTTCCAGACGCCATTGATCTCCTGGATCAGCGGCGGGGGTGGAGAGAACTGCTCGGAGTAAGCGGGCTGGTGCTCTGGTTGATATACAACCATCTGTGTCTGAGGCTGCGGTGGCTGCTCCGGGACCTGCACGTAGTATACGTGCTGGACTGGCTGGGGCTGCGGTGGAGTCGGCTGAGGATTTTGTTGCATTGTAGGCTCCTTCTTCTCAGCGTTCGGCTCGGCAGAGGTAGACACAGCGTTGCACATGTTTGCATTCAGTGCTCGGACGAGCTGCTCCAGCTGCTGGGAAATCTGGTCGAGCTTCTCCAGACCTTGGGTCCTCTTCTCTATAACTGCCAGTTTTTCGAGGTCCTGCGACCTCTTCTCGATGATGTCCACTTTGGACAAGTGGCTCCCGATGATACTCAGGTTGGAGCTTTCATCTTTGTCCTCAGTGTGAGAAGCCATGTTAACTGGCTTGCTGATGGCTGTCGGTGGCTTCATGTAGACCCGGGACGAGGATTGGGCTGCTTCTCCCTCAGCCATTTCTTCAAAGACATTCCACACGACATCCTCGTCCTTGTTAAAATGTGAACCGCCGCAAGCTGCATCCACGAGCTTTTGGCTCTCAAATGATAGCCCCCCAAAGAAGTGTTGCACGAGACTGGTCTTGGGTATTTCATGGTGGGGGCACTTCTCCTGTAGATCCTTGAATCTCTCCCACGCTTCATGGATCGTCTCGTGGGGCTGCTGGCAGAAACTGGAGATCCGGGCACGCATCTGGTTTAATCTCCCCAGAGGATAGAATTTATGGAGGAAAGCAGATTTCAATTCCTCCCAGGTGGTAACGACCTTCCCGAGATGGTCGACCCAGTAAAGGGCCTTGTCTTGAAGGCTGAAAGAGAATGCGGTCATCTTGATCACATCCAGGGGAACTCCGGGGTAGTGAGCAGTGGAGCAGATGCGGTTAAACTTCTTGAGAAAAATATATGGCTCCTCAGTGGTGTTTCCATGAAAGGTGGGAAGCAATGACAGAAACTGTGGCTTTAGCTCGAAGTGAGCATGCATTCGTGGAATTTGAATCCACTCAGTGATGCGCCCTGCTCCTGGGTTGTATGTCTGTTTGAGTGTGGGCTTGGGCTGCGGTGGATCTTCTTCTGCTGCTTCAAAGTCAGGTCCCACTGAAAACTCATCATTGATTTCAAAGTTCGGCTCCTCCTCTTGTCGGCCATCCCTTGCATCGACCCTCCTCCTTAGATCATTCAGCATGTCCTGGAAGGCATTCTGGGCTAAAGCCTGATTGGTCAATTGCTGCTGAATGGCTTGAATGGAAGCCAGCAGTTGACTGTTGACCTCGCCCTGCGTAGTGTATTGTCCTTCTGCGGCATTATCTTCAGGCTCTTGCTGGGGCTGTGGTCCTTTTCCCCTTCCTCCTGCCATTTCTATTTCTGCTGGGTTGACTGGCTCGAGCTCTGAGTCTGCACATGGTAGAATGCCTCGATCAGTCTGAATTGCAGCACCAGATAGAGAGATGCGGTCTGTGTCAAGGTCGACACAGAACTTCGTTAAGGATGGCGATGTGTAAGGAGTAAAATCAATGGCCATCCAAAACGGACAAAGTTCGGGATGAGATTGGTCCCGGTTTATTGAAGAAGGTAGGGAGTCTGGAGGTCGGTTCATAGGGTTTGAACCGGTGTCTCGGGAATCGCCCTGAATTATTAGAGAGGGTGAACGGATGGAGCCGATGTGGGTGTCGACAGAGCCTCGACTAAACTGTCCATTCGTCGCCATCTCGAAGATCAAGAGGAAGATCGATGTGGATGAAAGATACGGGGGTCAACAAGGAGCAAAAGGAATGTAAAACAGTAGAAGGCTCACAATGAGCGAGGGTCAACTGGAGGGGAAACAAAATTGCGCAACGGCGCGAGGTTTTTGATCTTGACCTGAATATGATTAGCAATCAAACACAAGACAAGGGAGTTCACCAACTCAACGCGTGAAGCCGTGAAGGTTCGGCTTTTATCTTTGTAATTTTTATCTTGTTTTCAGGAATTTATCTTTCAACGAGTCCTTAGAGCGCTACGCCTATAGGAGCGAGAGTACTGCCGGAAAAGTATTCCCGTACTTGTCCTCCTCCTGTGTAACCTGTAACTTGCGCTTTTTAAGGTCCTTGTAACCCTTCCTGGATCCCTACTCAGCCAAAGAAATAGAGGGAGGAAGCCGATAGGCGAAACCGATACTTCGGATCTCGCTCGCAACGGAATCACCCGTGAGCGTGCAAGATCCTACTCGGACGCAGCCGGTGAGACAGACACCCCCGTGAAGGCGTGGCCTATGCTCGGTACTTCGGACAAGGTCGGCGCTCACACAATAGTGAGTCACCACTGGCGACCAAGCCCTACTCGACTACGTACGATAGTAGCGCCAATACTTCGGAAATCCAGGCGATACACAAGGCAGCCACAAGTTGGGTTTTGGGCTCTAATCCTTACGAACGTTCAACTCACTTGGAAGGAGCCCTTCCCATGCAACCTGAAAACAAATGAGGGTGTTACTCTCCCCAATCAATGAGTCCAATTACCAATTTTTATTTAGGTCAAAGTTTTCTTAGCAGTCCCTTTTTTAATTTTTTTGTGTTATCGCTTCTTTTGAGTAGTTTCAAACAAGCGCCTAACGATTTTGTATTTTCTTTATCCTAAGGTATCCAAAATCAGAGGGAGAAAAGAGTCGGGAAAAGCCAATGCAAGTCGGCACCAAGATGGAAATCTCACCTTTGTGCCTATATGATGAATGCAAAGTAAGAAGACTTACAGTGAATCCCAGCTCTCTCCATGCGGGATGCAAGGCAGAAATTTATAAACCTAATCTATATGCTGGTTATGCAATGCGGAAATCGTCCTAGAACAGGCAACTGCTAAACGTGAAGAACCACGAGTTAACCGCTAACTCCCAATCCTAGTGTCCGGTCTAGGCTCACTCCTCCTCTGCTCAACACATTTGAGTTAGGAGAAAGCGCTTGTGTGGAGTGAGCTCGCGGTGCGCGGATCGAGAGCCAATGATTAACTACTAATTAATCTAAGTCCAAATACGAACTATAGGAGCATGCAAGAGTTATTAGGGTGTTTGGACCTAGGTTACTCGAATCAAGCAGGACCTAATTCTAGAAGCTCAATCCACAAAAGAAATGAAAAAGAAAACAAAACCGGAAAATGACGGTCGAGGAAAACACGAAAAAGCCGCGGTGAGCCCCCGGGTGAACAAACACCCGGAAGTAGGCCCGAAGTGTTCAAGTGTCTGAGTCCTGTATTATTACAAATTAATCAAATACTCTCTCTCACAAAAATAAAGCAACTCTCTCTCTCTCTAGTTCTCCTGCTCTCTCCTGCCGGCTAGGGTAGAATAGCCGACTCCTCCTCCCAAGGCTGCTCAAGATCCCCTAGGCGATCCTCCTCGGTCGGCGGTCCCTCGCAAGAAAACAAAAGAGATGTCAGACAGTTCAAAATAAATAATACACAAAAATACAAGTAAGCAAAAATGGCTAAGTGACTAGAAAGACCCAAAGATACTCTACAAGCCGATGCTCCCCGGCAACGGTGCCATTTGAAAAAGCGAGAATGCGAGAGCCGCTAAATAAGCGGTCTGACAAGTCAGACTCACTGTCGCTGATGCGAATGCTCAAATTTCCTCGGTCTTCAACAATTAACCAACCATCAATCAGAGAATGAATAGCAAGGATTAAAATTTATTATACCCTACTAAAGATGATACAATGGCAAGCAAGTAGGGTCGAACTCAAGAAGCAAAGGTGTAAAGCACGGATAAAATCCAAACCTAGGTCTAACAAGCTACTTAGCCAATCTAAAATTTTTGTGGGTTTTTGATTTTTATATATATTTTTTTATTTTTAATTTTATAATTTTGTATTTTGATTTTTAATTTACTGATTTTATATTTTCTTTTTTATTTTATATTTTTATATTTTCTTTTTCAATATTGGAAATTAAAGACAATGTAATGAAAGGGAAACTAAAGTATTTATAAAAATAGATAAAAATACTCAAAAAGAAGGAAATAAAGTCTTTTTGGTCTTTTTATACTTTTTTACTGTTTTTGTGATTTTTGGGTAATTTTTAGAATGTTTTTGGCATTTTTAATAATCAAAATAAAGAAAACAGTAGTAAAAAGCAAGGCTGAAACTTAAAATGGAGAAATAAAATAGAAAATCAGTGGCAAAAATCCCCCAACTTAATTTTCACTCAAAGCTAACAGAACAAAGAAAATTCAGGAGAAGAAAACACTCTTTTTGGATTTTTAATGAGTTTATAAATTTTTATGAGTGTTTTTAGAGTTTTGCCATTTTTAGGGGTTTAGTTTTGTATTTCGTAATGATTTTTGGCTGGAAGTTAAATAAACTAAAAGGCACAAAATATATTTTTTTTGGGATTTTTCTGAAAGTGTTTTTATATTTTTTTCGGTATTTTGCGATGCAAAACAGTGCTGAAAATGAGACTTTTTGATTTTTAATAAATATTAAAAACAAAACAAAATCTAAAACTAAATTGTTGGCGTGTAAGAACAAGTTACCAGGAGCTGATGTTCAAAATTTGAGAATTTTTGGAGTTAGAATGAGCCTTTGAATAAATACTACAATCATACAAAAATGCAAGGCCTGACAGGGGCGTGAATGCAAAAAGGCAAAACTTCAGGGTTGAACACGCAATTTTCACACAAAATTGATGCCTAATTAAATAACTTCTGGACTACACGCAAATACACAAAACGCGAAGGCTATATCAGCAAAATCCCAGCCCCACGTGCAGAGGCACGCGCGACTGGGAGGGTAGATCCGCAATATACAAAACGTTGGGGGGCAAGTTCGCAAATGTATCAAATATTTTACACAGCAGGTAAAAGTTCTGACTTGAAACACTAAATACAAAAAGCACTGGGATAGTTCGCAATTTACCCAGACAAAAAGGGGGCATCCAACGGCTGTGCGCATATCACTTAAGACACGTGTCAAGGATCTGGCGGCCCGTACCCCTTCAGCCGCGGATGGCCCAGATTAGATCGTGATGCTTCAATCGGACGGCCTGGACTCGCGGACGATCCAACGCACGCTGCTCCTCAGGACGAACGGGGAAGATCCAACGGCGGATGATGGATCTGGGAAGAACGCGCGAAGAACTCAAGCCCAGCGACTTTAAATCCGCTGCAGCTCGAGCCTCCGTGCACTAGGATCTCCTCCGACGGTCTCAGCTTGCTCCTACAGCGGTGGCGCGTCTCCCAGGTGCCGTAGACGGGGCCGAGGACCAATGAATGGCCTGCGGCGTTCGGTGAAGCTCCAGGCGACCTGGGGGCTTTGGCCGTCACCACAACGACCCCAGGAGGGGTCTGATGCTTCGAGAACCTGCAAGAAAGTACGGTGAAGAAGTCAGGGGCAAAATGCCCTGACTTCGTGGAGTGTCCACTAGGGGGGTATTGAACCGTGAATGGTGAAGTCGGCCGGCGAATGCGATACCGGCCGCGGTTGGATCGAGAGGAGATTAGGATAACCGAACAAGGATCTTGATCAAAGAAAAGCCACTGGGGCTTTTTAACATTCAAACCTTAGAGAAAAGAAGAGAAAAAGAGGAAGAAAATACCTCACCCGTGCGAGCACGGCTGCGTTCTCCGGCGAGAACTCCGGCGAGGGAATCGAACTCGATTCTACACCGATTCGCCCAGCTGAGATGTCCTCCGCCTCCTGCTGTCACCAAGAATCCAGACGAGGGTCTAGGGTAGGGCTTTTGCGGTGGAAGTGATCAAAAAGCCAATGGAAGTCGGGGGGTCCATTTTGAAACCATGGTCGAGGTGCGATGTTCGAGGGCGTGTCACGGGCGAATCCTTGGTCAAAATGCCAAATGATGCATGGGCGAGCTAGGTGGATCAGAGATCTTCAAAAGTCGTGAAGAAACCGAGGCCAAACGGTTGAAAGATTTGGCCTGGAAAAATCCGCGAAGTCCAAGGAAAATGCAGTCTGACAATAGCCAGACCTCGGTCAGAGAGTTGACCGAGGTCAACCAAGGAAGAGCTCTGGTTGGTCCACGTGGACAACCAGAAAAAAACCTTGGCAAAAATGCTTAGAAATTCAATAAAAAATAGAAATGATTTATTTAAATTTTGGTTATAAAATAAAAAATGTTTATTTTTTTATAAATTATTTTATGGTGATTTTTATTTATTTTTATGAGACTTATTTTACAAGTTTGCATTTATGCCCCTATAGGTATCTATATCTATATATTTAAGTATTTTATTTTTATTTAGAAATTTTTAATTTATTTTATTTTGGTTTTTTATTTTCTAAAATTATAAAATACTTTTATATACACAAATATATTTTTATTTTAATTTTCTGATATATTTTATATACTTAATAAAAATGAAAGTTGTTATTTGTATAGGTATAGCTACATGTATTACACCTATGTATTATAATATATACAAGTATTTTTATTTGTATTTTATTTATGTTTTTATTATGATTTTAAGGCACATAATATTGTAAGTATTATTTACAACATTATAAAAGTATAAAATTATAAAAATAATAAATAAATAATAAATTGAATATTTTAATATGTACAAGTATACAATGAGGGTCCAAAAGTCAACTTTCAATTCGTAGCTCCGCCATTAATTAGATTATTTTCTTCTATATACAATTAAAGGTGAGTACGCTGGCATTTGGAGTTGTCGTTTGTGAGATACGGGTCTGGGAAGTTGGCATTCTGGAATTTTATTCAGACCATAACTTTTTATCTGTACACTATTTTTTCAATGAAATCAATTTTGTATTTTTCTTTATAAAGTTATCTACAACTTTCATGTACAAAGTTTCTTTATTTGATGAATAAAAAGTGGAACCAAAAATGGGTCCCAAAATGAATAAAGAATGAATAAAATGTATAGGTATTTTATCTGTGTTTTGGCCCTTATCTCCCCCTACTTTATTCCTTGTCGACCTATTCATCCAGATGCCTAGGTCTCGGGGTTTCAGGTCATAAAAATATTTACAATATTTTATTCTTTTTCTTTTCTTTTCTTTATTCTATAATTTTTGGCTTTAAAAACCGCAATTTATACAGTATTTACACACCTATGCCTGAATACTAAAATGCATGAATTAATGCTATTTATACGCATTTACTAAGGTTTTTAAGGCCAAAATGATAGAATAAAGATGATGAAACGTGGATTCATCACCCACCTACCCCTCTGACAAGTCACGAGAGGCCCTGTTTCCCCGATTTTTCACGCGATTTTGGTAGCTCGAGGACGATAAGACCCTTCATGAAAATTGTTCCTTGTACATCCAAGAATCATGCCCAATCCCATGCTCCCTTGTACATAGCCCTGATTCGTCATGATTCGCCGGCCAATAAGGGCGCATACTTTTGTCTATAAATAAGACCTTCGACTTCCTTCCGCCCTTTGGTCTCCCTTCGGTTGTTTTCCACCATCTTTTCCAGTCCTTTGAGGATCCTTGTGACAGGAGGGTTTCTCCTGGAAGCTTCAGATGGTCGGAGGAGTCGAGGGAGTGCCCACGGCCGCCGCTCGCCGGAGGTCCTGCTCCCTGGTCGCCAACCAGGTATAAGAGCTGATTTCTTCTCGGTTTTTAGCTTAGTTTTAATTTTTACTTCGTAGTTTAGCTTTTAGAGTAATCAGTAGAGCCTCAGGTGCTCGATTAGCCCAAGATCGAAGTTCGCCGGAGTTTAGCTCCGGCGAACCTCTCTACCCTGATCAGCACGCTATCCGACCCTTCGCTCCATCTCATCGCCTTCCCCTACGCATTCTACACTCAAACCACGTTTCTGATCATCCAGAGCTCGCCCTGCTCTGCGAATCGAGGTCATCCTCCTCCGCTTCGCCGGACCTCGCCGCCCGCCACCCTCCCCTACTCTTTTACCCTAAACCCCTGGTCAAGGAAAACCCCCTCGAGCCCCTAAATTTTTTGGTGCAGGTCTCAAGCTAAACGGAGCCCTCTGGGGCTCGATCATCGTCCCTGCGAGGTTCCAGGACCCCTCTCTCTTCTCCGAGCTCGTTCAACCGATCTAGGGGGTCCTGGACCTTCTGGAGTAGCTCGAACGGTGCGCACGCCTTGCCGGACGCCTGGAGACCACCAGCAGCAACGTGGAGCGCCTGGAGGCGGAGATATCTCCGATCGAAGTCAAGGAAGTCAGCCATTCTTCCCTGTTGTTCGTGAACAGCAGCAACCGTTGGATGAAGGGGACGACCCCAGTTCTAATCAGGGCCGTCCATCTAGCGCAAGCCTGGACCGTGCGATCAGACCTCAGATGCAATCTCGGCCGCAGATCGTCGAAGCGGTATCGAGCGCCGAGGGCTCGACACGTGGACAAGTGGCGCGCTCGATGCCGTTGGATCACGCGCGTGTTTGGGGGTAAATTTCATATTCGACCCCTCAGCTTTTTGTATTTATAGTTTAACCCCAAAATTAAAAAGTTACTATGTAAATAAATTGTGTAATTTGTAGAAGTCCCCCTGTACTTTTTATATTTGCGTTTTAGTCCTTAAGCGCCGCACGTGGAGCACCACGTGAGGCGCGTAATATTTGCAGTTAGGCCCTGCCGGGTCCTTGTATTTATTAAATGGTCTTGGAAATAAAAAGTCACGTGTATTTTTATTGTAATTTTTGCTTGAAGGCCCTGCGAACTATTTTATTTGCAAAAATACCCCTTCCAGGCCATTTAATTTTTAAATGCTTTGTCTATTTATTTTGTGCGCCATATTAATTCGAAAAATATTGCAAAAATAGACTTAAGCTACTGTCAGGTTGAACTTGCATGCTATATTTTTTAATTTTTCATTTTGTCTCATTTTTGCATTTATTAAAAATAAAAAACATGTCCTTTATTCACTGTCTAACTGAGAAAATACCAAAAAATATCAAAATGCATTGAAAAATTCCAAAAAAAATTCCCTATGGTGTATTTTGAACTATGTTAGTGTCAGTCCAAAAATCCCTAAAAATCTCAAAGGAAAACCTTAAAATCCAGAAATACCCAAAACTCCAAAAAAATATAAAAATTCAGAGAAAAATCAGAAAAATATAAACTCAGGCCTTATTTATGCTACATTTTATTATCTTTATTAGAAAAATAGGGTGAAAAATTTTTGAGGCTTGTAACTATTTTTAATGTTCATTTTTATTACAGCCAGACCTTATTCCCATGTTTGCTATTATTTAGCTATTTAAAAATACTAAAAATATTCTCAAAACCCCCCAAAAATCACAAAAACATTAAAATATGATGAAAAACCCAAAAAGACTTTACTCCTTCATTTTTGACTATTTTAAGTATTTTTGTAAATATTATAGTACCACTTTATGTATATATAGGTATTTCCTAAAAAGAAAAAAAATATATATATATATATAAATATATTATCTAATTAATTATTTGTTATCCATATATATATATATATATACATATATTATAATAATAATAAATAAAAAAAAATAAATAAATATATATATATATATAATTCATTAATTAAAAACCCACTGCACACAAGGATGACTAATATGCACAAGTAGGCGTATGCATTTTCGTATTGCTCTCTATGGATCGACCCTACATGCTTGTTCCCTATACATCCTTTTGGTAGAGTAAATAAAAATTAATTCACATTTCTTTTTGAGCTTGATTGTTGTATTCTTTGGTTGTGGTTAATTGCTGATCAACCCCCATAGTCTGCGAGCGGTCGCCGCAGTGACACCTTTGTATTATTTATTCATGGTGACCCTCGTGGTCTGTGGGCGGTTATCAGATGGCGCCGTTGCCGGGGAGCAATGAGCATAGCCAAATTGATTTTCGTCATCCTTGTATAAAAATTTTGATTCATGATTCATTTTTGGTGAGCAGCTATTGTTTTATTGCCATTAATCAACATGCTTCATTTCTTTATTTATTGTGATTATTTTTCTCTGCTCTATTTGATTGACTGAGTATGCTTATGCAATCTTTTTGTGACTTTGATGCAAGGGACCGCCACGCGAGGATGGCTTCCTAGGAGGCAAGGCAGCCGAGCTTGGAGGAGGGATGGTCTTCTCTTCTCATGACCATCTGGAGAGTGCACCAAAGAAGCAAAGAGAGGGGCATTAGATAGGCTAGATATTTAGGGAAAATTATTTTTGTAATTCATGGTGAGAGAGAGACTATTTTGGCATGTAAATAAACAGGACTCTACTCTTCACAATGAGGTCCAGTGCCCGGGTGATTGTTCACCTGGGGGCCTCATCGCGGCTTTTTTTCGAGTTTTCATCGCCTTCTTTTATTTTGTTTCCCGCAGTTTTGAGCTTTCCGCCTTTCTTTTACTTTGTTTTGTGTGCTTGGAGCCCTAGATATAGGTTGCTTGACTCGGTAGCTAGGTCCAAACATTAATAAGAATGCATGTTCCTATAGTCCACTTCGATTGGATCTAGTCAAACTCAAACAAGTTGTAAATTTGTCTCTTAGCCCTCTGTGCCGTAGCGAACCCTGTAAAGAGCTTTCTCCTACCCTCAATTTGTTGAGCAGAGAGGGGTGAGCCAAGACCGGACTCTCTTGGGCTAGAGACAAATGAGCAACTTATGGTTCTTCACGCTAATAACAGCTAATGTTTAGGGCGATTTTGTGCCTTGCATACCGACATGTAGATAGGTTGAAAAAATTCTGTTTTGCATACCACATGGAGAGAGCTGGGATGCACTGTAAGTCTTCTAACTCAGCATGCATCATTCGGTTCAATGGTGAGATTTCCATCATGGAACCACTTGCACGGCTTTTCCGCTATCTCCCTCTGTTTGAGCACCTGGGACTTAAATGAAAATCTACAAAAACGTTAGGCGCTGGTATGGAAACAGATCCAAAAAAAGTGAAAACCAAAAAAATTAAAACCAGGGGACTGCTAAATAAACTTTGACCTTAGTTAAAATCTGTAATGGACTATCTTGTACCGGGTTCATAAAGCCCTCATTGTTTTCAGGTACCTTGGAGGGGGACCAAAACCCTACTCCCTTGAGCGAGTGCGACCCTAAGGATAGAAAGCCAAAACCCAGTCTGCAACTGCCTTGTGTATCGCCTGGATTTCCGAAGTAATGGCGCTTCTATCATATGTAGGCGAGTAGGACTTGGTCACCAATGGTGACTCTCTGTTGTGAGAGCATCGACCCTGTCCGAAGTATCGAGCATAGGCCACGCCTTCACGGGGGTGTCTGTGCTCATCGTCCTGCGTCCGAGTAGGTTCTTGCACGCTCACGGGTGATTCCGTCGCGAGCGAAAACCGAAGTATTGGTTTCGCCTATCGGCTTCCTCTCTCTTTTCTTTGGCTGAGTAGGGATCCGGGAAGGGTTACAAGGACTCCAAAAAGTACAGACTACAGGTTACACAGGAGGAGGACAAGTACGAGATACTCTTCTGGCAGTACTCTCTCTCCTATAGGGTAGCATACTAAGGACTTGTTATAAGATATGCCTGAAAATCACAACTCTAAAAATGAAAAGATAATAAATAGCCGAGCTTTCACGCTTCACATGGCGTGAGTTGGTGAACCCGATTTTGTCTTGTGTTTGTATGGATCTAGATTAAGGGTTCAAAGATCAAAGTCCCGCGCCTTTGCGCAAGTTTTGTTATGTCTTCCTTTGACCACCCCGCTCAACCGAGCCTTTCTACTGTTTTACCACTCCTTTTGTTCCTCGTTGACCATCGTATCATTCTTCCAAAATCCGACATTCTCTTGTGCTCCACGAAGTTGATCCATGGATGGTTTTGTCGGGACCATGCCGACACCTACATCGATTCCATGGACTCAACCTCGCCAATAATTTCGAGGCGATTCCCGGGAACCGATCCGGACTTTGCGGATCGAACTCCAGACTCCTCGTTTTCTACCTTTCTCTTGGCCACCCAATAAACTGGGATCACTTTTGTCCCACTACCGCCGTTGTGAATGGGAGCCGATTACAGTTACATCATTTCTCCATTCACAACATGCTAGGGTTGACCTGAATTCCAGCTTCATCACGGCAGCTGAGCATTACTTGCAAGTGATCTGATTCGGACCATCTCAATTATGCAGATAGAAGACAGTGCGAGCCCTGGAGACTACTTCGGAGTTCATTTCGTCCGACTCAGACCCTGACATGGCGCCAGGAGGAAAGGGCAAGGGTCAGCAGCCACCCATACCAGAGGGACAGGTGCCAGATCAGAACCAAGTCAATGCACAGTTGCTGGCATCTATCCAAGCCATACAGCAGCAGCTGACTGAGCAGGCCCTTACACAGACTGCTTTCCAGGATATGTTGAATGATGTGATAAACCCCAACGACGGAGGAGGAGGCCGAGGCAGAGGAGGTAGGGAGGAGGAGGTGGAGGTGGAGAAGGTGGTGATGACCCCAATGATGATCCCGACTTCCAACCACCGCCAAAGCCGACACTAAAAGAAACATACAACCCGGGAGACAGCCAGATGACCGAGTGGATTCTCATTCCACCGGTGCACGCTCACTTTGAGCTTAAGCCCCAGTTCATAGCCCTATCTCCCTGCCTTTCATGGAAACACGAATGAAGAGCCGTACATTCACCTGCAGCAATTCTCCCGCATTTGCCGTACCACACACTATCCCAATGTCCCTCTGGAATCGTAAAGATGACGGCTTTCCCCTTCAGCTTACAGGACAAGGCCCTCTACTGGGTCAATCATTGGGAAACGTTGTGACAACCTGGGAGGAGTTGAAGTCCGCCTTCCTGCACAAATACTACCCTCTCGGTCGGCTCAACCAGATGCGAGCACGTATCAGTAATTTCTCCCAAGGAGCACATGAGTCAGTACACGAGGCTTGGGAGAGATTCACTGATCTGCAGGAGAAGTGTCCCCATCATGATATCCTGAAGACCAGCTTGGTCCAGCATTTCTTTGGGGACTGAACATTGAAAGCGAAAGGCTCGTGGACGCAGCATGTGGGGGATCCCATTTTAACAAGGATGAGGATGTCGTTTGGCAGATTTTTGAAGAAATGGCCGAAGGAGAGGCCGCCCTCTCTTCATCCAAGGCATACCAGAAGCAGCCCCAGATCCTCCAGAAACAAGTTCACATGGCTGCATCAAAGAAGCAGAGAGAGATGAGAGCTCCAACCTCAGATCATTGGGGGCCATCTCTCTAAGGTTGATATCATTGAGAAGCGATCACAGGACCTTGAGAAACTCGCTGTGATCGAGAAGAGGACCCAGAACCTGGATAAGCTCGATCAGATCAACAAGCACCTCGAGCTGTTGGTCGGTACGATCAACTCTGTCCAGTCGGCAACACCATCAGAGCTCCGGCTGAGAAGAAGGACGAGCAGCAACCGCAGCATCAGCCTCAGCCGAGCCAGCAGCCTCCGGCAGTCCAGCACGTGTACTACGTGCAGGCGCCCGACCAGGGCCAGCCGCAGCAGCAGATGGCCGTATACAGCCAGAGTTCCTTTCTATTTCTGATCCAGTTTTCCCACCGCCACCCCCGATCCAAGAAGTCAATGGGGTATGGACGAATGATGCACAGCTGACCCGTCCTCAGGGACAACCCCAGGGTCAGCAATTTGCCAACCGGTAGTACCACCAACCTCAGGGTGGTCGTTTTGGCCAAACCTCTCAACCTAACCAGCAACACCAGCAGCCTCCACAGTTTGCACACCAATGGAGGCAGAGTTTTCCTTACCAGCAGCCGCAGTACCGCCACCCACAACCATATCACCAGTATGCGGCTGCTCAGCCTCAACCATACCAGCAGTATCCACCTCCGCCATACCAACAGCTTCAACTTCCTGCTCCGCCATCGCAACACCACCAGCAACAGCATCCCCACCCGTCTAACCAACAGCAGCGTGGTCTGCACGCTGAATCTTTGGATGTATCCCCTACTAATCCCACTATGGATTGTCTGGCCCAGCTTGTTAAAGGGCTAGCAGAAATGACAAAGCGCCTTGACGACCTGACCGCCACCCGAACCACCATCCCGGCTCAGGTCGAAGCAAACCCAATAATTTCAAGAAAAAAGAGCAGGTAGAATGTAATGTCCTGTCCGTATCTGGTAATGATACTACTGTTTATTCTAATGCTGTTACTCTCAGGAGCGGTAGGGCCTTGCCTCCGCCTGCTACTGCAAGTGGGGTGAATAAAAGAAACAGGTGGATCGTCATCTTCCGCATCAGCCGTGCCAGCCACAGGGGCGGGTGAGGAGGAAGAGGAAGGAGAAGCCAGTACAGCCGTCGTGCCATACCAGCATCAACCTCAGCCAAAAATACAAAAAAATCAGCAAAAGCAAAAATCAACAAAAAGAAGCTAGTAGCAGAAGCGAAGCCGTGCCAGCAATGGAGGAGCCGCCAGCAGCCGCCGATCCCTCGCCAGCCGATGGAGCAGATGCTACCCTTTTTTGATCGCCCAGCAGCATCAGCAAGCCAAGATCCAGATTGTATTCCTTTTTGTAGTTGGATGTACGACATCCTGTGGGCGAAGATTTTGATGTAAATAAGAACTTTAATTTTCCTGATCGTGAATGTACATATCCCTTTTCCTCATGCAATTCAAAAATCCAAAAAATTGCAAAATGAAAAAATGCATTGTCTGATCCAGGTGTTGTGGATATTTTGGATAAATTGACTGTTGAGATTCCCTTATTGAAAGCCGTGGAGTACATGCCAGCTGTGAAGAAAGGACTGAAGGAGGTATGTACCACCAAGCGTCGCCCGTCAAGAAAGAACAAACGACAGCAAGTTGAGAAACATGTCCTCACCTTGGCCACGGTAGCAGCTATCAGTAATCTCCCACAGAAAAAATCAAAGACACAGGAGCACCTCTTATCAGTTGCGAGATTTTTGATCAGGTCTCTTCGAGCGCACTCTCTTGGACAGTGGTTCTTCCATCAACCTTCTGCCCTCGTCCATCATGCAGGAATTCGGGCTGGGACCGCTCAAGCAGACACGCATGATCCTTCAGTTTGCTGATCGATCCGTCAAGCGGCCCGAGGTCTCTTGGAAGACGTGATAGTTAAAGTGTAGGAAATGAAATTCCCAGCTGACTTTGTAGTCCTTGATATGAACTCGCCTGCACCCTTGCTACAGACACCTATCATTCTTGGCAGACCATTCCCTTCGTACTTCAGGTGCCGTGGTTGATTACGGGTCTGGGAAGATCACTTTCAGCTCGAACACCCAGCGAATCACGATAAACATGAACAAAGAACCGAATACCGCAACTGATGAGAGCCAGGCCACATCGGAAGCAGACTGCGACTTCATTGCAGAGATCAGAGACCCCGCCTTATCTTTGGATGATTCATGGACCCGAGAAATCCTCACTCTTGAGGAGGACTTGGAAAGCGCAGCCAGCATATGCTCCGATGATTCTTGGGAGACAGATTCTCAGATGCAGGCGCATCTTCTTGAGCATTCACTACAGACCGAACATGATCAGCTCAGCGCAGAACCGTTCGGTGCATCACCGGGATCTCAACAAGAAGCTGAGGATGGTAAGTATCGCGAGGAAGTACAGTCCACCACCAGCATGGTATCAGAAGTAACCGATAAAGTGGACAGATCAAAACCGGAACTCAAGCCACTTCCTGCAGGCCTGAAGTATGCTTTCCTTGCGGGTGAAGAACAAATGTATCCGGTCATTATCAGCAGCAAGCTGACACCGGATCAGGAATCTCAACTTCTCGAGGTTCTAGAAAAGAACCGCAAGGCACTTGGTTGGAACGTATCAGATCTCCGAGGGATAAATCCAGCTCTGTGCTCACACCACATCTATCTAGAAGAAGATGCTAAGCCGTCTCGCGAATTCCAACGAAGGCTAAACCCTAACCTTCGGGACGTCGTCATGAAAGAAATCACGAAGTGGTGTGATGCAGGCTTCATCTATCCTATCTCCGATTCAAAATGGGTAAGCCTGCTGCATGTGTTCCAAGAAATCGGGGCTTACCGTGGTTACAAATGAAAAAGGAGAGGAAATTTCTACTCGGGTACCAACCTCCTGGCGGGTGTGTGTTGACTACCGCCGTCTTAATGCAGCAACCAAGAAGGACCACTTCCCTTGCCATTCATTGACCAAGTTTTGGAGAGACTAGCAGGCAAGGAGTTCTTCTGCTTTCTGGATGGGTACTCCGGGTACAACCAAGTGGCGATCGCCCCTGAGGATCAAGAGAAGACCACCTTCACTTGCCCGTTCGGCACCTATGCCTTCAAGAGAATGCCCTTCGGATTGTGCAATGCACCTGCAACCTTCCAAAGGTGCATGTTAGCGGTCTTTGCCGAGATGGTAGGCAGTTTTCTCGAGGTGTTCATGGATGATTTCTCTGTCTATGGTGATGGTTTCGATTCTTGCCTTGAGCACCTAGACCGAGTGCTTCAGAAATGCCGAGAAGTCAACTTAGTGCTCTCATGGGAAAAGAGCCACTTTATGGTCACTGAGGGTAATGTGCTGGGCCATGTCGTTTCCAAACGTGGCATGGAGGTCGACCCGGCAAAGGTGGATGTCATTTCAAATCTTCAGCCACCTCAGTCAGTTAAGAATGTGAGGTCATTTCTGGGGCATGTGGGATTCTACAGACGATTTATCAAAGATTTCAGCCGCATTGCCCGTCCTCTGACAGAACTTTTGTGCAAGGAAACCGAGTTCATCATTGATCAGCCAGTTCTCCTTGCTTTCAATCAGTTGAAGGATCTTATCACGCAGGCTCCAATCTTGCAGCCTCCCGACTGGACTCTTCCATTTGAGATAATGACCGATGCGTCAGACTTCGCAGTCGGAGCTGTTCTAGGGCAGAGGAAAGACAAAGCGCCCTACGCCATTCACTACGCCAGCAGAACATTGGATGAAGCTCAAAGGAATTATACAGTGACAGAGAAAGAATTGCTGGCTGTGGTTTTCGCCTTAGAGAAGTTCAGATCTTATTTGTTGGGATCAAAAGTCACAATCTTTACAGACCACTCTGCTATCCGGTACTTACAGCAGAAGAAGGATGCCAAGCCAAGACTGATTCGTTGGATCCTTCTCCTCCAGGAATTCAATCTGGAAATAAAGGACAAGCCTGGAGTTCAGAATGTGGTAGCAGATCACCTCTCCAGAATAGAGCAGCCTGAGTCTCCTCTGAACAATGCACCTATTACAGAAACCTTTCCTGACGAAGCCATATTAGCAGTGGATTCCCTTCCTTGGTATGCAGATATAGTCAACTACCTCGTCTCGGGGGTAACACCATCGGATTGGACGAATAACCAAAAGAACAAATTCATGTCGACCATCCGCTTCTACCAATGGGACGATCCTCTTTTATTCAGAGAAGGAGCAGATTGTATTTGGCGTAGGTGCATCCCTCAGACGGAGCAATTTAGTGTCCTCGAGCATTGTCATTCGCTCGAATCTGGTGGACATCACTCTGGAGATCGGACGACAGCCAAAGTTCTACAGTGCGGCCTCTGGTGGCCCACCTTATTCAAGGATGCAGCGGAATTCGTCAAAAGATGCATTGACTGTCAGAGATTGAAGGGAACACTAACGGCCAAAGACTCAATGCCCCTGAAAATCATTCAGATAGCAGACGTTTTCGATGCATGGGGCATTGACTTCATGGGACCTTTCCCTAACAGTCAAGGTTTTGAGCACATCCTCCTTGCCGTCGATTACGTGAGTCGTTGGGTTGAAGCTATTCCCGCCCGAGCCGCCGACAACAAAACAGTTTGTCAGTTTCTGAAGAAGAACATCATTTCACGGTTTGGGATACCAAAGATTCTCATCTCAGATGGGGGTAGCCATTTCATCAACAAAGAGGTCAAGAAATTAACGAAGGAATACAACATCGATCACCGTGTCGCGTCTCCTTATCACCCTCAGACCAATGGCATGGCGGAATTATCAAACAGAGAAATCAAGACTATTCTGCAAAAACTTGTCAGGCCAAATAGAAAGGACTGGTCTCAACTCTTGGACTCGATCCTATGGGCTTACCAAACAACCTACAAGTCTCCCTTGGGCATGTCGCCCTATCGTCTTGTATATGGGAAGCCGTGCCATCTACCCGTAGAATTAATTCACAAATCTTTATGGGCAATTAACAGCTGTAATTTGGACTCACGTAAAAGTTGTCAGAAGAGAAAAGATGATCTGAACAGGCTCTTGGAATTTCGAGACTATGCATACGATAACACCTTGATGTACAAGGAGAAGGTAAAACGCTGGCACGACCGGCACATCAGACGAAAGACCTTTGACGTTGGACAGAAAGTGTGGTTATTTGATGCAAAGTTGCGGATATTCCCAGGCAAATTAAAGAGTATGTGGACAGGGCCATTTAGAGTTTGTGAAGTGCGTGACAATGGAAGCATTGCTATATCAGAATTGTCCTCTGACGCACAGCCATTCGTCGTCAACGGCCAATTACTGAAGCCTTACCTCGAACCAGACACATTCCTGGCCGTTGTTGACTCCGTTCAGCTCATGCACCATGATGACATCTCTACAGCACCTGCGGCATTGAAAGATTCAGATTATGCAATTCAACAACTGTTCATCTGATTTTCTTATTTTCTTCTTTTCTTATTTTCCTTTTCTATTTTCTTTTCCTATCTAAAAGGTGCCGCCTTTGTAGACAGTTTTCTATACTTAGGACGTACTTTGTCCTAAGTATAGGGGGATGTGCACCTAGAGTTTTTGATTTCGGTATGATCTTCTCCATTGTCTCCTCTTCTTGTCTATACTTAGGAGTATCTCACCCTAAGTATAGGGGGAGACAATCTGAGCACGATCAGTATATTCCCACCCTTGACCCTCCCTGCTTTTTGTACAGTCTGCTATACTTCGGATCCTTCGATCCTAAGTATAGGGGGGACGGTCAACTTCTCATTCATTTATTTCATTCATATTTATTCTTTAGATCTGTCTATACTCAGTACGAGTTATGTCTTTGCTTTTTCCTTTCGATCTATGAGGACATAGCTCAAGCTAAGTATAGGGGGGTCGTATATACCATGTATATACTAAAAGCCATAACTCATACTGAAAAATAAAATATCACTACAACACAAAATAAAATGTAAAAAAAAACCTTTACAATAACGAAAGATGATTGTGAGTTCCTCAGACTCATTGTAATTGTACTGACTATTGAGTCAGAAAAGTGTTTTGTACGAAATATTTTCCTTTGAAAAATCTCGTGAAATTTGTTTGAAAATAGCGTGAACAAGTATTCAACGTTTGAAAAATTAATTTGTGTGTAAAACCTATTTTCTTTGAGTGAAAGCAAAAACTTTGTGAAAATTAATGTGCAAATGATTGTGAAAACTTGATTGTCAAAAAAAAATTGTTTTGAAAAATCTACCTATGTTGTGTGAAACATTTGTAAAAGGATTTTCAAATGCGTGAACATGTTTGCAAAATTATTTTGGACTAGAGTTTTCGAAAACCCTTGTGAAAATGATTCTCGAGTAAGTCTGAGGAATCCGCACAAAAATCTCTCATTTGTAAATAAGGAATAAGCCAAATAAAATTTATAAGAACTGAAACCATATTGAACATCAAAAACATTTTTTCTTCTTTTGTATCTACTGATTAATAAATCAGATACCTATACAGTATGATTTGAAAAATAGTGTGACCAGTCTTGAAAAATTTGATGTGAAATGGTTTCAAATGTGTGAAACTGTGTTGATTGCAAAACTTTTCTTTGTGTGAAAGAAAGGATTTCAAAAACCTATGTGCAAATGTTTTGAAAAATGCTTGTCAAAATTATTGTGGAAATTGTATACATACATATAGTGTGAAAAATCTTTGCAAAAATAGTTTTCAAATGTGTGTAAATGATTGCAAAAATTATCGTGTACTATAGTTTGCAAAATTATTTTCAAAAAGCTAATAAGAACACCATTGCAGATACTAGTAAATCAGAAACAAGACACATACAATTCTTTCTGTACATACCCAAATAAACTATTTCATTCACACCTAAAGTTGCTAAAAATTCCTAAATTTTGAAAATAAAACAGCACGCCCGTGTAAATAAGTGTATATACTTTTGGAATATTTTCAGTTCGTATTTCCTGTGCAGAAATTCTTTTTGTAAAAACATTCTTTGATCCTTTCAAATTTTTGTGAAAAATTGCATCATTCATTGTGCATAGCATAAGCATACCATTCATATTCTTTTTGAGTGAGCTTGATGATTGAATCAGTCCAATGAAGTCTCAAATTGGAGCTTGGTTGAACCTTACCGCACATAACTGCACTGGAACCTTACGGGAACTAGGTTTAAGGTACTTCAGGTCTATACAGACTTAATTCTTTAAGAAATCAGGGCTGGGTTCAAGTCACCTCAGTGGACTAACTGGAACTTTTCGAGACACACGTACGACTCTTGTCGACCGTGATCTAACTTGGACACCTGCACCTTTCACTTGACTCAACTCAGTTGGAGTGGTGAGGGGGTTGGATTTGCCAGTCTGAGACACACACGGGTGGAAACATTCGTCCTCGTCTAGGGAGGGAAGTGCACCCCAACCGGATCCAATAGCAATGAGGTCTAAAGACAGGAGATTGTGGGTTGCGATAAAGCTTCAAAAGAGGGATAGTCTACTGGCTCAAGAGGAAAAACTCCTTATGTAAATGCTGCTGTGAATAGTATGTTGAAAAAAAAAGAAAAAAAATGGTCAGGCCTGTACAAAAATAAAATGCCTGCAAAGTATGTACAAAGTCAATAAGCAAGCTTGAGCTCCAAAGTCAGATATGTAAGCCTGCAGCTGGATGACTTGACTACACTGGTCTTGCATCCCGGGATAGGTAGCTACACTGGCTACCATCCATTCTTCTCTTCACCCCCTCCTCTTGAGCTGGTTGCCACTTGAACTTAGAAGGGAATACCCTTCTCCTCGAGGAAAGAGCTGCTGGATTGGGGAATCATTGGGTTGTCATTCTGGAGAAGTCAGTTCCTTTATCATTTCAGTTGGGGAGAGTCACTATCACTTACACTGTACAAGTCAGCTTCATAGTTATAAGAGTTTGCGTATGATGTAGACTGGTTCTGACCCGGCCGTTGAGGTAGGTTGAACCGAGTCCTGTGACTATCGAAGGCTGTTGTATTTTAAGAGCTGGTTCCCGACTAGGTTCCCCACACATTCACACCCAAGGTCTGACAGGAGCTCCAAATTCAGACTTTGTAGGGACATGCATTGCACTGAAAGCATCCTTATTCACTCTATATTTCTTTCATTTTCCTTTTTCTTTTCTGTATTCTTTTTGTACTTATTGCATAAGTGTTTGCTAGGGACTAGCAAAGGCAAGTATAGGGGGGTGATGAATCTCCATTTCATCACCTTTATTCTATCATTTTGGCCTTAAAAACCCTAGCAAATGCATGTAAATAGCATTAAATTGTATATAATAGCATTCATTGTTCCTTGTATTTATGGTACATTAAATGAGGTTTTTAATGCCAAAATTATAGAATAAAGAGAAGAAAAGAAAAAGGAATAAAATATTGCAAATATTTTATGACCCTAACCCCGAGACCAAGGCCAGCATGGAATTGGTCGACAAGGAATAAAGTAGGGAGAGATAAGGGCCAGTATACAATAAATACCTCATTTATTAATTCATCCATTTATGCATTTTTGACACCTATTTTGTACATAATTATTCATTCATCAAATAAAGAAACTTTGTACATGAAAATTGTAGATAATAATGTGAATAAAAATACAAAATTGAGTTTTTATAAAGATAATACCCAGTGTACATTTTATACACAGAATAAAAAGCCAAAATCTCAACTTCACAGACCCATATCTTGCAAATAAAGACTCCAAATCACCCAAACTCACCTTTAATTGTATATAGCATTCCATGAACTATTTTATAAAATTGGTTTCATAATTTTTGGAGTCCATATGCAGAAGTTAGGTTTTTGGCCCTTCTTGTATATTGGACTGATTAAAATATTCATTTTATTATGTAAATTCATATTTTTTTAGAATTTTGTAAATAATGTATATAATGCATACACATATTAGAAAGTACAAGAAAACAGAATAATCTGTAAAATTAAATAAGTCTACAAATTCATAGACAAAAATACCAATGCTGTATGCCTATATGTATATATAGGATTTTATTCAATTATTCTTTTTATAATCAGGTATACATTATAAATAACTCATTAAAAACACAAACCCAAAATAAAAATCAATAAAATACAATAACTAAATTAAGTGTACAAAATACATAGACAAAACACCTATAAGTATACCTACATACACCTCTACCTATTTATTCAAAAAATATAAATAAACTCATAAAAATCAAATGAAAATACCTTTATACTCATAAAAAGAAATTTTAAATTTATAAAATAAGCCAATAAAATAAGGAAATAAACAAATTAAAAATAAAATACATAAAAATATAATGGAAATACATACCTATACATATTGTTCAAATAAAACGATAATAAAACACCTTGAAAAATTCAATAAAAATCACAAATAAATAGTACATAAAATAATAAACATTTTTTATTTTATACTCAAAAAATAATAAAATCATTTACTAATTTAAAATAATTAATATAGATTAAACCATGCTGTTTTGTCTTCTAGCGGCCTGCGTGGACCAATCGCAGGCCGCCAAGGGTTGACCTCGGGTAAACTCTTCATACCCCACCTACCCCTCTGACAAGTCACGAGAAGCCCTGTTTCCCCGATTTTTCACGCGATTTTGGTAGCTCGAGGACGATAAGACCCTTCATGAAAATTGTTCCTTGTACATCCAAGAATCACGCCCGATCGCATGCTCCCTTGTACATAGCCCTGATTCGTCATGATTCGCCGGCCAATAAGGGCGCATACTTTGTCTATAAATAAGACCTTCGACTTCCTTCCGCCCTTTGGTCTCCCTTCGGTTGTTTTCCACCATCTTTTCCAGTCCTTTGAGGATCCTTGTGACAGGAGGGTTCTCCTGGAAGCTTCAGACGGTCGGAGGAGTCGAGAGGAGTGCCCACGGCCGCCGCTCGCCGGAGGTCCTGCTCCCTGGTCGCCAACCAGGTATAAGAGCTGATTTCTTCTTGTTTTTAGCTTGGTTTTAATTTTTACTTAGTAGTTTAGCTTTTAGAGTAATCAGTAGAGCCTCAGGTGCTCGATTAGCCCAAGATCGAAGTTCGCCGGAGTTTAGCTCCGGCGAACCTCTCTACCCTGATCAGCACGCTATCCGACCCTTCGCTCCATCTCATCGCCTTCCCCTACGCATTCTACACTCAAACCACGTTTCTGATCATCCAGAGCTTGCCCTGCTCTACGAATCGAGGTCATCCTCCTCCGCTTCGCCGGACCTCGCCGCCCGCCACCCTCCCCTACTCTTTTACCCTAAACCCCTGGTCGAGGAAAACCCCCTCGAGCCCCTAAATTTTTTGTTGCAGGTCTCAAGCTAAACGGAGCCCTCTGGGGCTCGATCATCGTCCCTGCGAGGTTCCAGGACCCCTCTCTCTTCTCCGAGCTCGTTCAACCGATCTAGGGGATCCTGGACCTTCTGGAGTAGCTCGAACGGTGCGCACTGCCTTGCCGGACGCCTGGAGACCACCAGCAGCAACGTGGAGCGCCTGGAGGCGGAGATATCTCCGATCGAAGTCAGGGAAGTCAGCCGTTCTTCCCTGTTCTTTGTGAACAGCAGCAACCGTTGGATGAAGGGGACGGCCCCGGTTCTAATCAGGGCCGTCCATCTAGCGCAAGCCTGGGCCGTGCGATCAGACCTCAGATGCAATCTCGGCCGCAGATCGTCGAAGCGTTATCGAGCGCCGAGGGCTCGACACGTGGACAAGTGGCGCGCTCGATGCCGTTGGATCACGCGCGTGTTTGGGGGTAAATTTCATATTCGACCCCTCAGCTTTTTGTATTTATAGTTTAACCCCAAAATTAAAAAGTTACTATGTAAATAAATTGTGTAATTTGTAGAAGTCCCCCTGTAGTTTTTATATTTACGTTTTAGTCCTTAAGCGCCGCACGTGGAGCACCACGTGAGGCGCGTAATATTTGCAGTTAGGCCCTGTCGGGTCCTTGTATTTATTAAATGGTCTTGGAAATAAAAAGTCACGTGTATTTTTATTGTAATTTTTGCTTGAATGCCCCTGCGAACTATTTTATTTGCAAAAATACCCCTTCCAGGCCATTTAATTTTTAAATGCTTTGTCTATTTATTTTGTGCGCCATATTAATTCGAAAAATATTGCAAAAATAGACTTAACTACTGTCAGGTTGAACTTGCATGCTATATTTTTAATTTTTCATTTTGTCTCATTTTTGCATTTATTAAAAATCAAAAACATGTCCTTTATTCACTGTCTAACTGAGAAAATACCAAAAAAATATCAAAATGCATTGAAAAATTCCAAAAAAATTCCCTATGGTGTATTTTGAACTATGTTAGTGTCAGTCCAAAAATCCCTAAAAATCTCAAAAGGAAAACCTTAAAAATCCAGAAATACCCAAAAACTCCAAAAAAATATAAAAATTCACAGAAAAATCAGAAAAATATAAACTCAGGCCTTATTTATGCTACATTTTATTATCTTTATTAGAAAAATAGGGTGGAAAATTTTTGAGGCTTGTAACTATTTTTAATGTTCATTTTTATTACAGCCAGACCTTATTCCCATGTTTGCTATTATTTAGCTATTTAAAAATACTAAAAATATTCTCAAAAACCCCCCAAAAATCACAAAAACATTAAAATATGATGAAAAACCCAAAAAGACTTTACTCCTTCATTTTTGACTATTTTAAGTATTTTTGTAAATAATATAGTACCACTTTATGTATATATAGGTATTTCCTAAAAAGAAAAAATATATATATATAAATATATTATCTAATTATATTATTGTTATCCATATATATATACATATAATATAATAATAATAAATAAAAAAATAAAAATATATATATATAATTCATTAATTAAAAACCCACTGCACACAAGGATGACTAATATGCACAAGTAGGCGTATGCATTTTCGTATTGCTCTCTGTGGATCGATCTCTACATGCTTGTTCCCTATACATCCTTTTGGTAGAGTAAATAAAAATTAATTCACATTTCTTTTTGAGCTTGATTGTTGTATTCTTTGGTTGTGGGTTAATTGCTGATCAACCCCCATAGTCTGCGAGCGGTCGCCGCAGCGACACCTTTGTATTATTTATTCATGGTGACCCTCGTGGTCTATGGGCGGTTATCAGCCTCTCGAGTGCCTTTTTACTCAACACAAGTAGATTTTTAGCTTGTTGATCAATGTGTCCGTCAAGAGAGTTCGGAGCCGTATGCACTTGTTTTTCTGGGAGTATACCGGGGTGTGTCTCTTTTGAGTATCTAAGATACCTTTGAAACCCAGACTTGTATAGCTTATGATGTAGAGCCCTTTATTGGTGCTAGCCCGACTCCTTGGTCCTAATTAGTGCTTGGTCCAAGTGGACACTTTGAAAATGGTTGGGAGCGCTCACCAATGGTGGAAGCTCATTTGTAATTTGACTTTTGGAGGATAGAGCTTTTTTCTCAACATTTCTTTTCTTTTCTTTTCTTTTTGGCTAGCTCCACTGCTTTTACCAAAAGTTGGAGCACACTGATCAACAATTAAAATTAAGTTTCATCATACCCTGGAACATAGGTAAATATCAAAGAGATAGCATATGAACTTGTTCACATACTGGCTAAAGTTTTACTGACATTCAGGTTTCATGAAGCCTTCATTAACTTTATATCCCATCCTCGAGCATCATTAGATCGGGTCTAAACTCAAATCTCTAGTCCTAGTTCCTCAAGTGATAACTCATCTCATCTCATCAATCATGCAGTTGTGAAAGTGATTGTGCTGATCATATTCTTTTTGAAGGTAGAGATGAAGAGTGCAATATAGCACTCGAATCTTTCAAACTAGGAAAGTGTGGATTATTAAGTTCAAAATCCTAATGACTAAGGCATGTTAACTCAGACTCTCAAGATCACAAAAATCAAGTGTCCTCCAAATCCTTAAGCCTTTGAGTGATTGTGAATGTGTCAGGAATACACTAAGTCCTTAGTTAGCGATTTTTGTGATTTTTATTTTTGCAAATTTTATGGATTTTAATTTTCATTTTTTATTTTTTTAAAAGACAATGACTGGCCCAGACTCGTATAAACAGAAGTTTCTACTCTCAACCAGTATGGGTGTAACTACAGGCTGTTAGACGGATCCGTGTTACTTGAGGACTAAGCCATATACAATGTACTCTAAACCACCCACTCTGCTAAGGGAGACCGAGGTTCCCTCACTGAAAGTAGTTACTCAACCTAGTAGTCAAAGTCTCATTCAAAGAAAGTTTTTTTTCAAATTTTTATAGAATTTTTGAAAAAAAGTGTTTATTTATAATAAGTTTAATCCCTCACTTTTTAAGAAACATTTTTATAGGATTTTTACAGAACTCAATTCACAGGTTTACTTAAACCAAGTCGAAAAAGATTTTTCAAAAATTTTAAAAATATACGAGCTATGGCTAAAGTAAATATACAGTAATATACGGTATACCCCCTATACTTAACATTTGTTATGTCCTCATAGCATAAGTGATATGAAGCCATGGCTTGGTCAAATATAGGGTGATATAGCGGAACTGAGGAGGGTCCCCCTATACTTAGGTCAAAAATTGACTTTAGTATAAGAAGACTCAGAGAGGGAGGGGTGAATGAGTCGGGTTCCCCCATATACTTTGGATAAAATTAGCTTAAGTAAAGGATATGAAATGGGGGGGGGGGGTTTGTGTTAAGAGAAGCATTTACACTAAGATACAAGGGAAGAGGAGAGTGTGTTTTTACATAGGAAGAAGAGAAGGGGAGGGGGTTGTGCGATGTGTACAGTTTAAGGTGGGAGAGGGGGGAAGAGTGATTGTGTGAAATATATAGAGAGGAGGGAGATGGGAGGGGGGTGAGTGTATATGTGAAAGTGTGTGTGTGTGGAGGGGGGGGGTAGATCATCTAGTGATCTACTATTTTTTACAACATACGAGCCCTCTAATAAGGATTGTTAAAGATGCACATACCACAATTTTTTTACAATATGCAAATGCAAGCAGAGCTGATAAAAGTTCCTTTAATTCTTAGTCTAATCTTTTGCGGCCTCTTCAGTGGGAACTCCCAACTCTTTGCCTCCATGGAGATCAAGCATCCTCGATCTTCAAGGACCCTGTCACAAAAGACAAATGTTATAAAAATAGAAAGGAAATTATTCAGGAGAAATGATGCAGAAATAACACATGAAAAGAAGACCTGTCAATTTTGAAAATATTCAACACAAAATATATCAAAATCCAACAAATAAATGAAGGCGAGCCATGTCTTCGACAACGACGCCATTTGATTAACGCAAAATTCACCTCTTTGAGAATCGATAATTGTAGTATAGGAGGCAAAAAATGGTCGATCAAAACCCACAATCTTTTGAATGTTGTGGAATATTTTTACTTGGCAAGTCTACCAATGTCAAACACAGGGACACTAGCTACTTTATTTTATCTATCGAATTTTGGTCAATTAAGGATATGTGTGAATAATTCTCAATTCCAAGATCTTCATGCAGATGCAGAATACAATACAATTATATGATGCATGTAATTTTTATTCCATTTTTTATGCAATTATAAGATGATTCATGAGAGTAATGCAAAGATGAATGCAAGAAATAAACATGCAAATAGTTAATTACAAATATGCCCTAAACGGATCACTTAAATTCAGCAACAGATTAGGGTACGAAATCATAGTTGAATTGAGCACAAAAATATGAGAAGTCATCAATTCAGGGCAAAGACATGTAGAGCAAGAACATCATCTAACATAAAAATTCATCATATTTAAAATGGTGCCAGATGATAAAATTAAATATGCCATGAACTAGATGATGAAATAAGGATCAAAATGATAATAAATTAATCAATTTGGACTTATGATGCTCAAGTTATGAATAAAATAATGCAAGGGAATAATTGCAATAAAAATGTGGGAAATAAAAGGACAAATATCACAAATAAGTCCATGGAGGGACCTATTTACAATTTGTAAAAACTGTCTGGGCCCCATTATAATTTCTCCACTATATGCAGGGGTCATTTTGTAATTTCCAGAAGCTGCGAGGACATCCATGTAAAATACTTAGGTGCACACATTAGGGGTACACTCCTAGGGACCAAAGTGCATTTTTCAAAATAACCAGGGTCTTTTTTGTAAATTACCTAGCCCCCACGTGCGGTGCACATGAGGGGCTAGGCTCGGGACTCATCGCAGGCTCGGGCCACATGGAATCTGATGAGGGCTCAGTGCAAGGTTTGGTAGACCTGAGCCTGGAGGTTCGGGCTGGCCACGTGTCTTCATAAGGGTTGTCCGATCGAATTGATCGGATGGTAACTGCTTGTCGTGCTCCACCGTGGCCCACCAAAAGAGGCTGTGCTCCAGCAGGCTGCTGGAATCTCCTCCACGCGCCAATTGCTCGACTGAAGGTCAGAGAAGATTCGTGATGGTTTGGCGTTGAAGCTCAGACGATGGAGGAGTGGGGATGGCTGGCAGCTGCTGAGGATAGGCTGCGCCGGAGGCAGAGTTGTAGAACCTCGCTCTGGCCAAACTCCACCATTAAGGATGTACGACACCTGCAAGTGTTAGTATAGTCGAAGCTTGATGTGCGTGATGTGTGAGAGTGAGGTGAATGGAATGAGGCCCTGTGTGCAGCGGAGAAGGTGGAGGGCCGAGGCTCCATCTCGGGTTCTAGAGACGGGAAGAGGGTGAGTGAGGGGGTCAACGTGGGCGACTGATGGGTGGCGAAGCTTAGGAGGTGGATAGGCACGGATGATGATGAAGGTGATCGTCGAAAAAATCCAGAGATAAGTTAAAGAAAATAAGGGGGAAGAAGACATGATCGGAGGGAACCGTTGGAGGAGGAGGTGGCATGTGGTTGAGCTTCTTGGAGCTCGGGGGTCTTCGCACGGTGTGCTCGGTCATGCACGGAGCTTGAGCTACCGTCGGTGGTGGCGGAGCTTACATGGCGTGGCGCCATGGATCACACCGGAGGAACCGGGTCGTCGTCACCTCGATACCGCCCTCTGCTGTTACCGGAGGGCAGATGGAGCTGGGCCATGACCCTCGTAAATAGTGGATGGTTGTAGACGGTGACAAAGGAGCAATTTTTATAGGTAGAGGGTTGTGGGTATTTCGTGGTGACGAGCCGTTTTTGAAAGGTCATCTTGATGCGTGGGAGTGAAGGCGAGGTGCATTACTGGAGGCACGAAGATGGTGGGGCTTAGGGCAACGTGGAGGTGGCTGTTATGAGGGAGGATGGTGGTTGAAGTGCAGGTGAAAAATGGAAGGGGGAGGTGTAATAGTGAGGCGTAACGGACGGGGGCGAGGCGCACAAGAGGAGGAAGATGAGCGGGAACCGTTGGATCTTTCGATCCAATGCTTCATATGAAGTGCTGAAGTGCGGTGGAAATCAGATCCCTGATCATGATCGAATGGCGACGATTGTAGCGTGGGCGGACGTTCGTGATTAGATCAGGGGGTTTATCCAATGGTAGGAGAGGATGGTTGACATGGCATGAGGAGGACCATGGGATGGACGATCATCGAGTGGTTAGGAGGGAGGCGCTAGGGGGGCGACTCAGATCTGATCATAGCTCATATCAGACAACTGAAATGGGATGGGCAATGAGTGGATAGGATGGAGGGTCTCAGAAAGAGATCGGACGGTGGAAAGAGGAGGCGGGTGGCTGAGATAGAACGGGCCATGCGGACGGCCCAGAGGGTGCCACATGGCCCAATAAGTTAATCCGTAAATGTAAAATTAAAGGTAAATATGAAATAATTAGTTAGAGATAAAATTAGAAAAATGTTAAAACATGAAAGTTGTAGATCTCGATGAGATCTACAAGTTTCATGTTGGACAAAACGCCAAAAGAGGTCATTTATACAAAAGTGAGTTTTAGGGTTATTTTTAAAGGGTTAAAAATACTAATTTTTGGTTTTGACAATTTTTTTGTAGGTTTTACTCTATTTGAAGGGTAAGGGAAATTATAGACAATTAATCAATCTAATTTTTATGGATTTTTAATAAAATAAATACAAGGTAATTAAATACAATAATTATAGGTTAATTATTCACAATATAATACAATATAATATAGGATAATAATGAGGATTTATTAGTGAATTTTATTGAATTATTTAAGCTAGGGGTCTAATTAGTGATTTTTAGCATGATGAATACGAGATTCATCACACTCATGTGCTAATCATAAGCTATTTATAAAAATAGCTTGGTAAGCTGACTAGTCACTCTGTTCCCGAGTGACTATGCCAAGTCCATTTATGATACTTGCATATCCCCTAGTAATAGTGCTGGCATCCAATGCGAATGTTGCATCTTATGCAACCAATACTCAATTTGTTAAAGCAGTTATAATATCATTGACACTAGAACTCAATAATTATTATAACCAATATGTAATTTCTATTATCCTTATTAGAACACCCTTATTCCCATAGATCTCTATCTCCTAAGACTAAGACATAGTCTTATGTCTTATAAGGCATTCGCAGTTAATATCGTTTAGATCGCTATATGTAAAGTCTTAAGTTCTTGAAAATTAGACTTTGAGATCACTATTCAAAAGTCTTGTCCTCTTTTAAGGTGGCTTTATTACAACAATCAAGTATTTTTTCTCCATAGTAGGATTAGTAACAGTTTACTACTCCCACTCCCACTGTATGGCGGATATCTGATTTTTGTACACATCTAGAATACATAAGGCTTCTCATAATGGATGCAAGAGAATAAGCAGTTTTAGTATTCACTTCCTCAACTCTTTGAGGTGTTATCTGTTCAGATAAGCCAGTACCATATCTTAAAGGAAGGAAGCCTTCCTTGGGTTTTCTAAGAATAAAACAAGTCCAAGGTGTGCCACAATTATGACGGTCCCAATACCCTCTTCTCTTTGCTTTTGAACATCTTCAGAACTAAGATATAAGAGGCATCCTTGACATCATATCTCAAGGTATGGAACAATCAGATTATAGAACATTTATTATCATCCTTATATCATTCCCAATGATTAGGATATTATCTACATTTAGCATGATGAACACAATGACACCCTCACTAAGCTTCACATGGTTCATCATAATTCTATCTGAAATCATAACATTTATAATTTCATCAAATTCAATTTTCTAACTATAAGAAGCTTATTTGAGTGCATAGATAGAATTCCTTAGGCTTGCACACCTTGCATTTCTCATCCAAGAAGCCATGGGGCTAAATTATATGAATATCCTTGGTGAAGAATTTATAGAGGAATGCAGTCTTGACTTTCATCTTGAAGATATCATAGTCAAGTTATGCAGTTATAGTTAACAATATTCTGATGGGTTTAAGCATGGTTACTAGAGATCAATTCTCATCGCAAGTTGTCTTCTCTCTGTGTGTAGATCTTGGCTACGAGGCGTGCTTTGAAGGTCTCTACCTTCTCATCAGGTTCCCTCTTTCTCTTGAAGATCCATTTACACCTAACGGGTTTTACTCTTATAGGTGGATCATCTAGGATCCATATACAACACTTGTATATGAAGTCTACTTTAGACTTTCATGCCATGATACTCAGAAGCTTCATCATATGAAGTCAGATCATTGTCAAACTTATCTGACACATGGAATCCATACCTTTTAGGTGGTCTCACCGCCCTCAAACTAATTTGAAGAGGTATCAGTGTTTCATCTTTAATTGACATATTAGTTTCTGATTTCAGGAGCCTCATTATCTTCTGAAGATTCAATGAGTTCCTTTAATTCATTTTCGATCTTGATTCTCAAAAAAATCATCATGTAAGAATCATATGCTTAGAGATGAAATCTTTTAAGAATATCAAGTTCATAAAGTAGGTATCCAATACCATCCTTTAGTTTCCTAATGAAGCAACATTCTCTAGTGCTAGATTCCTGCATTCTTTCATCCATGATATTGTTATGGACCAAGTAACCCTTAATCCTCAAGTGTCTAGCACTATGCTAGGTTCCAAACTATAGCTTATGAGGGTTTTCAGGTTTAGATATGCATGGAATTTTGTTAAAGATAGATATTTACGATATATATACCTAGAAATTAAGAGTTAATTATGCTAATATTAATCATTGATCAAATCATGTCACACATGATCCAATTGCATCTCCCTACAACTCTATTGAGTTTAGGTGTTACAGGAGGAGTGAGACAGGAATGATACTCCTTTCTCCATAAGAAATTCCTTGAATTCATCCAATATGTATTTGCTACCTAGATTAGATCAAATTCATTTAATCTTCCTTCAAACATTCATTCTGAACCAAAATTGTGAAATCTTTGAACATTTCAAAGGTTTCTAAGGTGAAGAGAAGAAATCTTATATCACAATAATCATCAATAGATATCACATATCATTAATGTTTATTATGATTTTGATGATCCACATACATCAATATATATGAGATCTTAAATACCTTGGCATCATACATTGTTCCCAGAGAAGGGTGCATTGAACATTTTACTTTGAATCTATATTCATAAGTATGTAAGCTTTGAACCTCCAAACAATATAAAGTTCAACTTATTACTAGTCTATTGATCTTATCAATATATACATGTCCAAGACTTGATGCCAGATCATTGTCAAATTATCTTCATCCCCCTATTTATGTTTTAAGATTTAAATTCCAGTATTAGAAATGTTAATGACCTATTCACTAATTTTCTAATTTAGTAGAGTCCTCTAGATATTATATTACTATCTAAAATATATCCATCATAACTCTTTATAATAGGTCTATTCCAGAATACATGTCCATTTCCAACATTTCAAAATAAACAATGAATATATTCTAATATCTAGGTCATAGAGACATTATCTAAGACTAAGGGCTCTGCTCTCCCAATGAAAATATGTAGTCTATCTATCCAATAGAGATTATTGCAACAATTGTATCAAACATCCATGTGGATGATTATTAAACCTTAAAATCAAATTTTCTATTATTTTAAAACATATGCAACCAATTGCAAGTATTATTAAAAGACTGAGATACAATTATTAGACTTTGATCTTATCTAATAGGTAAGTTGATTTCAATGACGATATGTAGATATATAATATTTTGATGCACTATCTAAGTCCTTCTCTGAGGATTCTATATAGTCTAGATAGTCATACCATCAATATATCAACTTGTTGCAATATTGTCATTCATCCAACTCTTTGGATGTCATATGTGTGAAAATTACAGAAGTACAATCAATTCTTTGACTTTCCTTCTTACTTGGGTCAAACCATGCTTCCACCACATTTCCTTCATCTATAAACAACCATTGTGTAAGACAAAGGATCTATTATGTTTAACTCAGAAGATTTCAATATAAGAGTATTTTAACATTTATACATGCTTCATTCAATTCATACAATATGAATATTATGAAGCTAAAGTTTAGAGTATAGATAGTAGAGTGATGACACTCATCATAGCTACATTCATCTGAACTCTTAAAGGATTTGGTTCAAGCAGGTACTCAAACATTTTGAATACAACATCTCTTATCGAGCCACTAGTCTGCATAATACAGTGAACCATGTCATTCATGATTAAACGCCGAGAGCACATGTGTATGTCAGAACATCTTCTTATATTTTATAAGAATTTTTGATAATTACGATCATCATCAACGTGATACTTCCAAAGCACATTCGGTGAAAGATCAAAACTATAGAGACATAGAAACCCAAGGTTGTTGTCCTATTGTCTATTTAATTGTCATTCCTCATTATTATGAGGAAACTTGCACATTGCAATCACATACATTATGCATCCAACTGCATATACAATATCTTGATCATGGATCCAATCCATGATATTTAACCGATTATTATTGAGTATAGTTTTGAGTTGGTTTAATGTAGATTATCTGAAATAAGAAATATTTGCATAAATACCTATTTCAAAGTTATCTTGCCTTGTCAACTTTGAAAGTTCATTCCCTTATTCACTTTTAAAGTAATTGATATACTTACCATTATATCTCAAGCAAGATCCGGGATCTCCTTTTCTATCTTTGTTACATCCCAATAATATGAGAAACTATAACTCAGAAAAAAAGAAGCGGAAACTCATTCTTCCTTGCAAGTCCAACTTGCATTTTCCAATTCGGTCTTTAATACCCAAATCCACCACCCCTAAGGTGATGTTGTCCCGTTGTTAAGTGAACCAACCATCAAAAAGATTAGAATTCACTATGCGCAATCCAATATCGTCCCAATAGTACGAGGAATCGATATTAGGATCACTACAAATACGACCTTACTATTTCGGGAAGGAAAGAACCAGATCCATGTACCCTTGTATGCAAGAGCTATCACTTCAGACATGTGTTTCCTACACACAATCTATGACGACGGAACCCTTTGCCTTGATGGGAGACCATGGATGCCATTTATATGATCCTCCATATCATGCTCAAATTTTAACTAATCTTTATGAATCATATTACCATAATTAATTCTTACAAGGGAAATACTACTCTATTCATAATAGAGTATTTTTAATTGGATATAATTAAATTAATCATATTAAATCAATTATCAATCCAATTAAATCAATCAACAAACAATCTTGATTGTTACTTGAAGGATGGTATAATCTAAAAATACGTATTATTTAAATTTTAATAATTAGAAAAATACCTCATAATGATCATTTCAAGCATTATTCTTTCCTTACCCATTGTCATGGCCAGTACGCACTGGATATGGGTCAGATCGCTCGCAGAGCAACTTACTACCCCAACGATTCCTGACTAGACACCATATCCGCCTCAGGTCAGGATAATGTGATTTGATCATTTTATATTTGAGACGATATTCGTCCATTCAACTGAAGTTATACAATATAATATTTATCAAAACTATTTTGATTAATATTATAAGGAGAATCGCTAAAGAAATACCCAATCTTATTCAAGTAACAATGTTTTGTATGTAAAGATTGTCCTACAACTATTGCAGGATAAGCTAGGATTTCATGAAACATATATTCAATAGTCTATGATGATTAACTAACTATTTTAATGATTATTAGGAATCATAATTAAGAATCCAAGGTCATAATTTCCATGTTTTTCATTGAATTATAAACACATTAAGCAAAGAGAGTTGATGATCTAATCATCTTTCGACCCATCTCCAATAAATATGAAATATCTAGGGAAAACAGAGTCGGAATTGCGTGAAATAAATTCGAGCAGTTTGATGGTTTGATTCTCTACTTAATCCAAGTGTTTATTTCATACTTCATGATAGAAAAATAGTAAGAAAAATTAGTTTTCTTACAGATCCGTGAATACATGCAAAACAAATTCCATGGCGGGAATTTTCGAATCATTTTCATGCAATTTCGGTGTCAATAATAGGTTACTATTTTTGGGACATATTTAGACATTATAAATACATTTTTAACCAAAAACACATCCAAAATGCACAAATAATAGGTTTTACTTTAGCAAAAAAACCGATGCGAATCCTGCATCCAATGCAAAAAACAATGATTCCCACGCATCTGAAATATGAACCATGATCTCCTAGGATTTGGATCATTTCCAAGACCTCAACCAAGGCATTTATACCACTTGAAGGTTATGCGAACAACCTTAAGCACATCACGAAAGCATAAAGATCGCATCATATGCGATCAGGAGCGACTAGTCACACTAATCGCTCGGTGTAGTGGAATTTCAAAAAAATTAAAGTGGTGAAACCACATGATCCCAGGACACTTCTCTGATCGTTTTATCTAGACCACAAAATAGATATAGGAATATCTCTTGAAGCGTGGTTGCAATCATTGTCTCTAAGCGAAGAGACCTCCTGCCTCAAGTCCAACCTGGTGAAGGAGACGCTTGCGAGTGCGTTGATGAGACGTGGGCTTCTCGCAATCCAAGATGAAGACCCAAGTTTCGGAACTCCTAATTCTGTCACACAAAATCTAACGTCTTCTTCATGATCAAGAAGCACCAAACAAGATGGAGATCTGTAAGTAGTCAATCCGGCAACACAATGGCATCGTGATGACTACGATACTCTCTAGCACAAAGGGTGGACGACCACACTTGATAGAGACAGGGTGCGTGTGATGAGAATTAGAGAGAGAGGGAGCCTTGCAAAAAAATTTATAAAAGAAGAGCTAGGGTCGTCTCTTCTTTATAATATTTTAGGAGTCCATGGATCACAATCCATGTGAAATAAACAAAATCAATGGTTGAGATTGATTTGTATTCTATTCAATGACAATGATTTTGTTATATGAAAATACAATAATAATTAATTTAAATCAAATTAAATATATATAGATATTATCAATGTAATTTAATTTGACTAGATCAACATCCAATAAAGGATAAGGAAGGTGGCTAACCACCTTCCATATATGGAGGAGACAGACACGTTGAACAAGTCAAGGGTGGCCGTCCACCCTCCATATTAGGAAGGTGGTTCCATTTCCAATTATGTGAGATTATTGTATCTCACATAATCTTTTATTTATTTACAACAATCTTTTGTTGTAAATTAATTAAAAAAAATCTAAATTAATTTTTTGAATATTTCAATTGCCATTAAATAATGGTGAATCATATTCACACATCTAAAATAAAATGTAAATTGTATTTCCAATAATTTCAATGTGGATCCAATTCACATCAATAATTAATTTGTAGATATGATTTACAATGAGCTCTCTCTCTCTCTAATATATTATAAAGCACATTTATACAAATAATATTGATAGTGCTATTCACATTATTCATATCCTTGAGAAATAAATCATATTTAATTATCTTGGATAATCTATCTCATGCATCTAAACAATATGAATCACATTCACATTATTCATGATAAGTAAATCACATTTAATTAGTAATTTCTCAATGTTCAGACAGACAATTCATCAATGGAATTATTCTTGAACTCTTTCAAGAATAATGCGCTTTCTCCGCAGATACTTGGAGATAAGGACATAACGATTGTACGTACCATGTATAGTGACCTGGATATTGAGATCATATCTCAAATCTAGATCTCTGGGACCTCTCTTAGATGTTTGAATAAATCAAAACCATAAATCTAATATTCTCATTTCATTTGAATTACATTCAGATCAATGTCCAAAATTTTGACTAAGATCAGATCACTTCTCTACTGAGAGACATCATTAAAATCCAGACTTGTTTCATCACTCCCTCAGAATGGAAGCATCATGGTTATATAATGATTACATCACCCTTAGGTATTCCTAATACCTATACATCCTACATACGAGAAGACTAGATAAACCCAAAGTTTTAAGATATCTTTTAGATTATCGCCTTTATGGTTTTATCATTAAGTTTCTCATTCGATCATTGGGAGCTGGTATCGACCATATGCTTTTCAAAAGCATATATCATACCTACAAATTCTTGTCATGCTTCCAAAGCAAGACGACCATGCATGAAATTTGATCGGTCCCAACACTTCATGAGTGAGCTCATGTCTTCCGATTCACAAGTGAACCTGTATGATCCCTTTGAGAGATCGTATTACTCATATGCCCTTGTATGCACACCAGCATGTCGATGTATCGACCTTGATTTGGCCATCAACCTATCGGTCTACCAAATGACATACTCAGACATATAGCAACACATATGTCTCCGATCAGAGGATGCATGCATATATCGTGACAACATATGACATAGGTCTTCGTTATCTCATTCTTGTTAAGTCAAATCTTTGATCTAATTTATATGAAATCTCCAAATCTCTATTCTTATGCAGATAATCTGCATCAAGAGGCCGACCAGATGTCATCCTTTAGAGAAAGGATTGCCATCTCCTTATCAGTCTGGAAATCTTGACGATGCTTGATGAGTCCTCAATCTAACTCTTTAGATATTCATCCAAGCACCAGTCTCTATGACTCAACAATTGAATCAACACATGTAAGATCATTAAGATGGCCATAGTACATATCCCAATGTACTAAAAGATCTATTATGTAAATTAATTATTCTTCATTTCAGATCAGTGAATGAATTGCAATAACATTTATTACATAATGGCTCGTTGTGGGCTCACATGTCCAACAAACGTGTTGTATTCAAACGTGAGGTGATTGATCTGACGATTTGCAAGGCAAATTGTCACTATTTTTTTCTAATGCAAGGTATTGTATTTGAAGATTAAACATTTCAATATTTATCTTTCTTGATAGAATCTGATCGTTTGTTTTTTCACTTTTAATTTCAGTTTCAAATGTGATGGATGATTTGCGAATGGAAATTGATCACGATTTCTCAGAAGCAATGATGAACGATGCTTCCTATATGAATTTGGATTGTGTGAAGATCATATCAGAAAGAGCGATGATGAATGACTTGCAATTGGATTTGGATGACGAGAATATTATTTCAGAAGTATTAGGTTTGAATTATATTACTTTTGAATCCTAAAAAATCAACTATATCGCATTATATTGCTCAATCAACTTACTAAGAAAATTATAGCAACTTAATGATGGTATTTGCCTAAGTAACTGACAATATGTTAGGCACTACTTTCCTATATATTATTCTTGTTGATTCAATTTTATTCGCTAGTTACTTTTGCATCTTAAGAAAATAATGTATTACTTGTGTTCCTGTCCTTCTTACCGTATCTTTAATATTCTCTTCATTACTTACGCATCTTAATACATTACTTAAGTTTTTGTAAAGTGTTACTTATTTAAAAAGAACAGTTACTTGTCCCTTCATTACATACATATCTTAACAAATTACTTAAACATTTGTAATTAGAATTATATTGCTTTTGAATCCTTAAAAATAAATTATACTGTATTATGTTACAGAGTCAGATTACTAAAAAAATACCAAGTTACTGATGGCATTTTCCTAAGTTACTAACAATATGTTAGTTATTACTTTTCTATAATTTATTCTTATTAAATCATTCACTAATTACTTATATATCTTAAGAAAATACTATGTGTTACTTGTCTTCATGTCATTGTTACTGAATCTTTAATATTCTTTTCATTACTTACCTATCTAATAAATTGCTTAAGCGTTTGTAAAGTGTTACTGATTTAGAAAGAACATTTACTTATCATTCATTACTTATGTATCTTAACAATTTACTTAAATGATTGTAAAGTCTTACTGATTTAATAATAATCGTTACTTATCCATTCATTACTTATGTATTTTAATAAATTATTTAAGTATATTAATAAAATACTTATGATTTACCACTACTTATTAATTATATTATCTTCATTATTTACATATATTGATAAATTTCTTATACTTTTTCGAAAGTGTTAATGAATCAAATACAATTACTTGTCACACCATTACTTAAATATATTATTAAAATACGTATGTAACGCAATGTGTTACTGATATAAAAGCAAAAGTTACTTGTTTTATTTGTTTATGTTTCAAATTTAATGATCCTATTTACTTATGCTACCAACAACTTACTGATGCTATTTTTATTATGTTACCAATAATTTATTTTTTGTTACTTGCGGAAGAATTTGCTTTACTGATACTATATAATGTTGTCTACATATACACATTGTATTTAACTATAATAATGATTTCACATATACTTCGTTGGTGTAAATTACATATTGTAGCTAAAATATTAAATAAAAAATAATTTATTATCAATTGTTTTAGATCCAGATAAATTTTTTGATGATTTATTGAATGATGATCCACCAATTTCATATGTGGATCCAACTATTATTCCACGTGAAGATCTTTCATTTGCAAGCCTTAAGGACTGTGAATTATTTTATGAGATGTACGCTACAGAAATTAGTCTCAATATTTGAAAGAGTAGCCCAAAGTACACACTTGATAGACTAGCCAAAGTCAGGAGCCTTACATTCAGGAAGTATGTTTGTTGGAAGGAAGGAAATTATGTGCAAGATGTTAAAAAAGTAAAAAACTAGTAAAATAACATCAAGATTGGTTGTGTTTGATGCAAAATCAGAGCGCGAAGGAATTGATAGCGAGGGAAGAAGATGTGAAATAACATACATGGATATAACACAAAGATATGTGTGAAGTTAAATCCATTATCAAAATAATGTGATGTTACAACATTTGTTGAGGAACATTACCATAAACTTGTATCTCCAAGCAAAAAGAAATATTTAAGACCTAATAGGAGATTCAAAAAGGCTACAAAGAATTTGCTATCTACTATGTCAGAAGTGAACATTCCTACAACAAAAAAAATAACATTTTTGGATAAGGAGAGTGATCCTCTTGAATGAGTTGGATGCATAACTAGGGATATTTATAATTTGAAGAGAGATGCAAAGAAAAAGATCGAAGGGTGTGATTTTATTATGCACTTGGAACACCTTGAATATTGTAAAAGTTTAACATCAGTTTTCTTTTATCCTTATAATGTTGATAAAGATAGATGTTTGATCCATTGCATGTGTATAAATTCTTATTCATTGGAAGATACAAGCTTTTCGATGATGCAATTACATTTGATAGCACACACGGTACGTACAAATACAAGCTTATTTTCGCATCGTTTTGCGGCGTTAACAATAAAAAAATTGTGTTCTTTTGCAATGCATTCTTAATGAACGAGACAAAAGATACTTTTCGTATGACTTTTTTTTAGAATTTTATAGAGGCGGTAAAAGTTGCTCCTAAAACAATAATGACTGATCAATGTAGATTGATTAATGCGGTTATAAAGGAAGTTATTCCTCATACAAAACATATGTATTGTGGTTGGGACATAATTGCAAACATGAATAAGAGTGTTGGTTTAACAAAAAGAACATAAATTGCAATCCCAGCCTTCAGCAAGGTCATATGGAACGAAAAAGATGAAGAAGACTTTGATGTTGAATGGAAGAGAATAATAACAAAATGCAATTTAGAGAAAAATAAATGGGTACAGAAAATGTATCGAATTAGGAGGAAATATGTTCCTATTTTCTTGAGAAGTTATTTTTTTGCAGTCATGAATAAAACTAAGAGGACTGAGTGCATGAATACTTTTTTGAGCAACAATGTGAATGCAGGGAATAGTTTGTATGAGTTCATGACAAGATTTCAAACTGCAATTCAAAGATAATGCAAACAAAATTGGCAATGATACAGAAAATAAGAAGCCTAAATTGAAGACACAGTGGAGTATTGAAAAATAAATTTCAGAGCATTTCATGAAGACATTATTCTACATTGTTAAAAAAGAGCTTGAGAAATGCATTGAATTGAATGTACCTTCAGTTTGAGAAATCCATCGTGAATACTAAGATTCAAATCTGATCAATCCATTACTATATATTAAAGAGGGGTGTAAGGCCCATTTCCATTAATTTTTTACCAAGAAATTCCCTCTATACCCTTGCTATTCTAATTTGATTATATTCTATCTCCTATTTTTTACACCATCTTTCGCACACATAGACAGATATTTGACGTCCAAGTGCCCACCCTGTCTAGCCACGTTGCGCATGAAAACGAAGATGAGCATGCATGTCATACCTGCTGCGCCTCCTCACCTTCCTTTCCGCTCGAACTCTCCACCATACGTTTCCCTCTCTTATGTTCAATCTTACAAAGGTACAATCCCATCCGGTATGTTGTAAGCTACCTCTTCAATTTCCATGTCTGGGAACGTGCCTCCTCCAGATATCAGTGATCAATGGTCTGATAATGTGCCTGGTGGAACTCACGAATTGCCACACTCATCGATGTACCTCTGCCCAACATCTTTGATTGTTGCTCCTAAAATGAGGTCCTTGATGGTATGAGAACACTTTAAGCATGGAGTTTTCTTATCTTATTTCTGCAGTTTCCACCATTCCACCGTAGCTTTGCTTCATTAAACTTTTGTTTAACTTTTATTTTTTTACTTCTTCAATACTTTGCTACTAATGTGCCGACACTTTATTAACTTCTGTTTAGCTTTCATTTTTTATTTGATATGTGTATGAAGTTTTCATTATCTTCTTGCTACAGATTCTACCATTTCAACGTAGCACTGTTTCATTGAACTTTTGTTTAACTTCCACTTTTTTTGCTTTTGTTTAAATTTGGACACACTATTATCAATGTATCTACACTTCATTACACCCGTCTAATTTTTATTTTCCATTTGATATGCGCTAGCTAGGTTTTCCATCATTCCACCATAGTTTTGTTTCGTTACACTTCCATTCAGTTTGTTCATGGGTTAATATTTCAAAAGTTCTCATGCATAGATGTCGTGTATGATCTAGAAGATTTGTTTTCATCTATTTTCACCTCACATAGTCAAGACCATAATGCAAGAGCATATTTGCATGTTATAAAAAGAAGCATTATCAATATTATAACAGAAAAGAAATTTGCTTGCTACCTGCATGTTGATACAATCATTTATTAATGTAGTTAATATACGACTCAATTTTCATCATTCTTTCGATGTGCCTACACTTCCTTACACTTCTGCACTTTCATTTTTCCTTCAGTGAGTGTTCCACCGTAACTATACTTAATTGCACTTCCATTCATTCTGTTCATGGGATATTTAATGTTTAAAAGGCTCATATGCAATGCATGTCCACCCTTTTTATTTTATTTATATCGGTTTGATTTGATGTAAAAAATCAACAATGGACGTTTAGTTTCCATTAAAATTGATTGTATGACATCCTATGTGTGGATATCCACTTCGTATGCATATGTGGGAGCTTCCATGTAACTATATCCTCACATTGCATATCAGGTAGTGGAATATTAGGAGATATTTCAGAAATGCACAATTTCAGCGTTGATTTATTCATTATAAATTATTGATATTTAGTAATCACGATCTAAAGATGGTATTCAAATGCACATTTAGGATATTATGTAGACATAAGCTGAATCTAGAAGGCTTGGAGCAATCGTCTTGATCTGGAGGGTACTGTAGTAAACAATTTACTAAAATGTGCTAAGCCTTCTCCCACTATAAGTAGGGTCGGCTATATGGATTCTTGCTCAAATCCATGTTGAAAGATTCGACTATTTTTTACGCTGGCCGTCGACTACCTAACGCAACCCCTGCAAGAGTGGGATTTGAACCCTGGTCTTTTGTGCGGTAGTAAACAATTTATTATCAACAAAAAAACCACTACATGGTGTATGCATTTACTTCTTATCCACAAAAATTAATTAATAGTGTTGTTTTAAAATATGACATAAATAAAGATGAGATTGGTATATCCACTACTGTCAGACATAGCTATGGTAATTAAGAAGCCTTTGGAAGGACATCTTCCTATATCCAAATCCGTCGAATGATGGAGGATGCCATTACCAACAATTCTATGTTGTAGTTTTTTCTTACGAGGTGCGGGGTTAGATATGTACATCATATTTTGTGTGGAATTAGATAGGTATATCATATTTTTGAACTGGCATGAGAATATAGTGGGAATACATTTTTGTTTTCAAATGTTCTTTAGATACATCTTAAAATAAAGATTGGATTAGGAAATCATTTCTGCCTCCAATATTTCTACACTAATATCAAAGAAATCTTGGAAATAGACAATAATATAGCGCTATATTAGTTTCCTCTAATATAAATTATTTATCATTTAACAAAAAAATACTTTTACATTTCTATATTAGTATACAATATCCTATATTGTACATTAACGTACATATAGCGGAGAAAAACCTAAGTTTTGCTTTTTTGTGGAGAGTTCACTGCAATAACAATCAGATATACCATGCTTCAGAAGAAACACGTGTAATTAAAATCAACAATGACAACATACATCTTAGATATTAACTACTCTTTTTTAGAAAAAGATCGCATTTTATTCCATCGTAAAGAAGAGTACGGGGCCACAGAGGTAAATGGAGGCCTGATAATTAGTACAAGACAAGTTTACACCCATGACTGAACAAAATGCAGAAATTTACTTTTAATATGTACATCGATAACGATGTTCTATATTCATATAATGTTTCTACTTCATAACCTGCTTCACAAATTTCACATATTATCTAACATTATTCTATTTATTTTTCATTGCATGTTAGCCCCCAACATCTAATCAATATTGTGGTCTTTAGAGGAAAACAAATGATGTAGATAAAATATTCTATTTGCTACCATCATGATCAACATATTCGTACTTTTGGTACAAATATTTCAAACTCCTTAATTTTTTGTATGCTCCAAACATTTTCATATCTTCTTTGAAATGCACTGATAAGTAGGCAAAAAAACATGCTATACATGGCACCTTACTGCACTGTTTACCAAAACATTATTATAATTACTATCTTGATGTTCCTTCTGCTATTCAAAAAAGAGTGCTTTTCTTGGCTTTTTGTCAATGTTCATACAAATAGCTTCATCACTTAAAATCTTGGTGTTGTGCATATGGTAGAAGAAGCAATGCTCTTTTAATGGACTATGATGACATGATGGCCATACACTCTTCTTTATAGCGGAGATGTCATTTACCAATCTTGAATATATGCATGTATTTGATTGTAATTAATAGGACTGGATTGAAAAAATACGATCGACTTAATAATCATCGTCTTAATAATCATCATAGCCTGAAGGCAAACTTTCATGTCTATAGAATTCATCAAGTCAAAAATAACGAAGGAGGCATGAACGCTTTAGGAGAAGATGGAAAGGCTCTTTAGACGTCTAAATAGCAAGGTCGCCCAAGATGATTTTGTCATGCATAACATTAAAGAATTTTCTCAATTGCCTACCCCGTGCAAAGCACGGGTTCTTGCTAGTTATTAATTAAGGAAAAAGGCATACATCGAAAGTGATACATATTTGAGTTATACAACCGATATAACTAAAACCCTATTGAAGGATTGTAGCTATAATATCATATTTCTAGCATTGAAATTATTGTTAAAGCACAAAAAAATCCTTCTGCCTAAACAATAGCAATTTAGAGGAAAGGTTTATGAAATGTTTAGAAATACAAAGTTTGAATGCTTTCATATTTAATTCCTATTGATCTTTTATTTTTGATGATGTATCTTTTGTTGTTCAATGGCTTACTTAAGAAAAAGGATCCTTAAGATGTCAAAGACGGTATACATGGATTAAAACGTAACATTGATCTGATAATTTGAACATGAGTTATGTTAGTGTTCTTTATATATTCACATTAACGAGTATTTAAGTTATGTGAAGAGAGAATTAAGCAATCCATCTGTGAGGCCTGTTTATCGAAAGCATGATCATCGACGCAAAAATGACAAAGAGAATGTGATTTACGATGGATCCAGACCCTGCATTTTCTCATCTATTTTTGTTCGATATAGTTATATAAATAGATTTAATTACATTCTTAAGATTGGATTTCTTAAGAATGCAATGATTGCCTGATATCCCTATGTACCTCCATTAACGAGCCTTGGAGATAATGTGTTGATTTTGTTTGACCTACCTTTATTTCCGCTACGTGCAACAACTTCTTCACCAACATTTTCTAGGGAAACTGAACAATGTGCCACTATGCACTAGATGTTTGCTAATTTCCAATGTCTAAGATGGCTTAACACCACAGAACAACTACTTAATTAGCATGATTCCAATTACGAAATCCCTGTTCAGCAAACATATTAAGACACAGAATAGAGCTGAATGACCTTCAGTTACATAATTAATGACTTTGCCCCCCTGAAATTTCTGTTGAACTCGATCAATCATATACTGAATTTCACCCAGGAAAATTTTGTGGAATGGAACAGTGACAGAATGTTCTCGTATATATGAATAAGCCACTACACCTGAGAATATATCAGTGTACTGGAACAAATCAATAGCCTGTGCAATATATGTTACACGCATCATATTGCTGACTTATTTTTGTAAATACAACAGAAACAAGATGACAATGATGAGAAATGCATTGTTAAAAAAGAGCTTGAACAATTATCTACTGCAGGTTGAGGAATGTTGGTGAAGGTACATTCTCCTCAACCGAAAGTGCAAGGTCCTTCATAGACTCTGAATCTTCTCCGTGCTGCAATAATGCTCTCGTACTCCTTATCTTCCTTCTCGCAGATGTCTCTATCTCATGATGACGATGTTGCTGACGATGCCTGGCCTCATCGTCCTCTGAAGTCTCCTCAGGATGAGCTTCATATGTCCTCTCCATATCCCTTTCTCGATCAGGTACAACCACGGTCCTTCCGCTCCTGAGTGACATGTAGTTAATACAATCAAAAGGAAGTATATCATGCTCAGATTCGTGAGAATATGAGTAGTATACCTGATCATATAGCTGTTGTTGCTGAGTCTTGTTCAGGCTGTTGGGGTTAGCCTGAACCTAAGTGGGAATGGATATAGAAGGGGCAGTCTCTCATCGTGCAAACGAGATAAGCGGTTGAGGACAACCCTCAAATCATTTTTCTCGTTCCTGTAGGAATGTAACTCCTCGAGTATCTTCCGCTGAAAATCTATGGACCTGACGATGACGGTTGTTGTTGTGAAGAAGGATGGGAAGAATGTAAAGTGACCCCGATGGCCCTGGTACCACAATTGCTAGGATAGATGCTGCATACGTGGGCCCTGCTGGCCATAGTGGTACATCTATTGTCGGACATACAACTATTGCTGCTCGATGCCTGGGAATGGCCAACTCATCCATCATCATATTGATCCTCTCTACGACGGTTAACTTATCTGCTATAATACCAATGCCGGATGGATCAACTATAGCCCTCGTCCCCCTTATAGGTAAGAGTGGTAAGGGGGTGTCTGTCTAAGCTCTGTACACAATATGTGCTCAGCTCATCTCGGCCATCCTCTCAAACACCTTCCAGACAGTGTCCACACCACGTGCAATGTAGCTGCCTCCACAAGAAGCACTAACTAAACCATGCACCTTAGGGTTGAGACCACAATACACTGATTGAACCGGGATGGTAGGCTCTAAACCGTGATAAGGACACTTCTGCAAGATGCCTTTGAATCTCTCCCATGTGTCACAGAACACTTCATTGGGAAGTTTGGAGAAACTAGTGACGTGTGAGCGCATCAAATTAGTTCTACTCAAAAAGTAGAACTTCTTCAAGAAAAGGTCTTTGAACTGCACATAGGTAGTTACAACTACCTCCAGGTTCTTCATCCAATAATCAACCTTATCTTTTACGGAAAAAAGAAAGGCTTTGAGCCTAATGTAGTCTTGGCTAACCGTAGGATGCCTAAGGTTAGTATAGACCACCTCAAAGTCCCTTAAGAATGCATACGGTTCCTCATGTGCATTCACGTGAAAATGAAGCAACAAACTCAGAAACTAAAGCTTTAACTCGTATTCAACTTCTAGCTCTACCAGACTCAACCAATTTATCATTTGGTACTGTCCAAGACTATATGCTGCATCCATAGGTGCATATAATCTCAAATTTAGTTGACCAATCTGCGCTCTTAATGATGCTGCATTTTGCTCAGAGGCGACTAGCCTTACTAATACCAATTGCATTGGATCTTCACCCTCTTCCTCCTCTCCATTCTGTCTCTTTGGAGGTATCATGAATGAATCTTCCAAACCTTCATAAAAAACATGATTGGAATGAGATCTTGAAGAAGACATTGAAATGAAGTCAATCTCACCAAGGCAATGGTTTTCGTCTGTAAGAAGAGAAGAAAGAAAGGGATCAGTTAGGATGTAACCGCTCCCTAAGAATGATCATGATACACCTAATTGAAAAAAGGATTATTTCGAATCTGGGAACGTCCATGAGAAGAAAGTGGTTGGACCTTGGAAGACATGATATTTGGACGGTTCAAGGAAAGGTTCGCGAATTGTGAACAAATTTCCGACCAAATATCTATCTTTGATTTAAAAGAGAATACGAGATATGAGCACGCTCGATTCAAAAAGAGATAGTACTATGGTGCACGTAAATATAATGCAATCAAACCTCTTTGAATAGATTCACCAACTCAACACTTGAAAGCCGTAGGAGTTCGACCTTATTTATCTTGTCAATTTTAATTGGTGATTCAAACAATCTTATACAAGTACACGCGATATCTCATACTACACCCAGTTGAAGTCCTATAAGCCCTCAATCAATGGAGTGATCTTCCTGAGTTGTCAGGTTCAATATCACACTCCAAAAGGAACTTATAAGCTTAGATAACTAAAATGTATTTCTAAGGTTGGAGGCAACCACTTGCAGCTCCTAAAATCTGTGAAAGTCAGACCTAAACAATTAGGGTGGAAGTCCAGGATTTTGGGCTCTAATCTTAGGGATTTGTCCTCATCCACTTGTATGGGGGTAAGTACCTGCATACAATGAGGGTTTTACTGCCCATAATATATGGTTAATTTTATTCCAAATTATTTGAAGTCAACTTGCATTAATTTAGTCCCAATTTTAATTGTTGGTTATCACTTGAATTAGGTGACCACATAATAATCTACTAACATACAATCCCTTTTTCCTTTATCCTTAGGTTGGTAAAATCTGAGGGAGAAGACAGAAAACAGAATGCAGTCGAAAATCAATGATGAATGCAGTTGTTTAGGAATACTTACAGTGATTCACCGCACTATCAATGTGTATGCAAGACTAAATGTATAAATATTACTCTAAATAATGCAAATAAAAAACGCCACACCTACCATGAGTTCTATTAGCGATGAAGAAGATCAATAATTTTTGACTAGATAGAACGTCGCTTACGTGTGCTCAATGAATCTCCTAAGATTATTGTGAATCTTATGAGACAAAAATTATGTATCCTAAGTTACAATAAAGATCAAGCAAAAAGGACCTAAGATATCTCTATTTGAAGCGTAGTGCCTTGAACTAAATCACCACTCAAGTAGATAATCACTTTCGCCACAACCACACAATTAATAAAAATAATAGATGACCTCTTTATACATGTGAGAACTCAATCAATGTAAATTAAGCAATTAATTACAAATTAATTACAGAATAAATTACAATAAATAATACGTAGAAAGTACAACATGAAGTACTATTTAATTGAACTAAAATTTCTCCTAATAAAATTTGCTTTGTAGTCTCTTCAGCTGAAGCTCCAAGCTCCTCACCTCCGCGACCCTCTGAGCATTTTCAGCTTTGCGATTTCTACCACAAAATAATAAAAGTATCAAAATTATTCTCAGAAGAAATTTAGCAAATCAAATAGCTACAAACCACAGAGAAACTCAAGACAAAAATAATATAACAACACATAACAAGAACTTAACCTAAGAAGCTCTAGAATTCACAACAATAAATAATTAACACTAAATAAAATCAAATAATGTGTCGCATCCCCAGTAATGGTGCCATCTGATGGATTGTTAACCGACTAAAATATTATGTTCTCGTTGTAACATGGGCCAATCAACAATCACTCAGAACCGAGAGAAGATCTCTGTGAAGAGTTCTCTGCTTAAACTTTTACCTGAACAAGTCCAGTGTCAAGCACGTGAATACGAGCAATTATCTACTTAAATTTAAAAGTAAACTATTTAAGTAAGAAATTTATAGGCTCTTAGTCAAGCAGGATGCAAAGAAATACAAGCATGCATTTTTTAAGGATTTTTATGCAATTAATTTACATGATAAACCATGATACAATGCAATCATAAACTAAAGACACAACACACAAATAAGCTCTTGATTACATAGAATAATTACTTGTGAAAACAATCAATAATTCAATGATCAATCAATGCCAAAAGGAGAGCAATTCAACCTTAATAAAAATTTATTTTTTATTAATAAGAAGATTGAATAGTAAAAAATAACACTCTAAAATTAATGCATGAATTTATAGATCAAAACAGTGATTTAATTGCAATAAATTAAAGATAAAAATAGCTTTCCAACAATATCGATTTCATTAAATTTTGATAAGCGGTTCACAAGTTATTAACAGAACAAGGCATGGACATACATGCAATAAAACATGAATTATTTAATTACATATAAATCCAAATAGGACTAAATAGCAATTACAGAAAACTACTTGGATATAAGCGTAATTTTTCCATAGGTGAGCCTTATCTACAATTTTGAATCTTTATTGGGCTGGTTTGTAATTTTTTAAGACTCATCTGATAAAATGCTTAACAATAACATTGATGTTGGAAGGAAGAGCCCGCAACATGACACCCTGATGGAGAGACGACATGCAATGGCAACCCCCAAATGTTGAAGGAGATGTTAGCGACCCTATGGAGGAAGGACATGCGATGTGGACACTTTGGATGTTGAGGCAATGTCAACCTGATATAAGAATGGCTTGCGATTGTGGCTGGAAGTATGCATCATGGCAATGGTGGCCGATAGTCCTGATTGCATCAACTTGTTGTGGGAAGGCAATCCCACGATGATGGCCATCGATTCTTTGTGAGAAGGAATGGGAGAAATATACGAATACATAATATAAGCAACCCCTATTAAAAACTCCTTAAAATGGAATGATACTAACGAGTCCTAGATTTAAGTGATTGCTTTTCATTAACTACATATATTCCAAAAAGCAGAAATGCCAAGATTATTTCAGGGATAATTTTGATGGATAAAGGTATTTCAACATCACAAATCTCACATCTTCTAATTGGTGCATCAATCAACCTCCTTTGCAAATGGTCAAACCATCTTACGTGATTTTCTCTCATGTTATACTCTATCTGAGCTACACCAACCTTATGATCGCATCATTCTGAATCCGATCTTTTCGTTTAAGACAACATATCCACCTTAGCATTTTCATTTTTACTACTGTCATTCTCTACAAATGTCTATTGTTACATGCCAACATTCTGATCCATAGAGTATAACATGTCTTACGATTGTTTTGTAATACTTTTCTTTGACTTTTAAAGAGATTTTTTATCGTAAAGAACAATAGAAGCTCCTCTCCACTTTAGCCAACCTGCATTTATTATATGAGCAACACCTCCATGAATTTCTCATCCTATTGCAAAATATATCCGAAATATCTAAAAGAATCTTTCTTCTGAATGTTATATGTCTCTAATCTTTACCTCGAGTCATTCATCATTATTTCCATCAAATGTGCACTCCATATATATTCACTCTTAGACCTACTTATACGAAATCCTTTAGTCTCTAATCATGTCTTCAAATCTCCAGCTTCTAATTTACTCCATTTATTGTCTCATCAATCAACACAATATCATTGACGAAAAAAATACGTCAAGGTATCTCATCCTGAATGTGACTACTCAACTCGTCCATAATCAAAGTAAAAAGGAATAGACACCAAGTTGAATCTTGATGCAGACCAATGTCGATGTTAAAATAATTAGTTTTTCAGAGTAGATCACTACACAAGATGAAGCTCCATCATACATATCCTTTATAATGTTAATGTTTAGGACATGTATGTATCTCTTCTCGAAAACTCTCCACAATATCTCCATTGGGAATGAATAATAAGCCTTCTCCAAATTAATAGAAATTATAAGGAGGTTCTTTTTAACTCTATAAATCTCCATTGTTCTCCTAAACAAGTGGATAGCTTAAATAGTTGAGCACTTTTGTATGAATCTGAATTGATTTTGAGTTACTTTTGAAACTTGTTTCAACCTTCTTTCGAATACATGCTCCTAAATTTTCATAGTATGACTCATCAGTTTGATACCTCTATAATTCGAACAATTTTGAATGTCTCCTTTATTCTTATAAAGAGGCACCACAATGCTTCTCCTCCATTCTTTTTGTATTTTCTTACTTCACCAAATAACATTGAATAAATTTGTGAGACAAATCAAACTCCCTTCACCTAAAACTCTCCAAACTTTTATAGGAATGTCATAAGTTCCTACCCATTTCTCAGGTTTCATAACCTTAAAAGTCTCCTCTACTTCATTTATATATGTCTATAGCTTGCATGATTCAGGTAACATTCACTATCAGCAAGATCTACATCTCAAAGTAATCTCTTTATTTCCGTCCCAATGAAAAACTTATGGAAATATTGATTCCATCTAGTCTCTATATCCGTTTAAGTAACAAGCACATGTCCTTCCTCATTCTTGATGCATCTCACTTAAGAAAGATCTATGGTCTTTCTTTATCTTGCTTTGGCAAATCAGAATATATCCTTCTGGCCCTCACTTGAGTCAAGTTTTTTGTACAAAACTCCATAAGCTTTTGACTTTGCTTCAGTTACAACCTTCTTCGCTTCCTTCTTAAAGCAAGCTCTTCTAATTTTAAGCTTCTCTTGCACTCCTTCACTCCACCACCAAGCCTCCTTTTGGTATGGAATTCCTCTTTAGACTTGTCCAACATCTATTTGGCTACCCTTCTGATTTAAGATGCTATCACCTCCCACATTTCATTTGCAATTCTCATACAATCCTAAGATAAGTCTTCTGAAATCTTTCCTTGAAGCTCGATTGCTTCAACTGAAGATTCCACCATTTAGTTTTAATGATCTTGGGAACCATCCTCTTCGTTGCAACCCTTTTATTTGCACATCCATGACTAGCAAGCGATGCTAAGATGTCAAGCTCACTCGTGGGATTACTTTGCTGTTTCTGCAACACAACCCATCTCTTCCCTCACGTAAAGTAATCTATATGTATTTTAGTGGTGCCATTCTTATAAGACCCACCTTATCTGAAGTTTTTCCTATATATATATATATCCATGTGATGGTAAATCTAAAGTAGATATGTTAATTTTACTTATCGTAACGGTGAAATTAAGAACTGTATAATTTTTCATTAGGATTATGAAAATCAATTTATCAGGCAAAAAATACATTGAAATGTAGCACCCATTAATATTATTAGTGGGATGGTTGTTTATACTAATAACTTTTGAACAAGATAGATATGCAAAATGTTTGGATGTAAGTGTATCCTTCCTCCCAAATCGGCACTCGATGTGTCATTTTGGGCTTTCTCTCCATATCGACACCTTAGGTACCAATATATACCTAAAATTATAAATATTTATTTTCCATATCTATTTACTAAATTAAGATTAATCAATAGTTATTTTCTTTAAAGAAGCCAGCACCGAAGTCGGTATCATTTGCTTTGGGCTAAATAAAAACATGTCTATATATTCCAAAAAAATCAACTATTCAAGCAGACATGTCAATATACACATATACACGAATCTTTACGATTTTTCATTGGAATACAAGTACATTAATTGGCTTGATATCACATAAAGAACAAGAAAAATTCAATAACAAACAAAATCATTCATAAAAAAACATAAAGAGAGTAAAAAATATCGAATGCAGAGGAACACTGATTTCTCTGGTTATTATCCCAACAAATGAATCCCAAACATAAATAACCATTTATTCAAAAATAAAAACTTCAACCAAATGAACCCTATGGGCCTGTTTGGTTGGAGGGGTGACCCGGGTCGGATCGGGTCACCCCCTTACAACCCCCGTTTGTTTAGCAGGTAGAACGGGTTGGAGAGGGCCTTGGCGTGCGATTCTTTTGTGCCCTCGAAGCTTACTTCTGACCCGTACTGTACGTATTGTCAATTCAATGCCTCGAAAGAGTCGCAACTTTTGGCATGAGGCCCGAGATGAACTCGGTTCGAAACAAAGCCCTTTCCCCTTCGCAGGTCGTCTTCCTCCTTTCTCCCTGGTCTTCCGCTGCCCCGACAACACCTGCAGCTAGGGTTTTGACAACTCGAACAGGGCTGGCGTGTTTCCAGTAGACATATGGGCGCCCGCAGCATACATCCCATCCCTCCCCTCCGCGCAGGCCTACGATGGAGCAGCGCGCCGATTCTTGTGAGTCCGCAGCCCCCCGCGCGTCTCCTCGTCCATTGAGGGGAGGGAGGCGAAGGAGCAAGGTAGAGGAGGAAGTGTCCGCCTATAAATATTGCGCGACCTTCTTGTGGATCTTGCACGAGCTCGCGCGTGTGGGTGTTAGGGTCGGAGAGGAGGAGACGTTGGCGTTTGCGAGGTGCATTCTCGGAAGGTAAGCCTGATGCTCGTTATTTCCTTTTTGTCGTTTTGGATCCCCCTGCTTCTGCGATGATCCTCAACTTTTCGGATTTGCTGGATGTGGTCTTCTGTTCTGAATGTGGTCTTCTGTTCTGAATGTACCCACGATTATGTTTTGTAGACATACCTGCGATGCTAACTGCATCCACAACTCGTTGGACCTGTTGTGAATCTTTCTTTGCGATGATCCTCTTTTTGTTTGATGTGTTGCTGGATTCAGTCATTAATTTCGATATGACCATAATCGTATGTAGAGATACCTGCGAGTAGTAATTTACCCCATCCATAATGCCTTGGTCAATTTGTCAGCCCTTTGTCCAAAATTTTAAAACATAACTGCAGAGAACATACGATCGCAAAGCACTATTGTTGCCTCCGTTGCAAGGAGATTTGGTAGCCTTCATTCCTCTGTCTCGCACGCAACTACCCCCCATCCCCTGCCCACCCCTTGAAATTAGGCATGGTCCAGTTGTAGTTCACGAAGGTCCCTGTGGCTCAACACAGCCTGCAAATGAGATTGCAATTTTTGTTTGAGGAAATTCACGCTCAGGCCTATTCCAAGGTCCCCCACTACTGTTAACTACAACAAACTTTAATTTAAGCTCTGAAGAAATGGAGTAAGAAGCACATAATTTAGCATGTCTTCCGCGCGTATTATTGGATGTGTATATCCTGAACATTCCCCTTTCAGTACTTCTTTCCGACTCTGCTATGTATGAACACCTTTGAGCAAATGAAATAAAACATTCTTGTAGTTATAGTATTTTAAAAATTGCGAGAATGACAAGATATTGAAAGAACAACAGAACAAAAGGAACAGAACAACAGAACCATATCTTTCTATGTTATTCAGTATAAGTGTTTTTTTATATTCTTAGAACTTTACATCAGGCTGTGTGAATATCGTGATTAAAACTTTACATGAGGTCCTTAAAAAATGTAGCCAACCATAGCTTCCTTATTCGAGGTCCAGTAGGTATTTGTTCAATCGTATTCCTTTCTCACCAACATACTTGGGCCATAATTTCATGTGCTATCCTCGAGCTTTTTCCAACTCTGTTGTAACTTGTTTGCATAATTAAGTGCGATGTCAGCATGGGCGGGCAATGGTGCCCGAGGTGTCGGGCCGTCCTCCGAGGATGTTGCGCATGGGAGTGCACATTGGAATCCTGCTTTGGACAGGATATTCGTTGATACTTTGCTAGAGTTCGAGTCTTCGTGGGCTGGTAGCACGTTCACAACGCCCGGTTGGCAGCTGATTGTGAGCAGGTTCAATACCATAAGTGGTCTTCATTATACGAAGTCGCAACTACTGTGTCGATGGAAGAACCTAAAAAGGGACTACTCTGCTTACCTTTACCTTCGTAACAAATCCGGGTGGGGCTGGGATGCTGTCTACAACAGGCCTATTCCGCCTTCTGAGTCGGAATGGTTTGAGGTAATGTGCCTGCGTTTATGATCAATTGATGTATGTTAGTTTCCATTTTACAATTACTTTATTTGTTACAGCTTGCTGATAGGTATCGCAAATACCGCAACAAGCCCTTCCTTCACTATGGCGACATTCAAAGGTTTCTCAGTAAGGACATTGCAACTGGGCTTCACGCCACCTCCTCCAGGCCATGTAACATCAATCCACCAATGGGAGCATCTACCTCACACCGTCAATCAAGCCAGAGGGAGCTTAATTTCGACGAGGATCTCGATGAGTGCCTGCCAGAACCTGAAGAAGAAGCACACGACAGCGATGAGTTCTCCCCCTCACCCTCATCTAGGAAGCAAAATGCACGCGACGGTGGCAGCATCGGCAAGAAGTCAAAAAGTGGAGTCTCCAGGGCGCAAGTGGGCCAGGAAATGATGGAGAATTTTCTTAAGTCGTTGGCGCAGACGATAAATGAGTTGAAGAGTGGCCCTGAAGAAGTTGCACATGCGGCATGCCAAGAGATAGGAGCAATGCGTCCTGATCTGAACGTAGATCAGTTAAGGAAAATTGCGGTCGAATTGGCTACCCCAATTGGGCGTAACCTCTACATGCTTATGCGGCGTGACCGTGGAAAGCTGAACGACTGGATCGAACAAACCATTTCGCAGTGATCAATCATCGAAGAAATTTATTTCCCCTTACTCGTAGAGAACATTTGCTTCACCATCATCAACTCTTTGGAATAATTGACGCTAAACTGGTTGTTAGCACAGTGATCTAGGACAAAATTAAATCTCCGTGCACACTGCTTACATTGTGTGAAGCTGAACTTTTGCTGCAGGTGGAAGGTGCTACGTTTGTCATAAATAATGGACTAACCTAACTTTGCCTGCAGGTGTATCTGATTTCTACTGTGTTATGAAGCAGGACAGTCGTAACATTTTTGTCTTGCAGATACAGGTTTTAAATAGGTCTCGATTTCATCATGAATATGCTTGCGGATACAGGTGTGATGTAGGTTCTACACGATGGAGACTACCCAGTTGATGATTTATATTGCATGCAGGTTTATGTGATTTATTTTGGCGTATGCACCAGGACAAACACATCCTGATTTTATGTGAATTATATTGGCGTCAGTGATTTATGTTGCATGCAGGTTTATGTGATTTAGATTGGCAGTTGCAGGTGTTATGCAAATCCCAAATTTAGGATGTCAGTGATACGATATGTTTCTTATGCAGGTTAAATTTCTGTGATTTACGTGCAGGTGTAATGCACCACGAATTAGGCCAAGAGCAGCCTAATAATCCTATTGCCTAATAACGGTTGCAAATGATATGTTTAACTTCGCATGCATTACTCGTGCCGTTAAATGACATTTCAATATGGCAACAACATGCCATGCAAATGTACTGTTTTTACATGCCCATGTAAAAGGCCTTACTCGTGCTTGAAGTCCTCGTTCATTCAGCTCGTATTATTTTTATAGGGATGTCGCTTCGGAGTTACAACCCCTTTAAGGAGTTTGGTGATTTGATTCTTGTAGCTTGTGCCGGTGTAGTAGGAGCGTTGTCCATAGACGAGTGGGTAGAAGAAGGTAGAAGGATCCCTCGTCCATTGCATACAAGGCCGCTAACCGGTAGTGAATGGGTTAGGGAGATGCTCGAGGGTCACGATGATCGTGCCTTTCAAAACTTCCGAATGAAGCCTAGCATGCTTAGAAGGTTTATTCGTGTCTTATGCGAACACGGACTGACGAAGACAAGGAATATGGATGTCGATGAACAGGTGTGCATATTTCTATACGCATTTACAAATGCATATTCAAATAGAGTCATTCAAGAGGCTTTCCAGCATAGTGCCGAGACTGTATCAAGGCACATTAGGAATGCCCTTGCGAAGATCCTCACTTTGGAGTCGGAATATATTCGACTCGCACCGCCTGTCACTCCGGAGATAATCAGGTCCAACCCACGGTACTACCCGTACTTCAAGGTAATATAACTGGGATATTTATCTGCCGCGTTCTTCAATGTGCCTATTCATCTAATGCTTATCCGATACCCTCGAAATCACAGGGAGTTATTGGAGCTATTGACGGGACATACATCCCTGCTCAAGTTGATCTAGAGGTCCAAGGAGCCTACAGATGTAGGAAGTTATTCACTGCCCAGAATGTCATGGCCGCAGTGGACTTCAACCTGTGCTTCACCTACGTGGTTACTGGATGGGAGGGTTCTTGTGCGGATATGACCGTACTCCGCCATTCAGTGGAGAGTGGCTCCTTCGTCGTACCCGAGGGTTGCAAGTATTTGGTGGATTGTGGTTACGCCAATACAGATACATTCATAGCGCCCTATAGAGGGTCCCTATATCATCTTCCTGCCTGGAGGGCTCGTGGAAGTCATTACGAAAACCACAAGGATCTTTTTAACCACCGTCATGCGTGTCTGCGTAACGTGGTGGAATGTACTTTTGGGGTATGGAAGAATAGATTTCGTTGCCTTCGCGATATGCCAGCATATCCAATAAACACTCAACAGGATGTCGTCAGGGCCACGTGCATAATCCACAACTTCATACGGCTAAATGATGGAGATTCCATTTCTGACGATGACTGCGAGGAGATCTTGCCGGAGGAGCCGGACGAGGAGCAACATCGACCAGTAGGCATCCTTCGTGAAGACATCCGACGTGGACAGCTGTTGAGAGATAGAATTGCCAATGCTATGTGGAATAACAGACGCCAAAGGCAACCTTAGCCTCCTAACATGAGATACATTGATTGCTAAGTCTTGATGTCGTTTTTTTGTATTTTCAAAATCCATTTCAATTATGTAAAAATTTATCATAATTTACGGGGCAATGCGTGCAGTTTACTATGGTCATTACTTTACTTTGCAGCTTACAGAACGATTTGAATGGAGTCCGCGTCGGAGAGCTGCAGGTGCGGATATCCGTTGACCCTACGGTATGAGGAGGGGTCCGAACATCCAGTGAGACGCATGTTCTACGTCTGCTCTGTCAGTCGATGCGGGACTCGTCAGCCGTACGCGAGGGATCCACGGACACTGGACAATTTGGCAGATGAGTTCTTCTTCATAGAACAACGTCTGTGGGAAAAGGAGGCAGAGAACAGGGAATTGCAGCGGCAGCTTCAATCTACAATGCGAGAAGTACAGGACAAGGAGATGGAACTGTGTCGCCTTTACTCAGAGCTAGAGGATGAAGGTGGGCAGAGATCTTCCCTGTTGGAGATGGTCGACTCACTTCGAATGCAGCTGAGCGACATAGGATTAGCGGATGTGGATGACGAAGTGGTTGACAAACACATCGTATGATGTTTCCGTGTACAAGTGAATCTTTTGCGTGCTAGTCTGATGAATTGCTGTTTTATGGAATGGTATTTCCTTTTGCGTGCTCAAGAACTGAATTTTGTAATTTCTTAACCAATGTTATTTACAAATGCTACAATCCTACAAGACGATTAACATATCTCTGATTAAATTACATCGCTAACCTGATTTAAATCCCTACCTTCTCCCTAACAAATAACGCTATTAAACTGAGGCAAATCAACATACCTTCTTTACATTTTTAATTGCGAAATGTCTTACACCAGTAACAACATCCAAGATTATCATATATATTTTTAATCCAAATTCTGCGTATTTACTTATTAATCCAAGAGTAGCGTACTTTTTTTATTCCAAAAAACCTTCTCTATTCCAAGATTACCATACTCCTTTGTAAATCATACGTCAAGGGGTTCCAGGATTCATGGCGAATTTGATACAAAATGAGGCATCTTCTTATAAATTAATCTTAACATATTAATATACCTCAATCATGACAACATTCATTCCAACCCATCATAACATCACATCATGTCACATTCAACTCCAACCCAACCCTCATCCCAACCAAACACCTACTATTACAACCTTCCCAACCCTCCTCACATACTACTATTCACAAGGTTGCCCCAACCCAACCCAACCGTCCAACCAAACAGGCCCTATGAGACATTCCACACACATCAATCGACGTCCACTGTTCCATCACAGGGCAAAGACTAATTCCACACACACCAATCGACGTCCACTGTTCCATCACAGGGCAACACTCTGAAGCACAACAGATCCAACAGTAACCCCGGGCCCAAATCCAATGAGCATCCCGAGCTCGCAGCCTTCCCCGATCATTCCCAACCCCTCCACATGTGACTTCCTCCTCATCTCCTCCAACACAAACAACACCGTCGCACTCGACATGTTCCCGTACTGCTCCAACACTCTCCTCGACGCCTCCAGCTTCCCCCTCTCCAACCCCAACTCCCACTCCACCCTCTGCAGTATCGCTGGACCCCCGGGGTGCACCGCCCAGAACAAGGAGTTGCAATCCCTCGCACCCAACTCCTCCACCACTATCCTCCTCATGTTCCTACCCACCAACTCCGGCAGATTCCTTTCTAACTGGAACACCAGACCCACCTCCCTCAGCTGCCCTACAACGCACCCGTCGCTCTCCGGGAGTATGGTCTGCACTGCCGAGATGATTTCAAATATGGGCTTCTTGGTTTCATCATCTGGGTCGTCTCCAATCACCATGGCGGCGCCGCCGTAGCCGAAGAGCGCCATACGCACGAGGCTATCAGGATCGTCCTCGCTGGGTCCCCAGAAGATGATGGCAGCGGTCTCGGCGCAGACGGCGAGCACGCGGGCGTCGCGGTTGTTTTCGGCGATGTCCTTGGCGATGCGGAGCACGGTTGCACCGCCGGAACAGCCATGCTGGGTGAGGAGGATGCGTTGGACGGAGGGGCGGAGTTCAAGAAGGCGAAGAAGGCGGTGATCGGCGCCCGGGAGGTCGGTAGTGCTGGTGGTGCAGAAGACGATGTGGGTTATGAGGGATCTGTCGAGTCCCCACTCGTGGATGGCCTTGGAGGAGGCGGCGGCTGCCATTGTTGGTATGGCTGTAGTGGCGATCTGCTGGCGGATGTCGAGGGAGGGGGACGCGTAGGAGCAGAGATTGGGGTTCTGCATGAGGAGGTCGTCGGTAAGGGACGTGTGCCTCTTCTTTATTGTCGTCTTCTCGGCTGCATGCTAATGGTGATCAAAGCTATATTTGTAACATGTAAGTGGGTTCATAAATCATACACTTACATATCCGTCGGAACTTGTGCTTGAGCTCAACCATATGGTCGCTGCCGGTGACGTGAAAGTAGTAATCAGGATACGTGCTCTGGTTCTGTACAGTGGGGGGGTTGGCTGTGCCGAAGGAGAGGATACTTGCAGGTCCTTCTGGCCTTTGCGACTTGCGAGCGGCTTTGGCATCCTTCACCGCCGGAGTAACGGCGGCTGCCGTGTGAATAGACGACATCTTTGCCTCCAAAGCAACGAAGAATGGAAGGGAATGGATGATGGATCCTTACTTTCTACTTCGGTGGAAAGATTTACGTGTTCTTATAGAGTTGGGAGATTTATATTATCTACAACATCTTTGATGCGGTGATTTTGTTGGGGATATATGAAGATGATAATGCGGAACAATCAACAACCAAGGATCTGTATCCCCTAAAAACTGTCCTGCAGCAAAGATGGCACAACACAAAATGTATGTTCCCCACACGGGAACTCAATAGCAACAATAACAAGCACAACCACAAGCAAGCAAGCAACCACCACACGAGACAAAGATTTTTACATGGAAACCCTTACTCAATGTGAGCAAGGGAAAAACCACGGGGCAAGACCGGCAACGATTCACTACGGTCAAAGTGATCCAAATGTTCTTCCCGGTTTTGTTGCCCACAAAACCGAGGTACAAGCACACACAACGGATAGTTCTTCAACAAGGAACAAACTATCCCTAGGTATCTAACTATACCAATATTGTGCTCAAAACAAGGAGGACAATGTAACTCCCCTTGTGGGCTCCCGGATGGAGTCCCAAAGTTGGCTTCAACTCCTTGAGGTCGTCCGCAACGACCTCTACGATGCTCCGCTCAAGCTCGGCCAAAGAAACCGACTTCCCTCTCAGCCCTAGCTGCAGCCCGCGTCGACGGGGGAAGGGGGAAGCCCTGCTGTGACCTCCTTCCCTCTTGACCTCTCTCTTCCTCTCACGTGTGGAGGAGAATAGCTTCCGAAGAAGCCCTTGCCGCTGTTCTCTGGATCGGCTGGAATGGGGTTCCTGTCCGCTGGAGAAAATGGATCGAATGAGCAGAACGAATGGGTTGCCTATTTCTATCGAGAATCACTGTGATGGGAAGAGGAATGGGGGCCAACTTGCAGGGCAAATATCAAGGATGCCCCTGCAAAGAGGTCAAATTATAAGCCCCCAAGTTGGGGCTGGAATATTGCAAGTATACCCAACAACCTCCCCCTCCAGCCCCAACGGGGAGGTGTTGTCCAGTGATGGAGATCAAGAAGAAGTGACACCACTCAGCTCTCTACAGAGCTGAAGCTTGTCACGAGTGACTGCCTTTGTCAACATGTCTGAGGGGTTCTCATCTGTGTGAATCTTCTTCAACATGAGCTGCTTCTGCTCAATTGCATCCCTCAGCCAATGGTATCTCACATCAATGTGCTTTGTGCGAGCATGGTGCATGGTACTCTTGCTCAAGTCTATAGCGCTCTGGCTATCACAAAACACAACCGGCTCACTGCCATCCAATCCAAACTCACCAAGAAAGCGTTGTAGCCACAACACTTCTTTCCCAGCCTCTGCTGCTGCAATGTATTCTGCCTCTGTAGTCGAGAGAGCAACACATTTCTGTAGTTTGGATTGCCATGATATGGCTCCCCCTGCAAATGTGAAAATGTAGCCTGAGGTGGACTTTCTCTGGTCCATATCTCCTGCCATATCTGCATCAGTGTAACCACAAAGTTTGGGATCTGACCTCCCAAAAGCAAGACACATACTTGAGGTCCCTCTCAAGTATCTCAAGATCCACTTCACGGCCTCCCAATGGTCCTTGCCCGGGTTGGACATGAACCTGCTCACTACGCCCACTGCATGGGCTATGTCTGGTCTAGTGCAAACCATGGCGTACATGAGGCTCCCAACTGCTGACTGGTATGGGATCTTGGACATCTCTGCTTTCTCCTCAGAAGTAGAAGGACATGACTCTTTGGTTAGCTTGAAATGAGAGGCTAAGGGCGTACTGACAGGCTTGGCATTCTTCATGTTGAACCGCTCCAACACACGTTCAACATAGCTCTTCTGTGACAACCACAGCATGTGCTTCTTCCTGTCCCTTGTAATCTGCATCCCTAAGATGTGACTGGCCTTGCCCAAATCTTTCATCTCAAACTCTTTGGAGAGTTCCCTCTTGAGCTTTGCAATCAAGTTGGAATCATGACCTACAATCAACATGTCATCCACGTAGATCAAAAGAATGACGAACCTGTCATTGGGAAGACGACGAACATATACGCATGGGTCGGCTGTAGTCCTCTTGAAGCCCTGCTGTTTAACCCAAAAAGTCAAGCGGTCGTATTGATCCACAAGGCGGATCAACAGTCGATGCGGTGACCGCTCAAAAATTCGGATTAAAACAACAATTAACCCACAACAGATATATCAATCAATGAAAGTAAATGTACGGAGTTAAAATTTATTATAACTCTACAACAAGATGTGTATAGTGCAAGTATGTGTAGAGGTCGAACACAGGGAGCAGACAGGTAGAACGGGGTACTAAGGTACCAAAAAATGTGTGTATGTGATCAAATGCCTATTAAGCTATTTTTTTTTGTGGGTTTTTGATTTTATATTTTTTTTATTTAATTTTTAATTTTATAATTTTGTATTTTGATTTTTTATTTTCTGATTTTTTTATATTTTATATTTTATAATTTTCTATTTTCTTTTTTTTTTCAATATTGGAAAATAAGCACAATGTAATAAAAGACAAGCTAAGGTATTTGTATAAATAGATAAAAATGTCCAAAAATTAGAAAATAAAGTCTTTTTGGTCTTTTTATATTTTTCTACTGTTTTTGTGATTTTTGGATAATTTTTAGAATGTTTTTGGTATTTTTAATTATCAAAATAAAGAAAACAGTAGTAAAAAGCAAGGCTGAAACTTAAAATGGAGAAATAAAATAGAAATAAGTGGCAAAAATTCCCCAACTTAATTTTCAGTGAACGATAATAAAACAAAGAAAATTCAGGAAAAGAAAACACTATTTTTGGATTTTTTATGAATTTTATAAATTTTTATGAAGGTTTTTAGAGTTTTGCAATTTTTAGGAGTTTGGTTTTGTATTTTTTAATGATTTTTGGCTGGGAGTTAAAACAAACTAAAAGACACAAAATATATTTTTTTGGAATTTTTCTGGAGTGTTTTTATATTTTTTAGTGATTTTCTAATGCAAACAGTGCTGAAAATGGAGGTTTTTGAATTTTTATAAATATAAAAAAGCAATAATTACGAAAAATAAAAATATGGCGTAAATCTACTATGCAACAGGAGCTTAAACTGAATTTTGGGGATTTTTTTGGATTTTTAGAGAAGCATACAAAAATTACAAGAAGCCGAAAAGAAACTACATTCGCAGGGGCGTTTTTGTAGTTATCAAGGAATGCGAGGGCCTTAGCGCAATTTACACAACAATATTATAACTGAACAGGTATTTTTCAAGAGCAAACAGAAATACCCCAAACGAGAGGCCCTTTGAGGCAAAATAGCCAGGCGCACGTGCTCACGCACGTGCGCTTTGCTGGCAAGGGCGCGGGAGCAATATAAAGAAGTCCAGGGGTGGTCTCGGTAAATATTACAAAATAGTTTAACAGCTGAAGAAAGGTTCGGAACTAATAAACTATTACAGAAAAACGTGGGAGAAATACCGCAAAATTCCCACAAATGGGCGCTGGCGGACGGCAGATGTGTGCTCACTTATACACGTGTCCGCGCCACAGCCCGCGATACCCCTTGGCGAGCAAAGGGCCGAGATTAGATCTCAGCCCCGAATCTGATGGTTCTGGGGGCCTTCAATCAAATGGTAGCTGTACTTCTGCAAGAACGCCGAGCAGATCGACGGCGTTGGGGCGTGGAGGACGAACAGCCGCTGGAGACGGCCTGGAAGAACTTAACACGCCAAAAACCCCACGCTCCCCGCCGCCTTCTCTCCTCCAATGACGCCCCGAACCTCCTGGAAGAGTCCTCTATCGAACGGTGGCTTCAAAAGGGCGGATAGACCGTCGGACCGCCGCCGAGCAGTTGGAGAAGGAGGACGGCCCAGGTGGTTCGTTCTTGGACAAAATCGACCCCCAGGTGGGGTCTTCGACGCCTGAGACCTGCAAGAGGAGCACACCAACAACAGTAACGAGGTCCCAGATGCCTTTAAGTGCAAAAAAATGTAGACGAAATGGCTGCGTAGGAAAGTGGTGGTGGCCGGAGCTCGAAGGGCTCCGGCAAGGTATTTGGTCGCGAGATTTACACTAATTAATTAACTAAAAAGCAAACTAAATGCAGGAGGTTGAAGCTGGGACTCATGGGTATCTAAAGGCTAAAAGAAATGGATCGAAAACACCTCACTTGGCCGGGGCGAAGGAGATAGGACCTCACGGCCATGGATGGCCGGAGATGGGTGGAGCCGACCACTCGACGTCACCGGAGCACCGCGCAAGCTGCTGGAGGAGCCCTGTCACGACTCCGGTCCTGAACAGGGCTTGGCGAGGCTCTAGTTTGGTCAAAATGGGGTTCAAAAGTTGGAGGAGGTGTTTGGGTGGTTTTTGAAACATGGCTCTGGAGCTCTCTTCGAGGCGTGATCACGGGTGGCCCGTTGATCCAATCCCCGAGATAATAGGTGGGCGTGAATGACCAATCATAGGGGAGAAAAATCCCAGAAGAGATCTAGGTCAACCGATGAAAGGATCGGCCTAGAAAAAAGGGAGAAGATGGGACAAAATGCATTCTGACACACAGCAGGCTGGGGTCAGAGAGTTGACCGCTGGTCAACTTTCCAACCCCCCTGGTTGGTCCACGTGGACCAACCAGGAAAAAGCCTGCAAAAAAACCTTAAAAAATAGTTTTAAAATAGTAAATTATTTTATTAGATTTAGGTTATTAAATAAAAAGTGTTTATAATTTTATGTAGTATTTTATTCTTATTTTTAATTATTTTTATGAGGTATATTTTTACAAGTTTGCATTTATACCCTTATAGGTATCTATATCTATATATTTAAGTATTTTATTTTTATTTATTTATTTTATTTTCATTATTTTTATTTAGGATTTTATAAAATTATAAAATACTTTTATGTTTACAAATATATTTTTATTTTATTTTTCTGATTTATTTTGTATATTAAATAAAATACAAGTGTATTGTATATAGGTATAAGTATAAGTATAATACCTATGTATCACATATATACAAGTATTTTTATTTGTATTTTATTTATGCTTTTATTCTGATTTTAATGTACATAATTATTATAAGTATTATTTACAACATTATAAAAATATAAAATTATAAAAATAATAAATAAATAATAAATTGAATATTTTAATGTGTACAAGTATACAATGGGGGTTCAAAAGTCAACTTTCAAACCGTAGCTCCGCCAAATGCGAAACCACCACCATTAATTAGATTATTTTCTTCTATATACAATTAAAGGTGAGTACGCTGCATTTGGAGTTTTTATTTGTGAGATACGGGTCTGGGAAGTTGGCATTCTGGAATTTTATTCAGACCATAACTTTTTATCTGTACATTATTTTTCTGTGAAATCAATTTTGTATTTTTCTTTATTAATTTATCTACAACTTTCATGTACAAAGTTTCTTTATTTGATGTATAAAAAGTGGAACCAAAAATAGGTCCCAAAATGAATAAAGAATGAATAGAATGTATAGGTATTTGGACTGTATTTTGGCCCTTATCTCCCCCTACTTTATTCCTTGTCGACCTATTCATCAAGATGCCTAGGTCTCGGGGTTTCGGGTCATAAAATATTTACAATATTTTATTCTTTTTCTTTTCTTTTCTTTATTCTATAATTTTGGCTTTAAAAACCGCATTTTATACAATATTTACATACATATGCATGAATGCTAAAATGCCTATATTAAGTCTATTTACACGCATTTACTAGGGTTTTTAAGGCCAAAATGATAGAATAAAGATGATGAAACGTGGATTCATCACCTGCTTTCCCATAAAAGCATCAAACTTCAAGTACCACTGTCTCGGGGCTTGCTTCAAGCCATAGAGACTCTTCCTCAACTTGCATACCATATGCTCTTTCCCTTTCTCTTGAAAACCCTGTGGCTGCTCCATGTAGATCTCTTCCTTCAAATCACCGTGAAGAAATGCCGTCTTCACATCCATCTGCTCCAGCTCAAGGTCCATGCTAGCAACAAGTCCTAGCACCATTCTCACTGAGTTCATCTTCACCACTGGGGAGAAGATCTCATCATAGTCCACTCCTTCCTTCTGGCTGAATCCTTTCACTACCAATCTAGCCTTGTACTTCACTTGTCTGCCACTGTCATCTGACTTCAGCTTGTACACCCACTTGTTCTTCAAGGCCCTCTTCCCTTTAGGAAGCTCAACAAGGTCAAAAGTGTGATTCTTCTTGAGAGATAGCATCTCCTCATTCATTGCATTCTGCCAATGACCCTTGTCCTTGTGCTCCTGTGCCTCCTCAAAGGTGTATGGCTCACCTGCATCTGTGAGCATCACGTACTTGGAAGTGGGGTAACGGGATGATGGTTGGCGTGTCCTCTCAGATCTCCTGAACTGAGGCTCTGCTGTGTCTGCAACTGGATGAGGCTTCTCCCCCTGCCCTAGGTCCCCTGGACCTGCATCAACGGGGTCTACATCTGGCTCGTGCTGCTCTAGCTGCTCATCCTCTCCACCTGTACCCTGTACTGGAGAGGGCTCCGTGTCCTCATCACTGTCATCATCCATGGAGATCTCATCTCCATCACCACTCTCAGTGGTGTCCTCAGCCAACGTCTGATTCTCATAGAAAATCACATCCCTGTGCCTGGTGACTGTCTTCTTCTTTGGATCCCAAAGACGGTATCCAAACTCTTGATCTCCATAGCCAAGAAAAATACAAGGCACCGCCTTGTCATCTAACTTCTTCCGCTGCTCCTTGGGTACCAATACATATGCCTTGCATCCAAACACCCTCAAATGAGCATATGAGGGGTCTTTCCCTGTCCAAACTCGCTCTGGAATATGAAAACCCAAAGGAACTGACGGAGATCGGTTCACCAAGTAACATGCGGTGCGAACCGCCTCAGCCCAAAAGGTCTTGGGCAACTTCGCTGTCTTCAGCATACAGCGGACTCTCTCAACAATGGTCCTGTTCATCCTCTCAGCTAGACCATTGTGCTGGGGTGTGCCTGGCTCTGTCCTCTCATGCCTGATGCCGTGCTCTGCACAATAGCCCTGAAAGCTATGGGAGGTGTACTCTCCCCCATTGTCTGTGCGTAGACATTTCAACAATTTTCCTGTCTCACGCTCAACCATGGCATGGAACTTCTTGAAGCAATCAAACACTTGATCCTTCGACCTCATCACATACACCCACACCTTCCTAGATGCATCATCAATGAAGGTGACAAAATACATGTTGCCTCTCAAAGAGGCTGTGTCCATGGGACCACAAACATCTGAGTGAACCAGCTGAAGAAGGTCTCCCTTCACCTTAGATCTCGCTCTGTACGGTGCACTCCTGCTCTTCCCAACGTCACATGCATCACAAGGAGACAAAGTGATGTCATTGTGGTAGGGGATCAACTCTCTCTTGCTAAGAAGCTGTAAGTCCTTCTGGCTCATGTGGCCAAGCCGACGGTGCCACAAATCTGAATTATCTGCTTCACTAGCATGCAAACTGCCATCCATGACCTTCACTCTAGTCATATAGAGTGTGTGACACAAACTGCCTCTCGCCATGATGAGAGAACCCTTGCTAATCTTGCACCTGCTGTCGCCGAACTTTAGATGATAGCCTTCACTATCTAGCTGTGAACCAGATATAAGGCTAAGCCGCACATCAGGAACATGCCTCACATTCTGGAGTGTCATTGAGCACCCAACATCCGTCTGGATCGAGATGGTGCCCATGCCAATGATCTTAGAGTAACTTTCATTACCCATCAAGACTCTCCCATAGTCACCCCTAGTGTAGGTGGTGAAGAACTCCCTGTGTGGAGTCACATGATAGGAGGCGGCCGTGTCAACGACCCACTCCAAATCACTGCCTGCGTGCAAGCACTGGTCCTGGATTGTGAGAATCACCTCTTCTGCACTCTCATCTGCCACAACTGCAGCTACATTCCCATCTTCCTTTTTCTGTTCTTTCTTGGCTTCAGCTTGCTCTCTCTTCCAAAGCCTGCAATCTCTCTTCCAGTGACCTGGCTTCTGGCAATGGTGACACTTTCCTCTGCCCTTGGACTTGTCTCTGGATTTCTGCCTCTCCTGTGACTGCCCTCTGCTGCTGGACCTTCCTCTCCTCTCAACTGCATACACATGTGAAGAGGAGGATGCCTCTCCTGAAGAGCGACGTCTAATCTCCTCATTGAGGAGACTGCCCTTGACCATAGCCATGGTCAACTTGTTATCCTTAGCAGAGTTGCTCACGGTGACTACTAGAGTCTCCCAACTGTCTGGCAGTGAGCCCAAAAGAAGTAGTGACTGCAACTCGTCATCAAGTGTCAAACCCATGGATGTCAACTGGTTGATTATGCTTTGGAAGTCATTCAAATGCTCTGCCACCTTGGTCCCGTCTTTGTACTTCAAGTTCACAAGCTTTCTAATCAAGAAAGCCTTGTTGGTAGCGGTCTTTTGGTGATAGAGCTCGGACAACTTGTCCCATAGCTCCTTGGCATTGGTCTCCTCGGCAACATGATGGAAAACCGACATGTCAAGCCACTTCCGAATGGTACCAATGGCCTTTCGGTTCAATTTTGTCCACTCGCCCGCGGACATGTTCTCCGGCTTGGCGCTCTCCCCCTCCACGGGATCGTGGAGGTCCTTGCAATATAAGATGTCTTCCATCTTGGCCTTCCAAATTTGCCAGTTACTGCTTGTGAGCTTGATCATTGTGCCTTCATCATCTTTGCCCATTATGCTCAACCTGAGCTCTGATACCACTTGTTGGGGATATATGAAGATGATAATGCGGAACAATCAACAACCAAGGATCTGTATCCCCTAAAAACTGTCATGCAGCAAAGATGGCACAACACAAAATGTATGTTCCCCACACGGGAACTCAATAGCAACAATGACAAGCACAACCACAAGCAAGCAAGCAACCACCACATGAGACAAAGATTTTTACGTGGAAACCCTTCCTCAATGTGAGCAAGGGAAAAACCACGGGGCAAGACCGGCAACGATTCACTACGGTCAAAGTGATCCAAATGTTCTTCCCGATTTTGTTGCCCACAAAACCGAGGTACAAGCACACACAACGGATAGTTCTTCAACAAGGAACAAACTATCCCTAGGTATCTAACTATACCAATATTGTGCTCAAAACAAGGAGGACAAAGTAACTCCCCTTGTGGGCTCCCGGATGGAGTCCCAAAGTTGGCTTCAACTCCTTGAGGTCGTCCGCAACGACCTCCACGATGCTCCGCTCAAGCTCGGCCAAAGAAACCGACTTCCCTCTCAGCCCTAGCTGCAGCCCGCGTCGACGGGGGAAGGGGGAAGCCCTGCTGTGACCTCCTTCCCTCTCGACCTCTCTCTTCCTCTCACGTGTGGAGGAGAATAGCTTCCGATGAAGCCCTTGCCGCTGTTCTCTGGATCGGCTGGAATGGGGTTCCTGTCCGCTGGAGAAAATGGAACGAATGAGCAGAACGAATGGGTTGCCTATTTCTATCGAGAATCCCTGTGATGGGAAGAGGAATGGGGGCCAACTTGCAGGGCAAATATCAAGGATGCCCCTGCAAAGAGGTCAAATTATAAGCCCCCAAGTTGGGGCTGGAATATTGCAAGTATACCCAACAGATTTTGCCATTATCCTCCTCCAATTTTATTTACAAATATATCCTCAGACTGATCAGATTTTACCTTAATTTATGTACAATCCAATCTTTGATGAATTTTAACTTTTTTCAAATACAATCTAATCCATCAAATATTTGAATCCAAACCAATCCAATCTATTGGATTACAGATTGGATCGGATTTTTTATACTTGTATTTTTTCACTCGATAATCTATCCGGTAATGTTCTTAGTTTATAGCATATCGGCCTTCGACATTTGATTTATGACTCCAAAATTTATAATATAGATAGATATAATGAAAGAATTCATGAAGAGTGCACAATCAAATTAAAGTGAAGGGCTTTACTAATCGAATATAAAAATTTGAAGACTACACGATCAAACTAAAGGAAAATTGAATTTGGTATCTAATTTTCTTGTTATTTATGGTGCATTAGTATGTATTTTCATAAATGATTCCAACATATAAATCAAATAAGAGCAATTCAAGTTACCAAATATGGATGCAAAAACTAATTTGATAACAAAACTCACAATCTCTTTGGATGGATATTGATGAAATCTCTGACAAAGTTAGAATGTTAAGTTGTGTTAAAAATAAAATCATACCCAAGAACACCCTTCAAGCACTATAACATATCATTGCCATACAAAGATCATAAACTATTCATATTCGATTGAGTATCCAAGAGAAAATCAATTTAAATATAGCAGACAAAGTATGCATCATGGCTCTCATTTAAAATAGAATTGAAATGAAATTTATTTGTGAGATTAGTACCTACAGTCAAAATATGTAAATTTTCTAAAAATATAAACTAAATGTGCATATCAATTTAAGAAGAAAAAGAATTCAAGTTATGAGATATTGCAAGTTATAATCATATTTTATTATTTTTGAGATTTAGCATTTGACTTTTAAGAGGAAGAAATAGAGGTGGTTAGAGGACTTGTATCCAACATAGAAGAATGACATTGTCATTACAACTTTTATGAGCAATTGTGGTGAGTGAAAATAAATATTTTTATGTATTATATTTATATATAAATATATATGTAAATATACAAATGTATGCTAAAGTATTTACGGATTGGTCAGATCGGATTTTGAAAATAATCTGATTCAATTCAAAATCTAACTGATTTTCAAAATTTCAATACAAATGGATTCGTTAAAATGATAAAACTAAATCAATACAATACAATAATATCAGATTGGATTATAGATTTTGTCTAATCTAGGTGCGCCCCTAGGTGGGCACATTTTTTTGTCGAGAAGTCTCTCTCCTTTCCAGTTTCGCCTTTTTGGTCAAACAAATAACTAAATATACGAATGTTCCAGTGAAAAGTACGCGGCGATAAATTGTACGCAAACAACACAGATTCCGAGAGTATTTGACTTCATAATAGAAACGTACAAAAGTTGATATACCAAACATGTCAGATAATATAATCAATAATATATATCAGCGGATGTCAATCATCAATCTGTAGTTAATATTTTCCCTAAAAATTTAGATTTTGCCTCTACGCAAATTCGTTTATTCCATATGTGTTTAAATAGTATAAGTTGATTCAGGTTTCTTAATATATAGAATCTGCTATTGTCACGAGCATGTAAGATTAATAACATGAGCTTTTATGAAGTTGTTTCTTGATTTGTTTTGGAAGATGTATAAATTAAGTTTAAATAACAAAATATTTTTTTGACCATCAGCTATTGTTCAAAGGTCGTTGAGATAATCCCGCATACTCAAGCAACGGTTCCAGAATCCATATTGCGGAGCCCCAATACCAAGAATGGTTTTTGATATTCGTATTGCATGTCCTTTATATAATGTTGCATCAAATTTTTTTGGTATTTCTTTCATGGATGCAATGAATAAATCCAGTTGCCTAAATAATAAACAGAAAATTTTAAATCACACAGGATATTAACTATTGCCATAGTTGTTGTTATGGTAATCTTGAATACAAGTCACCAATTCGAGCTTACATTAGGCATTTTGCAGTGGAGTCCAAGTAGTTATTATAAATAGTATTTGAGTGCATATTGTATGTGCTTTTGCCCATATAAAAGTTTTAGTATATAAATAGTTGAGGTTTATCACTTGTTCATGATCGGGTAGTTTGATGGATAATGGAATACAACGAAAAGAGATATAATGGATAATACAACCGTTGTGAATTATGCACAACATATAGGACATATCAAGAACCCGATCAAGATATTTCGTAATCAGATTCTGATTCGGATATGGCTCCTAAGAAAGGGAAGGCGTATCAAGTTGAGAGTAATGAAGTGAATGCACAGATGTTTGCCTCTATATAGGCAATACAACAACTGACTGCCCATGCCGATGCACATGCCACCTTTCAAGAAATGCTCATGGAACTAAGGAGAGACATAGAACAAAGAGTGGGAGGAGGAAGAGGAGAAGAACACAATGCAGATGGACTCCACGGAGGGGAAGAGGAAAGAAGAGAGGCTCTAAGCCTCTGATACCACCTGAAGGCTAGGGTTTTGGCCTAAGCGCATCATGAAAGCATGTAGATCGCATCGAATACGATTAAGGACAATTAGCCATACTAGTTGTAATGAGCATCGGAATTTAAATTGTTTCAAATAGATGAAACCACATGATTCGAGAACGCTTCTCAAATCGTTTCATGAAGATCACAACTGAGTAATTAGGATTATCTCTTGAAGCATGTTTGCGACACGAATCTCTATACGAAGAGACCTCCAGTCTTAAGTCCGATCCCACGAAAAATGCACTTGCCCGTACGTTGATGAGATGCGTAACTCCTGCAATATGAGCTGATGATCCGAGCAAAGAATCTCATGATTTCGTCTTACGAAATACGAATCCTTCTTCACGAGCAAGAAGCACCGAAAAATGTGAAGATCCACAAGCAGTCGATCTAATAGCACAACGATGACACAACGATGACAGTGCTCTCAACCACCTCAAGTGGACGACTACTAGGGTTTGAGAGAGATCCTATGGACATGTATGAGAGAGAGAAAGAGATAGAGAGAGATTTATAGCAACAACTTGTATTGATATTATTCGAGTAGAAAAGGTTAGGGCTACCCTTCCTTTTATTCTAAATTGGATGGTGGAGATGCACTCCTAATCCAAATCAATGGTTGAGACTTTGTTGCAACAATTTACATAAACAATTAATTAATTTAAAAGAAAAAATATGTTGCAAATAATTAACATATTTAATTTCAATTAAATCAACGAGATTATCATGAATGAAGTAGGATAATTAAGCCACCTTACATGTAAGGGGGACGGAGAAAGCCTCCTTCCCCTTATGGAGCTTGGACATCCATGCACAAATTGTAGAGAGATTTTTTATCTCCAATTAGATTTAGTGTAATCTTATTACATTAAATATTTATTCATGTAAATTATTTGTGATAATTACAAACAAAATCATTAACAATTATGAATCAAATTCAACCACCCAATATAAAATGTAAATTACATTTACAATTAATTATCCAATGTGAATCCAATTCACATCAAAATTTAATTCATAAATTCTATTTATAATTAAATCTCTCAACATATTATAGATCACATTTATAATATTTATGATTATGAAGATAGTAATATGTATATTAATCACATCTTTGATAATTAAATCATATTTAACTATCTTATATGTCAATTCTCATGTGTCCAAATAATATGAATAATATTCATATCATGATAATCATATCAAATTTAGTTATCCATTTCCCATTGCTCAGATATATCATCAACAATTGAATTATTCTTAAACTCTTTCAAGAACATTATGCTTTTTCTGTGAATACTTGGAGATAAGGATAGGGTGATTGTACATTCCATGTATATCGACTTCGATATTGAGACCATATCTCAAATTAAGATCTCGAGAATCTCTCAGAGATGTTTAATTAAATCAAAACATAAATATAATATTCTCATTACATTTGAATCATATTCAGATCAATGTCCAATATTTGAAATAAGATCAGTTTACAGATCTACTGAGAGGAGTCACTAAAATTCAAACTTGTTTCATCACTCCCTCGGAATGAAAGTATCACGGTTATACAATCATTTACGATCACATCACCCTCGAGTATTTCTAATACCTGTACATCATGCATATAGGAAGACCTAGATTAAACCTGAAGTATTAGATCATATTTGAACTGTCTTCTTTAGGGTTTTATCATTAAGTTTCTTGTCAGATAATTGAGAGTTGGTATTGATCATATACTTTCCAAAAGCATATATCATATCATAAATTCTGTCAAGCTTCCAAAGTGAGACAACCATGCATGGAATTTGATCCCAATATCTCATGAGTGAGCTCATGTCTTCCGGTTCAGTAATGAACCTGTATGATCCCTTTGATAGATCATATTACTCTTATGCCCTCATATGCACACCATCTCGCCGGTGTATAGACCTTGATTAGGTCATTAACCCATCGATCTGTTAAATGTACATACTCAGACATATAATAACACATCTGTCTTCGATCAAAGGATGTGTGCATATATCGTGACGATATACGACATAGGTCTTGGTTATCTCGATATCATTAAGTCAACTCTTTGACCTAACTTATCTAACACCTCCTAGTCTCTATTCCTATGCAGAAGAACTACATCAAGAGGTCAGTTATATATCAACCTATATAGAAGAATTTTTATCTTCTTCTCAGGCTGAAGATCCTTTCTTAATAATCATTTGATGGTGCTTGATGAGTCATCAATCTAACTCTTTAGATATCATCTAGGCACCAGCCTCTGTGATTCAACATTTAAATCAAAAGTTGTATGATTATTAATATGGCCATGATACATAACCATATTCATATAGAGGGACCTATTAAGCAAATTAGTTATTCTTTATTTCATATTAGGGAATGATTTGCAATAACATTTATTATATAATGGCTCACTGTGGGCTCGCATGTCCAATAATATACGTGTTGTACCTAAAGCTGCCTTGAACTCGACTAAGGCTGGTGTGGCTGTGATGGCTCCTTTGGCTCAACAGGAGTTGCGGCTGTTGGGATCGCAGAATGGACGGTGTTGATAGTTAACTAGCCGCTCCAGCTGCTTGCTGATCTTATCCCACTTGTCTAGGTGCTAGGTTCTTTACTCGATCATGAACAACTTCTAAATTCATGTGATCACTTCTTGATAATAGCAATCTTGGACAGGTGGCTCGCGATGATGCTGAGATTGGAGCTCTTGTCCCTGTACGATTCATGGGATGCTACCATATTCACTGGCTTGTAATGGATACGTGGTTGATCTTAGTATGCACAGGATGAGGATAGTGCAGCCTCTCCTTCAGCCATTTCTTCAAATCTCTGCCAAACGACGTCCTCATCCTTCTTAAAATGAGATCCTCCACATGCGGCATTGAAAAATGATAAGATGGGAAGCTAAATAATGGCCTGACAAATAAGGCTCACTGTCGCTGAGGAGACTACTCGAATCCTCTCATTATTCAACAATTAACCCAACAAATAATTAAGCAATTAAGAGCAAGAGTTAAAATTTATTATACCCTACTAAGAATGTATAATGGTAAGCAAGTAGGGGTCGAACACAGGAAGCAAGGTAAGAGAGCATGCAAGATGAAAATCAAGGCACGATTAATCTCTCAAACACTTATCCAATTTTGGGTTTGGTGGGTTTTTATTTTTTTTATATTTTATATTTTATATTTTATATTTTATATTATTATTTTTATTTTTTGATTTTATATTTTCTTTTTGGATTTTCATATTTTTTATATTTTCCTTTTCTTTTAAAAGAGAACCAACATATATAAGGCTATATATAAAGTATATATGCAATATAGACTAATATAGATATAAATATTGATAAAAATAATCAAAAATAAGAAAATAAAATATTTTTGGGTTTTAATTTATTTTTTTATTATTTTTGTGATTTTTTAGGAATTTTTACTGATTTTAATATATTTTTAAAGTAAAAATACCCTAAAACAAGGATAAAACGAATAGGACAAATTAAAATGGAGATGTAAAATATCAAATAGAATCGAAATTTTTCCAAATTAATTTTAAAATAAAGATAATAATACATAGAAAATTTAGAAATAGAAATTGTATTTTTGGAATTTTTGAGAAATGTTTTATATTTTTATAAAGGTTTTTAGGGTTTTCAATTTTTAAAGTTATCTTTTATATTTTTTGTGATTTGTTTCTACAGGTTAAAATACATAAATAAACAAAATATATTTTTTTGGGAATTTTTCAAAGCGTTTTTATGTTTTTATGGGGTTTATATTGCAAACAGTGATAACATAGAATGTTTTTTATTTTTAATAATAATAAAAAGTCCAAAAATTGCAAACTAAAATATGTGCACGAAAATAGGTGCAATCAGGAACTTAATCTATTTTTTGAGATTTTTTAGAGTTTAATCGTTATTTAATATAAATACAAAAGGCAAAGAGAAAATACGATACTAGTAGGGGCATTAATGTAAATATCAGAATGTTCCAAGTCCAAAGAGCAATTTCCACAAAAATATAACATGCGAATAGAAAGTTCCAGGATTGAATACAAAATCCAAGACCCGCGAGGGGTCTGCTGTAAAATTACCAAGCTCACGTGTAGATACACATGAGCCACGCTGGTAGGGACCCAAACACAAATATATAAAGCTAGGGGGCCTAACTGAAATTTTACCAAAATATTACTATGTAATTAAAAAGTTTCTAGATTAAAAAGAAATAAACAAAATCCCAGGGGGTCTGCCTGCAAAATCGCCACCTCACGTGGCGCGTCACGTAAGGTGATGTGGACTGGACCAGATAACAAACAAATAAAGTGCAAGGGGAATGTTTGCAATTATTACAAAACTTAAACATTGACAGATGAAGGTTTGTATGCTAAATAGTAAATACAAAAAGGGCATGGGCTAGAGTACAAAATACCTAAGGCCGGTCCCAAGCCCGGGTAAATGAGGAGGGTTGCGTTAGATAGTTGACAACTAGCCTTAAATAGTCGGAGACAACTTCCTAAATATTATTTTTTAAAAAATACTATTTAAGAAGTTGCTTCATGACAGTCGGATATTTTCGACATGGATTTAAGCAAACATACATGGTCATTCTGGATTTTGTAACGTCATATGATCTTTTCATAGCAAACACTCTCTTCAAGAAGAGGGAGGAGCATTTAATTACTTATAAGAGTGGGCCAACTAGAACACAGATAGATTACTTTGCGTTGAGGAGAAGAGATCGATTGTGTTGTAAAGACTGCAAAGTAATCCCAGGAGAGAGTTTGACAACTCAACATCGCTTGTTAGTTTTAGATGTGCAAATAAAAGGCGTGGTAAAGAAAAGGAGGGTTCCTAAGATTACTAGAACTAGATAGTGGAATCTTCCACTGAAGCAATCTGGCTTCGAGGAGAAGGTTAGAAGACTTATCTTGGGATTGTAATGGAAGTGCAAACGAGATGTGGAGGCAGTAACATTTTGTATCCGAAGGGTAGCCAAAGAGATATTAGGCGAGTCGAAGGGAGGAGCTCCAGGTCAAAATGAGGCTTGGTGGTGGAGTGAAGGGGTGCAATAGAAACTAAAAATTAAAAGAGCTTGCTTTAAAGCTATGTCTAAGGATCGAACAACGGATGCTGTCACAAACTACAAAATAGCGAAGAAGGAAGCAAAGAAGGCTGTAAGCAGAGCTAAGTCAAAAGCTTATGAAGTTTTTTTTTTATAAAAATCTCGACTCTAAGGAGGACCAGAAGGATATATTAAGGTTGTCCAAAGCAAGAGAAAGAAAGACCAAAGACCTTTCTCAAGTGAGATGCATTAAGGACGAGGAATGTCACGCGCTTGTTACTCAGAAGGACATAGAGACTAGATGGGAGCAGTACTTCCATAAACTTTTCATTGGAGAAGGAAATAGAGAGATCACTTTGAGTGATTTAGCTAGTAGTGAAAGTTACTTGAATCGTGCTAGCTATAGACGGATACAAAGAAAGGAAGTAAAGGAGGCTTTGAAGGTTATGAGACATGGGAAGGGTGTAGGAAAGGATGACATCCCTGTAGAAGTATGGAGAGTTTTAAATGAGCACGGTTTGACTTGGCTTACAAATCTATTCAATGTTATTTGGAGAAGCAAGAAAATGCCTGAAGATTGAAGGAGGAGTATCGTGGTACCTCTTTATAAGAATAAAGGAGGCATTCAAAATTGCTTAAATTACAGAGGTATCAAGCTGATGATTCACACTATGAAATTTGGGAACGTGTGATCGAAAGAAGGTTGAGGAAAGTTTCAAATGTAAAAGAAATCAATTCAGATTCATGCCATGTCACTCAACTATTGAAGCCATCCATTTGCTGAGGAGAACAATGGAGATTTATAGAGATAAAAGGAAGAACCTCCATATGATCTTTATTGATTTGGAGAAGGCTTATGATTCTGTCCCACAAGAGATATTGTGGAGTGTTTTGGATAAGAGACAAGTACATGTCCTATACATTAACCTCATAAAGGACATGTATTATAGGGCTTTATCTTGTGTAAGGACCCTGTCTGGGAAGACTGACTATTTTGACATCAACATTGGTTTACATCAAGGTTCAACTTTAAGTCCATTTCTTTTTATTTTTATTATGGATGAGTTGACAAGTCACATTCAGGATGAGTTACCTTGGTGTATGTTATTTGCTGATGATATTGTGTTGATTGACGAGACTAAAGATGGAGTAAATGAGAAGCTTGTGGTCTAGAGACATGCATTGGAGACTAAAGGATTTCGTATAAGTAGGGTTAAAACAGAATACATGGAGTGCACCTCTGATGGAAGCAATGGTGAAGGAACTGAGGTGAAGATTGGTGACAATAACATTCAGAAGAGAGATTCTTTTAGATATATGGGATCTAATTTGTAACAGGGTGAGGAAATTGATGGAGATGTTACTAATAGAATAAATGCTAGCTGACTAAAGTGGAGAGGAGCCTCTGTTGTTCTCTGTGATAAGAAAAATCCTTTAAAAATTGAAGAAAAGTTTTATAAAGCAGCCATGAGACCTGCTATGCTCTATGGATCTGAATATTGGCCTGTGAACCATACACATGTGCAGAGAATGGTTGTAGCAAAAATGAAAATTCTAAGGTGGATGTGTGGACACACATGTAATGATCGGATTCAGAATGATGCAGTCAGAAAGAAAGTTGGTGTAGCTCCGATCGAGGATAAGATGTGAGAAGACTGCTTAAGATGTTTTGGTCATTTGCAAAGAAGATCAACAGATGCACCCGTTAGGAGATGCGAGTGTTGGGATGTTGAGCTGGCTAAGCGAGGGCGAGGACGACCCGAGAAGTGTTGGAAAGAGACTATACGAAGGGATCTTATTTTTTTTGGATATAAGCCCGGGATTGAACCAAGATAGGTCTGAATGGAGGTGAAGAATCCATGTAATCAACCCTACATAATTGTGGGAAAAGGATTTGTTGTTGTTGTTGTTGTTGTTGTTGGGGGAGGGGCAAAACGAAGATTGGGATCTACTTGACTTGGACACGTGTCTCTTCCGAGATGACCGATGATGGTTTGCCGATGAGTGGTCCAGATTAGAATGTGCTTGCAGATCTGACGACTGATGGACGATCCATCCAATGGCTGCTACTGTGCTGGACGGGCAGCGAGATCGGATCCCTTGCACGAGGCCTCATAGAATAGGGAAGAACTTCCCTGTCTCTGAGGTTCGATCGGTAAGGAGACATGGATCTGACCTCCTGAGCGGCTCACGGGAGGCGCAAAATGTTGTCCAGGCCTCCCCGTGTCGAATGACTCCTCCAATCGAAGTCTTGGTGCACCATCGATGATGAAGGAGATCGGGGAAGATCTGGGCTCTAGGAACCTCAAGTTTCAGAAAGAATCGACCCCTTGGGGGCTCCTTTAGCTCATAACCCCGCAAATGAAGTTCGACATAAAAAGAGGGCTTGGGGGCTCTTATTGGAGAAGGGGAGAGAACGTGGTGTGTGGCGGAGCTGTTCCGATGAGCAGTGGAGGGAGGAGAACAAGAGGCTCGTTCTATGCAAAAACAAGGTGGCTGGAGATGCTTGGGGTGGAGAGAATGCGAAGGGGGAGATAATGGAGCTACGATACAAGGTAGAGCGTGGAGGAGGTGGTCGGAATGGAGTGGAGGAGCCGGGGCTCCGAGAGTCGAGAGATTTGGATTTTACTCTACGCTTTACAGAATCAAAGGAAGTAAACGACTACCCTAAGCTACATCGAGTCTAAAGAAAAAATTGAAGAAAAGAAAAGCCACCTGGCCTAGACCGTAGCAGAGAGACCTCACTGCTGAGTGGGCGACGGTGGCAGGATCTGCCTCGATTCAACATCGGACGACGTCTTGGAGGTGTCCTTGTCTCCATGCTGTCACCGGGAAGGAAGTCCACACCCTAGATTTAGGATTCGAAGGTGGAAGAGGGATTAAAAAGGCGAGGTTTGAAGGAGGCGAGGTTTTATACAGAGAGTGGGATTGGGTTATCGAGGGAGATCTAGCAGAACAATGATGCAAACCCCAAGATAACGAGCCAGCGTGTATGAGCAAGGATTGAGGTCAAAAATCCAAGAAGGAATCATCCCATAATAGTGAACGAACCAACCTCCAAAAAATCGAGAAGTCAGGTCAAAGCATAGGGGTGTCATGCTCAATGTCTCGGTCAGAGAGTTGATCGAGGTCAATTGGCGCAGAAGCCTGGTTGGTCCACGTGGACCATCCAGGAAAAACCAAGCTAGAAGATATTGGAAAATCGATAATAAATAGAAAATGATTTTTTAATTTTTGATTATAAAATAAAAAATGTTTATTTTGAACTATATTATTATGTTTTTTATTTATTTTTTAGAGGTCTATAATTAGTAGTAAATTTTAGGATTATATTATAGGTGTATTTATCTATATTTTTGTGTATTTTATTTTTGTTTTGAATTTTTTATTAATTTAACTTATTATTTTATATATTTATAAATTATTTTTATATACTTAAACATATTTTTATTATATTTTTCTGATGTAATATATACACTTAAGTAAATAAGTCTATATACTATATGGGTAAAGTTATTAGTATTTTACCTATGTATTTTATATACATATTTTAGTTTAATACTTTCTTTATTGTTTTAATTTATTTTTAATATGTACATATATTATAAATAATATTTACAAAATTATAAAAATATAAAATTATGAAAATAATAAAGAGTAACTAAAATAAATATTTTAATCGGGTAAACTATACAATAGGGTCCAAAACCTAACTTTCACACCTTAACTCTTAAAAATATGAAACCACCTTCATTAAATAGCTTATTAAAAGTTATATACAATTAAAGGTGATTTTGATATATTTTGAGTTTTTATTTGAGACATATGGGTCTGGGAAGTTGGGATATTAAAATCTTATTTAGATTGTATCTTCTACTATGTATATTATTTTTGTGTAAACTCAATTTTGTATTTTTCTATATTTTATTATCTACAACTTTAATGTTCAAAGTTTCTTTATTTAAAGCATAAAAAGTGGAAAATAAAATAGGTCTAAAAATGAATAAAGAATGAATAAATAAAAGGGATTTTTATTGTATAAATGGCCCTTATCTCCACCTACTTTATTCCTTATCGACCTCATCATCGAGATGCCTACGTCTCGGGGTTTAGGATCATAAAATATCTTCAATATTTTATTCCTTTTCTTTTCTTTTCTTTATTCTATAATTTTGGCATTAAAAACAATATTTATACACATTTTGTACAATAATGCATGAATGTTAAAATGCATGAATTAAGGCTATTTACACGCATTTACTAGGGTTTTTAAGTCGGACCTCAGGATTTTTAGTGCGGTCGGAACCTTATTGGGAATTAGATTTGAAATACAACAACCTTCGAGAATCTCAAAACTCTGCTCAAGTCTCCTCAATAGCCAGGTCAGAATACTTCAACTCATATGCAAACCCTTACGACTATGAATCTGACTTGTACAACATAAGTGATAGTGGCTCTCCCCCAACTGAAATGAAAAAGAGACTGACTTCTCCAGCATGACAATGCAGTGATTCCCCAATCCTGCAACTCCTTCCTCGAGGAGCGGAGTATTCCCTTCTATGTTCAAGTGACAACCAGCTCAAGAGGATGGGTTGAAGAGAAGAATGAATGGTAGCTAGTGTAGCTACCTATCCTAGGATGCAAGACCAGTGTAGTCAAGTCATCCAGCTGCAGGCTCACATGATTTGACTTTGAAGATCAAGCTTGCTTATTGACTATATAAATATGTACACTCCGGCATGCATTTTATTTTCAATCAGGCCTGTCCACTTTTTTGGAATTTTTTCCTTTTTTTTTTCTTTTTTTCTTTGAATATTATACAATAGCATTTACATAGGGAGTTTTTCCTCTTGAGCCAGTAGACTATCCCTCTTTTGAAGCATTATTGCACCCATACCCTCCTGTCTTTAGATATCAACGCCACTGGACGGGTTGGGGTGTACTTCCCTCCCTATACGAGGACAAATGTTTCCACCTGTGTTCGTCTCATATCAGCAAATTCAATCTCGTCACCACTCTAACTCAGTTGAGCCAAGTGAAAGGTGCATGTGTCCAAGTTAAGTCATTATCACCAAGAGTCATGCGTGTGCTCCGAAATACTCTACTTAGGCAGTCAAGAATCCATCGAACCGAGTCTCGTGATCCTCAAAGAATTAAGTCAACTAGATCTGAAGTACCTCAATTCCAGCTCCTATAAGGTTCCTATTATTAGGTAGATTTAAGGTCCAACCAAGCTCCAATCTTCGGATCTACTTAGACTTGTTCAATTAACACACTCAATCTGAAAAAATACCAATGCTATACAAATGCTATTTACAATGCAGAAAATATTTTTGTGTGATGCAATTTTTCAAAGGTTTTGAACTTTTTATGGATATTTGAAAAGATGATGCATATGCATTTTTTGATTTTTCAAAAAGATTTTTCAAATGTTTTTGGTATGTTTAGTTTTTACAAATGTTTTTGGAATTTTTGAAAATAAAAAGAATTTTGGATAAAACTAGGTACAAATATTTACATGGGGATGCATCTTATATTTACAAGAGTTAAGTTTTTAAGAATTTACAAGGGGTAAGTGATCAATTATATATATATACAGTTTAATAAAGAATTTAAGTGTGATGGATATATTCCTCAAACTTATTTAAAAAAGGTTTTACAACAACTTTAAAAACAATAGTCCAAAATAATTTTTACAAATACTTTTCACAAACATTTACACACATTTGAATGTAATTTTGTAAAGGTTTTTCAAGCAGTATCTATAGATTTTAGAAATATTTTTGCAACCAGTTCAGAACCATTTGCAAATAGTTTTTCAAACATTTTTATTTCACACAAAGAAAAGAAATTTTTGAAACAAAATATCTTTACAAAGGTTGAAAATATTGAACAAAATGTTTTCCAAATAGTTTTCAAAAAATTTTTCAAAAGGATTTTCAAACTATTTTTCAAACATTTTGCAAAAACTATTTTAACCCGATTTTTTAATCAGTAAATACAAAAAGAATTTGAGGAATAATAAACATCTTTTTATTAAGTGATTTTAATGAATTTTATAGTATTTTTAGCCATAATTATTATTTAAATATACGAAAGTACGTATTATCGCTAAAGTATGTACGAAGTGTATACAACCCCCCTATACATTGCTTGAGCTATGTCCTCATAGATCAGAGAAAAAAGCGAAGACATAACTCGTACTGAGTATAGGAAATCCTAAAGAATAAATGGAGATATGAATGAATGAATGAGAAGTTGATCGTCCCCCCTATACTTAGGATAAAATAATCCTAAGTATAACATATTGTACACAAAGCAGGAAGGGTCAAGGGTGGGATTGAACAGATTATACTCAAACTATCTCCCCCTATACTTAGGGCAAGATATCCCTAAGTATAGACAAGAAGAGACAATGGAAAGGACAAAAGAATAAAAGAACTCCGGGTGCACACCCCCTATACTTAGGACCAAGTACGTCCTAAGTATATAGGACTGATAAAAAGGGGCAACACCTTTTTGATAGAAAAAGAAAAATGAAAAAGAAAAGAAGAAAAGAGAGGGAGATGGAAGATATGACAAACTTGGGGTGCACACCCTACACTTAGGATAAATTACATCCTAAGTGTAGCAATGATGAAGGAGATGACATCTTTTCGGTAGAATAAGAGAAGAAAGAAGGAAAGAAGAAAAGGAGAAAAGGAGAAAAGTCATTCAAAAATATTCTGATTCGCTTTGTTTTCTACTGCTGCTTCGGAAGTATTCAGTTCATCATAAATAACTTGAATGGAGTCAACGACAAACAAGAATCTGTCATGTTCAAGATAAGGCTTCAAAAGCTATCCATTGACCACAAATGGTTGTGCGTCAACTGACAAAGCAAATATCATTACACTTCCATTATCACATACATGCTTCACTATGAACGGCCCGGTCCATTTGCTCTTCAGTTTGCCTGGAAAGATATTTAATATTGCATCGAACAACCACACCTTCTGACCCAGCTCGAAGGATTTGCGGTAGATATGCTTGTCGTGCCACTTCTTGACCTTCTCCTTGTACATTATGCTGTTGTTGTATGCATAATCTCTAAATTCCAATAATCTATTCAGATCAACTTTTCTGTTTTTCCCAGCTTTCTTGGAGTCCAAATTACAGATCTTGATGGCCCATAAAGATTTATGTATCAGTTCAAAGGGCAGATGACACGGCTTGCCATACACAAGGCGGTAGGGTGACATTCCTAAAGGAGACTTGTACGCAGTTTTGTATGCCTAGAGAATGGAATCAAGTAGATGAGACCAGTTCATGCGATCCGGATGCACAAGCTTTTGAAAAATAGTCTTTATCTCTTTGTTTGAACATTCAGCTAAGCCATTGGACTATGCGTGGTATGGTGAAGCTATACGATTTTCAATGCGAAATTCTTGAGTTAACTTCTTAACCTCTCTGTTTATGAAATGGCTACCCCCATCTGATATGAGAATTTTTGGAATCCTGAACCGTGCAATGATATGATCTATTAAGAATCGACAGACAGTCCGACTGTCAGTGGTTCAGGCGGGAGTACGACTCACATAGTCGACATCAAGCATAATATATTGGCATCCTTGACTGTTCGGAAACGAGACCATAAAGTCAATGGCCCATGCATCGAAGACGTCTGATATCTGAATGAACTTCAGAGGCATCGTATCTCTCATTCCTATGGTACCGCCTATCTTCTGGTAGTCAGTGTAGCACTTGACGTAATCTTCTGCATCATTGAATAGTGTAGGCTGCCAAAGACCACTCTGAATAACCTTTGTTGCCGTTCGTCTGCCTGAATGGTGTTCTCCAGATTCTTGGTCATGATAAAGTGCAAGGACACTTGGAACTTCCTCATGAGGAATACACCTCCTCCAGATGCAATCTGCCCCCTCACGAAATAGATATGGATCCTCCCATTGGTAATGGATTTTAGACAAGAATTTTTCTACCTTTACTTCGACCAATCTTGTGGGGTTCTCTTGGACACAAGATAATTCACAAAGGGGAGCGAGGTGACTGACTAACTTGCCTCATCAGGGAAGGTTTATGTGATCTGTTGCAAGTTCAACTCAAGAGATTTAGGCTCAGGAAGTCTAGATAAGTGGTCAGCCACCACATTCTTAAGTCTAGGTTTATCTCGAATTTCAAGGTCAAATTCCTGGAGGAGAAGGATCCACCAGATGAGACATGGCTTGGTGTCCTTCTTCTGCTGTAAGTACTGAATGACCGAATGATCTGTGTAAATGATGACCTTGGTTCCGATGAGATGGGATCTGAACTTTTCTAGATCAAAGACTACTGCTAACAGCTCCTTCCCAGTAACTGTATAATTCCTTTGGGCTTCATCGAGCGTTCGACTAGCATAGTGAATCGCAAATGGTATATTGTCTTTCCTCTATCCCTGCACAGCACCGATGGCATAATTCTATGCATCTGTCATTATCTCAAAAGGTTGTGTCCAAATCAGCGGCTGCAAGATAGGTTCCTGAGTGATAAGTTCTTTCAACTAATTAAAGGCAAGGAGAACATGGTCATACACAATGAAATCATTCTCCTTGCCTAGAAACTCAATCAATGGTCTGGCCAATTTATTGAAATCTTTGATAAATTGTTGGTAAAAACCGACATGGCCCAAGAATGATATGACCTTCTTAATGGTTATCGGTGGCTCTAGCTTGAAAATCACCTCCACCTTGGCTGGATCAACTTCCATGCCATGTTTAGATACAACATGACCCAGCACAATTCCTTTAGTTACCATGAAGTTGCTCTTCTCTCACGAGAGCACCAGATTTACCTCACAACACCTCCATAAGACTTTGTCTAAATAGTCAAGGCATTGGTCAAATGAGTCCCCGTATACTAAGAAATTGTCCATAAAGACCTCAAGAAAACTGCCCACCATATCAGCAAAAATTACAAGCATACACCTCTGAATGCATACGTCTGAATGCATACGTGCCAAAGGGACAAGTGAACGTAGTCTTCTCTTGGTCTTCAAGAGCTATGGCAACTTGGTTATATCCAAAATATCCATCCAAGAAGCAGAAGTATTCCTTCGCGACCAGTCTCTCAAGAATCTGATTGATAAAGGGCAATTGAAAGTGGTCCTTCTTGGTGGCGAGATTAAGTCTTATATAATCCATGCACACTCGTCACGACATGGGTACTCTGGTCGCGATCTCCTCTCCTTTGTCGTTCTTCACAATAGTGATCCCTGATTTCTTTGGCACTACATGCAGAGAGCTCACCCATTTGCTGTCGGAAATGGGATATATGAATCCCACATCACACCATTTCTGAATTTCTTTCATGACAACCTCCCATAGATTTGGATTTAATCTTCTCTGAAATTCGTGGAAGGGTCTGCTGTCCTCTTCAAGGAAAATGTGATGCCAACATAATGACAGATTGATCCCATGGAGATCCGAAGTTTTCCAGCCTATTGCCTTGCAGTTACGTTCAAGAACCTCCATCAAATGAGATTCCTGGTCTTCAGTCAGATGAGCATTGATAATGACCGGGTACATATTAGGTTCACCTGCAAGGAAGGCATATTTCATGTTGGAGGGCAGTTGTTTCAGCTCAGGTAGAGTGTGAGCTGCTTCATTGGTGACTTCGGATATCATCACAGGTGGTGGTTCTTTCTGTTTGGTGTCCACCATGCTCTGTTCTACCTTTTCATTAAATAATTCACAGAAGGTTTCAATGATTTCTTCTTCATTGCAGAAATCTTCAATAATCTGCTCTTAGTCTTGAAGGAACATACATGCGCCTATTTGTACATGCATATTTCAGTCCTTTCTTCACAGCTGGCATGTACTCAAGAGCTTTCATCAAAGGCATGTTCAAGACCAAATTCTGGATAGATCCACAATGGCAGGATCAGACAAAGCATTTTCAAAATTTTCATTTTTTGTGCTTTTTCATTGCTTCAGGAAAGGGAATATTTATAGAATCTGAAATAGTATCATTCAAAATTGTGTCCATATCATTGCTTACAAAGTTACAGGTAGATGGCAAAAATGTATAGAATCATCTACAACATGTGGACTAAAAACTGTAGGCTCGGATTCTGGTGTTGGCTTTGGAATCGCTGCAGGTGCAAGATTCTTTAAGGATGGAGTTGTGACTGTGGCACGTGAAGGCGTCTCCAATGCTGACTGGTCTTCACCGAGGTTGTTGTTGTATTTTTGTGTTTTTGTTTTTTCTTCATTTTTTTATGAATTTTCTGCAGATGGTGTTCCTTCAAAAATGCTGCTTGGCCCTCGTGCTGGCTGGGCTGATGACTCCTCATCTAATGCAATGTGCTTTCCCTTCACAGTAACTGATGGCCGCAGTGCTCTACCGCTCTTAAGAGTAATAACGTTAGATATAAACAGATGGTTTCTACCTGAATCGCGCAAATCACTGCAAGCTACTTGTTCATTGCGTCGGAATTATTAGGATTAGCCTCGACCTGGGCTAGTATAATGATTTTGGCATCCGTCAAGTCATCTATCTTCTAGGTCATATCAGCCATAGTCTTGACAAGCTGCTCCAGACAAGCGAAGGCTGAGTTCACCGGTGTAACCTCAGAAGAATCACCCACTTGGGGCCTCTGATGCTGATAGTGTGGGGGAAGTTGCTGTTGGTAACCCTGTGAAAAGTGGTGAGGAGGAGGACGAGAGGAATACTGTGAATACTATTGGGAGGAATAAGAATTTTAATATGATGCAGCCGGCTGCTATGGAGGAAAGGCCTGATGACAAGAGCCAGACTGATGCTGCTGATACCCCTGCCTCCATGTGTTCCCGTATTGTGGAGGCTGCTAGTTATGGGGTTGGTAGGGCTGGAAGTTTCTCCCTCCCTGTTGTTGCTGGTGGTGTGGCCGATTTGCTGAGTTCTAGCCCTGGGTATGTCCTCGAGGACGAGTCAGCTGCTTTCATTTTCCCATACACCATTAATCTCTTGAATCTGTAGCGGAGGTGGAGGAAATTGCTCCGGATAGGCTGGCTGCAGCTCTGGTTGATAGACACCCACCTGGTTCTACGACCGCGGGAGCTTCTCCGGGACCTGCACGTAATACACGTGCTGGACTGGTTGAGTTGTGAGAGACTCGGGTGTGGAGGTTGTATCTGGGGTAGTTCCTTCTACTCAGCAGGGTTCTCTGCAGTCGCAGACACATATTTGTAAGTGTTGGCATTCAGAGCACGGACTAGCTGCTCCAGCTGTTGAGAGATCAAAGCGAGCTTCTATAAGCCAAGGGTTCTCTTCTCAGTGACTGATAATTTTTCGAGGTCTTGCGACCTATTCTCAATGATGTCTACCTTAGAAAGTGGATCCCTATAATGCTGAGGTTGGTGCTCTCATCCTTATCTTTGGTATGGGTATCCATATTGACGAGCTTGTTGATGGTGGTAGGAATCTTCATGTAGGCACATGATGAGGACTAAGCAGCCTCTCCTTCGGCCATCTCCTCAAAAATTTTCCACACGACAACCTCACCCTTGTTGAAATGAGAGCCTCCACAAGCGGCATCGGCGAGTCTCTGGCTTTCCAGTGTCAGCCCACTGAAAAAGTGTTGCACAAGACTAGTCTTGGGAATCTCGTGGTAGGGACACTTTTCTTGCAGCTCCTTGAACCTCTCCCACGCTTCGTGTACTGTCTCGTCGGGTTGCTGACTAAAACTGGAAGGCTGAAAGGGAATGGCAAGGGCTCCTTGTGCGCATCTGATTCAATCATCCGAGAGGGTAAAATTTACGCAGGAAGACTTCAACTCCTCCTAGGTCATCGCTACTTTTCCTAGATGATCGACCCGGTATAGGGCCTTATCTTGAAGGCTGAAAGGAAAAGCATTCATCTTGATCACCCTTAGTGGGATATTGGGGTAATGCGCGGTGGCACAAATGTGGCCAAATTTCTTGAGGTGGATATAAGGTTCCTCAGTTGTATTCCCGTGAAAGGTAGGAAGCAAAGATAGAAACTGCAGTTTCAGCTCAAAATGGGCATGGATTGGTGGAATCTAGATCCACTTAGTGATGCGTCCCACCCCAGGGTTGTATATTTCCTTCAGCGTCGGCTTTGGCGACGCTGGCCCTGCCTCAAATTTCTCGAAATTGGGTCGACCCACAGAAAATTCATCTCCTGCACCTCCTTGATTGGGCTCGTTCTCTTGTTCTGGTTCCCCCTCCCCTCTTCCATCTCTCTCGTCAGCCCTCCTCCTTAGGTCATTCAGCATGTATTGAAATGCGGTCTGGGCCAGTGCTTGATTGGTCAGTTGCTGTTTGATGGCCTGGATGGAAGTGAGCAGCTGACTATTGACCTTATTCTTTGTAGTATATTGCCCATCCCCTTGATCTGTCGGCTCGACTGGTTAGGGCTGCAGACCCTTTCCTCTTCCAGTAGGAGCCATCTCGGAATTGGCTTGAACTTCGGGCTCGTGATTGGGGTGAGAATCTGCATGACAGAGTAAACCTTGATCATTCTCTTTCCGAACACCAACTGCTGAGATGAATCTAGAATTAAGGTCAATCCCAGATTGTTGAGAGCAGAGCATAGGTTATTGACTGAAATCGATCTCCATCCACAAGGGGTTAATTCCAGGACAAGAGTAATCCCAATTTAAGAGAGGAAGATCTAGTGCGAGTTGCGAGTACATCCTGAATAGTGGATTTATTGGGGAAAGGAAAGTATTAAAGGAAGAGAGAATCATGGAGTCCAAAGATAACTTCACAAGATCTAAAATAACTTCTTGGAGATCGCCCTGCCTTATTGAAGATGTTGGTGACATGGAATCGATGTAGGCATCGGCGGGATCCTGAATAAACCATCCGTGCAACGACATCTTAAGAGGGTCAAAGGAGATAGATGATGGATAAAGAGTACATAGATAAATAAAGAATAAAGCGAGTGTAAACCAGTAGAAGGCTCACAATAAGGAAGGGTCAATTAGTGAGGAGTGCGAAATTACGCAAGTACACGATGTTTTTGATTGTGACCTAGATAAGATTAATCAATCAAACCTCAAAACAATGGATTCACCACCTCGACCCGTGAAGCCATGAATATTCGACAATTATCTTTGTCGATTTTAGATTTGATTTCAAGCAATTTATCTTGTAACGAGTCTTTAGAGCAAGATGCCTATAGGAGAGAAAGTACTGACCGAAAAGTATCCCATACTTGTTCTCCTCCTTTGTAACATGTAGTCTGCACTTTTTAAGGTCCCTGTAACTCTTCCTGGATCCCTACTCAACTAAAGAAATATAGGGAGGAAGCTGATAGGCAAAACCAATACTTCGGATCTCGCTCGCAACAGAATCACCTGTGAGCATGCGAGAACCTACTCGGACGCAAGATGATGAGACAGACGCCCTCGTGAAGGCGTGGTCTATGCTCAATACTTCGGACGAGGTCAATGTTCTACACAATAGAGAACATCATCGATGACCAAGCCCTACTCATCTACGTATGATAGAAGCACTAATACTTCAGAAATCCAGACGATACACAAGGCAGCCATAGACTGGGTTTTGGTCTCTAATCCTTCTGAGGCCACACTCTCACTGGGAAGGAGACCTTTCTATGGAACCTAAAAATAAATGATGGCTTTGTTTACCCAAGGCAATGAGTCCAATTAATCAATTTTATTTAGGTCAAGTACTTTTAGCAGTACCTTTTTAAATTTTTTGGTGTTATCACTTTCTTTGAGCAGATTCAGTACAAGCGCCTAACATTTTTTTATATTTTCTTTGATTCCTATTTGATCCAAAAATGAAGGGAGATAGTCAGAAAAGATATGCAAGGTGACACTAAGATGGAAATCTCACCTTAGTGCATAAATGATGAATGCTCATTTAGAAGACATATAGCGCTTCCCAGCTCTCTCCATGCGGGATCAAAACAGGAATTTATAAACCTATACTAAATGCCGATATACACACGGAAATCATCCTAAACAGGCAATTGCTACACGTGAATAACCAAACGCTAAGTACTCCGAGTGAAACCTAAGTCCGATCTTCGATGTCGATCGATGCTCGCCACAACGGGTCCTATAAGCGTTGTATAAGACCTCTCTCGGCACGCAGTTTCAAGATTGAGTACTTAATAATTAATTAATTCTAAATCCAAGTACAAAGACTATAGGTGCATCCAAGATAGTTAGGTGTTTGGCCTTAGACTACGCGATAAAGCACGCCTAAAAACGAAGGGCTCATTCCACAAAATAAATAAAAATAAAGCGGAAAGCACAAAACTATGGGAAACAAAGAAAAATAAAGCGATGGAAAACTCGAAAAACGTGGTGAGCCCCCAAGTGAACAAACAATTGGAATTGGGCCCGAGTGTCCAAAATCCAAAATACTTGTATTATTACAAATTAATAATCAAAGTAAATCTCTCTCTCACCAAAAAGTAAAAATCCTAAACAATCCTCTCTCTCAAGCTCCTCCTGCTCTCTCCTGCCGGCTAGGGTAGATTAGCCGATTCCACTTCCCAAGGTTGCATAGAATCACCTAGGCGTTCCTCCTCGGTCTGTGGTCCCTCGCAAGAAGATAAGAAAAGAGACGTCAGACAATTCAAGATAGATAATCAAATGAACAAAGATGCTCAAAAATGGCTAAACAAGCAAAAGACATAAATTCTACTCTACAAGCCGATGCTCCCCGGTAACAGTGCCATTTGAAAAACGATATGATGGGAGTCGCTAAATAATGGCCTGACAAATCCTGCTGACTGTTGCTGAGGCGACTACTCGAATCCTCTCGTTATTCAACAATTAACCCATACAAATAATTAAGAAATTAAGAGCAAGAGTTAAAATTTATTATACCCTACTAAGAATGTCTAATGGCAAGCAAGTAGGGGTCGAACAAAGGAAGCAAGGGAATAGAGTACACCAGACAAAAATAAAGGCACGATTAATTTCTCAAACACTTAGCCAATTTTGGGATTGGTGGGTTTTTAATTTTTTAATTTTTTAATTTTTTTATTTTAATTTTATGATTTTATATTTTCTTTTTGGTTTTTTATATTTTTTATATTTTCTTTTTCTTTTAAAAGAGATCCAATATATATATATATAAGGCTCTATATAAAGTATATATACAATATAGACTAATATAGATATAAATATTAATGAAAATAATAAAAAATAAGAAAATATTTTTTGGGGGTTTTAATTGATTTTTAGTGTTTTTGTGTTTTTTTGTGAATTTTTGCAAATTTTTTATATTTTTAAAGTCAAAATTGCCCTAAAATAAAGATAAAATTAATAGGCCGAATTAAAATAGAGATATAAAATATCAAATAGAATAAAAATTCTCCAAATTATTTTTTTTAAAAAAGATGATAATAATACATAAAAAATTAAGAAACAGAAAATATAATTTTTGATTTTTTTATATTTTTATAAAAGTTTTAAGGTTTTTCAGTTTTAGAGTTTTCTTTTATAATTTTTTGTGATTTTTTCTCTACGTGTTAAAAATACATAATAAACAAAATATATTTTTTGGGAACTTTCAAAATGTTTTTATATTTTTATGTGGTTTATATTACAAACATTGATAAAATAGGATGTTTTTTATTTTTACTAAATAATAAAAAAATCCTAAAATTGTAAACAAAAATATGTGCACAAAAATAGGTGCAATAAAGAGCTTAAATCTATTTTTTTGAGATTTTCTGGGGTTTAACCGCTATTTAAAGAAGCCAAGAGAAAATGTAACACTAGTAGGGGCATTAATGTAATTATCAGAAAGTTCCAGGGACAAAGTGCAATTTCCCTAAAAATATTGAATGGTATGGGGAGATCCTTAAGCGTATCACAGAAGCATGATGATCACATCGTTGCGATCGGGAGCGACTAGTCGCACTAGTCGCTCGATGCAGCGGAATTTAAAAATTTTAATATGATGAAACCACATGATCCAAGAACATTTCTTGGATCGTTTCATCTAAACCACAATAGGTACTAAGGTTACCTCTTGATGCGTTGTTGTGATTGAGTCTCTAAACAAAGAGACCTCCTGTCTCAAGTCCGACCCGACGGAGGAGATACTTGTGAGCGCGTTGATGAGACGCGACCTTCTCGCAATCCATGTTGATGATCCAAATGACAAATCTCCTGATCTCGACACATGAGATCTAACATCTTCTTCACGAGTGAGGTGCACCGAAGGAGATGGAGATCCACGAGTAGATGATCCGACAACATAACGAAGATGCTACAACGATAGCGACTCTCTCTAAGGCTCCATGATGGACGACCACAAGAGAGAGAGAGAGAGAGGAAGAGAGTCTTAGAATGTAGAGAGAGAGAGAGAGGGAGAGAGCATTAGTTTACATTGTAAACTTGTTTATTGAAGAGAAAGGGGTGCCTCTTCTTATATAGGATTTGGGGATCCATGGATCTCAATACATGGACAACACAAAATAAATGGATGAGATTGATTTGTGTTTCTTTCAATGTTCATGATCTTGTTAGGAAAACACAATAATAATTAAATTAAATTAATATATATATTGATAAATCAACATATTTAAATTCAAATTAAATCAATTAATTATCCTTGGAGATAATGTGGAGATAAACCTCCTCCCCTGAAAAGGGGGGACGACCACTCTTCTTATGAGATCTCACTATCTCATGATATCTCATTATCTCATGAGATCTCATAGTCTCATGATATCTCCAATATTTACAACAACAATTGTTGCAAATTATTTCACAAAAATAATTCATAATTATCTTGTGAACCTTGAAATCATGCTATTGGAAAATTGTGAATCATATTCACATCCCAAAATAAAATGTAAATTATATTTTCAATTAATCATCTAATATGAATCCAATTCACATCAATAATTAATCAACAAATATTAATCACAATATGCTATCTCTAATATATTATAAATTACATTTATAATATATCTGATTAATATGGATAATGCTATCCACATTATTCATATCCATGATAATTAAATCACATTTAATCATCTTGGATCTCTATTCTCATATGACTAAATAACATGAATCACATTCACATTATTCACATCTTTGATAATTAGATCACATTTAATTATCTCATATAACTCTCCTAATGATATGAATCAAATTCATATTATTCATGATAATTAAGTCACATCTAATTATCAATATCTCAATGCTCGGATACATATATCAACAATGAAATTATCCATGATCTCTTTCAAGGATAATGCGCTTTCTTCATGGATACTTGGAGATAAGGACATGGCGATTGTATTGTTCCACGTATAGTGACTTGGATATTGAGATCACATCTCAAATCCAGATCTTGCGGACCTCCCATAGATGCTTGATTAAATCAAGACCGTAAGTCTAATCTTCTCATTACATCTGAATCACATTCAGATCAATGTCCATCAGTTGGACTAAGATCAGATTACTTCTATATGAGAGGAGTCACTAAAATCCAGACCTATTTCATCACTCCCTCAGAATGGAAGCGTCATTGTAATGCAATCATTTATTATGATCACGTCACCCTTAGGCATTTCTAATACCTGTAAATCCTACATACTGGAAGATCCAGAACGAATTCAAAGTTTTAGATCTCTTTTAGACTATCTCCTTCAGGATTTTATCATTAAGGTTCTCATTCGATCATTGGGAGTCGATATAGGTGTTGATCATATACTTTCCAAAAGTATATATGAAACCTTACAAATTTAGTCAAGCTTCCAAAGCAAGACGTCCATGCGTGGAATTTGACTCTTCCCAATATTTCATTAGTGAGCTCATGTCTTCCGGTTCAGTAATGAACCTGTATGATCCCTTTGAGAGATCGTATTACTCATATGCCCTTGAATGCACACCAACGTGCCGGTGTATAGACCTTGGTTAGGTCATCAACACATTGGTATGTCAAATGTACATACTCAGACATATAGTAGCACATCTGTCTCCGGTCAGAGGATGCGTGCCTATATCATGACAGCATACGACATAGGTCTTTGGTTATCTCGATCTCGTTAAGTCAACTCTTTAACCTAACTTATCTAACACCTCTGAATCTCTATTCCTATCCAGAGGACCTGCATCAAGAGGTTGGTTAGATATCAGCCAAATGAGAAAGGATTGCCATCTCCTACTCAGGCTGGAGATCATCTCTAACAATCATTTGACGGTGCTTGATGAGTCTTCAATCTAACTCTTTGGATATTCATCCAAGCACCAACCTCTATGATTCAATAATTGAATCAATAGTTGTATGATCATTAAGATGGCCATGGTACATAACCCTAATTGTACTAATGGACCTATTATGCAAATTAGTTATTCTTCATTTCAGATTAGGGAATGATATTTTGCAATAACATTTATTGCATAATGGCTCGCCGTGGGCTCACATGTCCAACAATCTCACACTAGTCCAAAGAGCTATTAATGGGATAATCATTTAAACCTGCACTCATGTGACACTCATAGGTTATTTAGGAAAATATCTAGGTACGTTGATCATTCATTCTGTTTCCAAGAGACTATGCCAAGTCCTTTTACAACACTTGCATATCCCCAGTAACATTGCTCACATCCAATACGAATGTTGCATCTTATGCAACCAATACTCAATTTTATCAGTTGTAGTACCATTGACACTATAGATCAATAATTATTATAACCATTATTTCCATTTCTATTATCCTTATTAGATACCCTTATTCTTGGAGATCTCTATCTCCTTAGATATCCACAGTTAAGACCTTTTAGATCACCATCTATAAAGTCTTAATTTCTTAAACATAAGACTTAAGATCACTATCGCTAAAGTCTTGTCATCTATGAAGATTTTGTTATTACTGCAATCAAGTGTTTTATTTTCATAGTAGGATTAGTAACAATTTACTACTCCCACTGCATGGCAAACATCTGGCTTTTGTACATATCTAGCATACACCCGGCTTCTCATAACTGATGCACAAAAGCAGACAGTTTTAGCATTCACTTCCTCAACTCTTTGAGGTGCTATCTCTTTAGATAGGTCAGTACCACATCTTAAGGAAAAGAAGCCTTTGTTGGAATTTTCCAGAAAATGGAATATGTCTAAGGTGTACCACTCATGTATTGATCCCAATACCCTCTTCTCTTTGCTTCTGAACACTTTCAGAACTAAGATCTTAAGAGACATCCAAGAGATCATATCTCAAGGTATGGAATAGCCAGACTATAAAACACTTATTATTATCCTTATATCATTCCAAATGATCAGGATATTATCTACATTTAGAACGGTGAACACAATGGCACTCCCACTAAGCTTCACATGGCTCATCAAGATTCTATCTGAAATCATAACATTTATGATTTCATCAAATCTAATGTTCCAACTACAAGAAGCTTATTCGAGTCCACAGATGGAGTTTATTTAGCTTGCACAACTTGCTTTCCTCAACTATGAAGCCTTGGGGCTACTTCATATGAATATCCTCGAAGAGGTATTCATAGAGGAATGTGATCTCGACTCACATCTTGAATATGCCATAGTCAACATGTGTAGCTATAGTTAGCAATATTCTGATGGGTTTAAGCATGGTCACTGAAGAGAAAGTCTCATCACAAGAAATGTTTTCTCTTCGGTGTGTAGCTCATGATTATGAGCCGTGCTTTGAAGGTCTCTACCTTCTCATTAGGTTCCCTCTTTCTCTTGAAGATCCACTTATACCTTGATGGGCCTTACCCACATAAGTGGATCCTCGAGGGTCCATATACAATACTTGTATATGAACTCTACTTTAGACTTAATTGCTAACATCCACTTTCCATGACATGATCTTCAAAAGCTTCATCACATGAAGTTCGATCAATGTCATATTTCTCTGACATATGGAATCCATCCTCAAACACATTTGAAGAGGTATTAGTGTTTCATCTTTAATTATCCTTTTAGTTTCCGATTTTAGGAGCCTCATTATCTTCTCAAGATTAAATGAGTTCCTTCACTTCATTTTCATCTTGATTCTCAAGAGAGTCATCCTCTAAAAATCACATCCTTAGAGATGAGATCTTTTAAGAATCTCAAGGTCATAATGTAGGTATCCAATATCATCCTGTATTTTCCTAATGAAGTAGCACTCTCCGGTGCATGATTTCAACTTACTAGCATGGAACCTTATAGGGATATATATTGTAGTTTCTGCTACATATATACCTGAAAACTAAGAGATGATTATGCTAAGATTAATCATTGATCAAATCATGTCACACGTAATCAATTGTATCTCCCTACAACTATATTGAGTTTAAGTGTATCCGGAGGATTGAGATAGGAATGATATTCATATCTCCATAAGGTATTCCTTGAATTCATCTAATAGGTACAAGCTACCTTGATTAGATCAAATTCATTTCATCTACCTTCAAACTTTGGTTCTAAATCAAATTGTGAAATCTTTGAACATTTCAAAGGTTTTCTAAGGTAAAGGGAAGAAATCTCATATCACAAATAATCATCGAATGATATCACACGTCATCAATGTTTATTATGATACATGTGATCCACATACATCAATATGTATGAGATCTTGAATACCTTAACATCTTACACCATTCTCAGAGAAGAGTGTATTGGACTTTTTTACTTTTGAATACAATATTCACAATCATGTAAGATTTGAAATTTTAGACAATCTAAAGTTTCATCTCTTACTAGTCTATTGATCTTATCAACAGACATATGTCCAAGACTCGATGCCAGATCATTGTCAAATGATCTCAATCCTCCTATTGATCTTATAAGGTTTAATTTTCAGTATTTAGAAACATAATGAACCATTCATTAAATTTCTAATCTAGTAGAGCCCTCCAAATGTCAGATTACTATCTGAAATATATCCATCATAACTCTTTATGATATGTCTATTACATAATTCAAGGTTATTCCCAACATTTAGAAATAAACAATGAGTGTATTCTAATGTCTGGATCATAGAGGCATTTTCTAAGGCTAAGGGCTCTCCCACTGAAAATATGAAGTCTGTTTATCCAATAGAGATTGTTGCAACAATTGAATCAACATCCATGTGGATAACTATTAAACCTTAATATCAAATTTATCAAATTTTCTAAAACATATGCAACCAATTGCAAGTGTTACTAGAACAATAAGATACAATTATTAGACTTTTAATCTTATAAATGTAGATTATTCCGATGCACTATCTGAGTCCTTCTCTAAGGATCTGATATACATGATAGTCATGATCAACACATCTGCTCATTACAGTATTGGCATTCATCTAAGTCTTTGGATGTCATATGTGTGGAAACCATAGAAGTACAGTCAACTCTTTGACTTTTCTTCTAACTTGGGTCTGACCCATGCTTCTACTGCGCTCCTTTAATCTCTAAACAACCATTGCTTAAGACAAAGGAACTCTTATGTTGAATTCAAAAGATTTCAATATAAGAGTATTTCAACATTTATACATGCTTCATTTAATTCATACGATATGAATATTTTGAAGCTTCATGAATGACTTGAATGTAGATAGTAGGATGATGACACTCATCATATCTACATACATCTTAACTCTTAAAGACTTAGGTTCATGTAGGTATTCAAATATTTTGAATACATCATCTCTTATAGAGCCACCATTCTGCATAATGCAGTGAACCATGTCATTCATGATTAAATGTCAAGATCATATATGTATACCAGAACATCTTCTTAGTATTTTTTAAGGATTACTTGACAATTGGGATCATTATCGACATGTCACTTCCATAGTACATTTGATGAGAGATCAAGACTATAGAGACATACAAACCCTAGGTTGTTGTCTTATTGTCTATTTAATTGTCATTCCTCATTATTATGAGGAATCTTGCACATTGCAACCACATAAAATATGTGTCCAACTGCAAGTACAATATTTTGATCATGGATTCAATCCATGATATTTTACTGGTTATTATTGAGTATAATATTGAGTGTGTTTAATGAAGGATTATCTGAAATAAGAAATCTGCATAAATATATATAAATATATATACATATTTTACTTTGATTTAGGAAATTTTATATCAAAGTTGTCTTTCCTTGTCAACCCTGAAAGTTCATTCCCTTATTCACTTTCAATGTAAGAGATATACTTACCACTATAATTCAATCAAGATCTAGGATCTCCTTTCTTATCTTTATCACATCTCAATAACATGAGAATCTGTAACTCAGATAAAAATAAGCGAGAACACATTCCGCCTTGCAAGTTCAACTTGCATCTCCCAATTCGGTCTTTAACATCCCGGTCCACCACCCCTAAGGTGGTCCACCACCCCTAAGGTGATGTTAGCCCGCCATTAATTGAACCAACCATCAACAAGAATACAACTCGCTATCGCAATCCAATATCGCCCCAATAATATGAGGACCCGATATTGGGGTCACTACGCATACGTTCTTACTCTTTCGAGAAGCGAAGAGCCCAATACAAATGGATTGTATGCAAGAGCTGTCACTTCGGACATGCGTCTCCTAAATACAATATCTGGCAACGGAACCCTTCGTCTTGATGGGAGACCATGGATGTCACTTATGTGATCCTCTAAATTTCAATTAATTATCATGAATCATATTCATATAATTAATTCTTCCTAGGGAAATACAAATCTATTCATAATAGAGTGTTTTAATTGGATATAATTAATTTAATCACATTAAATCAATTATCAATCCAATTCAATCAACAAACTTGATTGTTACTTGAATATATGGTATTATCTCAAAGTACGTATTAATTTGAATTTTAAAAATTAGAAAATACACCATAATTTCTACAGCATTATCGAGTCCCTGCCCACTATCATGGGCAGTACCAACGGGAGTGGGACATACCACACACAATGCAACCTGCTACCCCAACGCTCTTCGACTAGACACCATATCCACCTCAGAGAAGGATAAAGCCATCGATCATTGTGTATTTGAGATGTTCAACGGTTTTGCAACCGAAGTTATACCATATAGTAATAATCAAAACTATTTTGATTATAAGGAAATTTTCTAGACAAATTCCCAAATCTATTCAAGTAATATATTTGTTGAAAGTGTATCAAGTAATCAATTAGTGATCTAGATCAAATCTAATCATTTATTGGTTGAGGCAATGCCATTTAAGGGAACAATTATCATTTAAATATTTCTCAAATACTATTCATAATTATTCCAGGAAATTAACCATTAATTTCACAAGTTTCTTAAATGACTAACACAAGATTCATGATTAGGATTGCAATTTTCAGCAGTGACCCTCACTTACTAAAATTAGCATATCTCATTCATTTTAAATCAAAATTATGCAAATTCAGTTTCTAAAGTTTGATAATTTGATTTAAAACAGAAAACAAGTGATTAGCATGCATTTTTAGGCATGTAAAAACAGTAACTAACTTTTTTATTACGTTATGATTCGCTATCCCTGAAATAGTGGATATAGGTTCATTAAAATGATCATATCTTGAGTTATGGATTCCAAATCACGCAAACTCAAATCCCACAATTTCTTTAATTAATGAGGATAATTATTAAAGTGACAATTTTGTATTTAAACTATTTAAACAGGGTCAAAAATAATCACAAAACAGGGCTGCGAAAATGAAATGCGACAAAATTTTCACAATCCCAAATGAGCCCAAGTCTTCCTAGGCTTTTGGATCATATCCAAAACATCTAACCTGGATCTGATACCACTTGAAGGATATGGGGAGATCCTTAAGTGCATCACATAAGCGTGATGATCGCATTGTATGCGATCGGGAGCGATTAGTCACACTAGTTGCTCGATGTAGTGGAATTTAAAAATTTTAATTTGATGAAACCACATGATTCAAGAACATTTCTTGGATTGGTTCATCTAAACAACAATAGGTATTAAGGTTACCTCTTGAAGCATGGTTGCGATCGAGTCCCTAAATGAAGAGACCTCCTGTCTCAAGTTCAATTCGATAGAGGAGATGATTGTGAGCGCGTTGATAAGACACGTCCTTCTTTCAATCCATGTTGATGATCCAAGTGACGAATCTCCTAATCTCAACACACGAGATCCACCATCTTCTTCACGAGCAAGGTGTACCGAATGAGATGGAGATCCACGAGTAGATGACCCGATAGCATAACGACGATGTTGCAACGATAGCGACTCTCTGTAAGGCTCCATGATGGACAACCACAAGAAAGAGGGAGAGGAAGAGAGTCTTGGAGTGTAGAGAGAGAGAGAGAGGGATAGCGCATTAGTTTACATTGTAAACTTGTTTATGAAAGATCAAGGGGTGTCTCTTCTTATATAGGATTTTGGGATCCATGGATCTCAATCCATGGATAACACAAAATCAATGGATGAGATTGATTTGTGTTTCTTTCAATGGCCATGATCTTGTTGGGAAAATACAATAATAATTAATTTAATTTAAATTAATATATATATCGATAAATCAATATATTTAAATTCAAATTAAATCAATTAATTATCCTTGGAGATAATGTGGAGATAAACCTCCTCCCCTTAAAAAGGGGGGACAACCACTCTTCTCATGAGATCTCATTATCTCATGAGATCTCATAGTCTCATGATATCTCCAAGATTTACAACATAAATTGTTGTAAATTATTTCACAAAAATAATTCATAATTATCTTGTGAACCTTGCAATCATACCATTGGAAAATTGTGAATCATTTTCACATCCCAAAATAAAATGTAAATTATATTTTCAATTAATTATCCAATGTGAATCCAATTCACATCAATAATTAATAAAAAAATATTAATCACAATATGCTCTCTCTAATATATTATAAATCACATTTATAATATTTCAGATTAATATGGATAGTGCTATCCACATTATTCATATCCATGATAATTAAATCACATTTAGTCATCTTGGATCTCTATTCTCATGTGCCCAAATAACATGAATCACATCCACATTATTCACATCTTTGATAATTAAATCATATTTAATTATCTTAGACAACTCTCCTAATAATATGAATCAAATTCATATTATTGATGATAATAAATCACATCTAATTATCAATATCTCAATGCTCAGATACATATATCAACAATGAAATTATCCATGAACTCTTTCAAGGATAATGCGCTTTCTCCGCGGATACTTGGAGATAAGGACATGGCGATTGTATTGTTCCATGTATAGTGACTTGGATATTGAGATCACATCTCACATTCTGATTTTGTGGACCTCCCATAGATGCTTGATTAAATCAAGAACGCAAGTCTAATCTTCTCATTACATCTAAATCACATTCATATCAATGTCCATCAGTTGGACTAAGATCAGATTACTTCTCTATGAGAGGAGTCACTAAAATCCAGTCCTGTTTCATCACTTCCTCAGGATGGAAGCATCATGGTTATACAATCATTTATGATCACATCACCCTCATTCATTCCTAATATCTGTACACCTGCATACTGGAAGACCCAGAACAAATCCGAAGGTTTAGATCTCTTTTAGACTATCTCATTCAAGATTTTATCATAAAGGATCTCATTCGATCTTTGGGAGTCGGTATTGATGATATACTTTCCAAAAGCATGTATCATACCTAGGTGTTTATCATATACTTTCCAAAAGCATATATCAAACCTTACAAATTCATTCAAGCTTCCAAAGCGAGACGACCACGTATGGAATTTGATTCTTACCAATATCTCATGAGTGAGTTCATGTCTTCCGGTACAGTAATGAACCTGTATGATGCCTTTGAGAGATCGTATTACTCATATGCCCTTGAATGCACACCAGCACGTCGATGTATAGATCTTGCTTAGGTCATCAACCCATTGGTCTTCCAAATGTACATACTCAGACTTATAGTAACACATCTGTCTCCGGTCAGAGGGTGCATGCCTATATCGTGACATCATATGACATAGGTCTTTGGTTATCTCGATCTCGTTAAGTCAACTCTTTAACCTAACTTATGTAACACCTCCGAATCTCTATTCCTTTGAAGAGGACCTATATCAAGAGGTCGGTTAGATATCAACCAACTGAGAAAGGATTGCCATCTCCTACTTAGGCTGGAGATCATCTCTTAACAATCATTTAACAATGCTTGATGAGTCATTAATCAAACTCTTTAGATATTAATCCAAGCACCAACCTCTATGATTCAGTATTGAATCAATAGCTGCATTATCATTAAGATGGCCATTGTACATAATATTAATTGTACTAAGGGACCTATTATGCAAATTAGTTATTCTTCATTTCAGATTAGGGAATGATTTTTTGCATAACATTTATTGCATAATGGCTCACCGTGGGCTCACATGTCCAACAAATATAACACGTGAATAGAAAGTTCCAGGACCGAGTACACAATTCAAGACCCACGAGGGGTCTGGTGCAAAAATTGCCAAGCTCACGTGTAAATACACGTGAGCCACACTGGCAGGGATCCAAACACAAATGTACAAAGCTAGGGGCCTAATTGCAATTTTACCAAAATATCACAACATAATAAAAAGTTCTGGATTAAAAAGAAATAAACAAAATCCCAGGGGGTCAACTTGCAAAATCACCACCTCACGTGGTGTGTCACGTGAGGTGACGTGGATTGGACCAGATAACAAATAAATAAAGTGTAGGGGATGTTTGCAATTATTACAAAACTTAAACAACAGATGAAGGTTTATATGATAACTAGTAAATACAAAAAGAGCCTGGGTTGAAGTACAAAATACCCAAGCAGGGGTGGAAGCGAACGACGGGATCTACTTAACTTGGACACATGTCGCTTCTGGGATGGCCAATGACGATTCCTCGATGAGTGGTCCATGTTAGAACGTGCTTGCATATCTAACGACTAATGGACGATGCATCTAATGGCTACTGCTGTGTTGGAGCGAGCGACGAGATTGGACGGCTGGCACGAGGCCTCGAAGTACAGGGAAGTACTTCCCCATCTCTGAGGTTCGATCGACAAGGGGACGTGGATCAGGCCTCCTGAGCAGCTCACGGGAGGCGCAAAATGTAGTCCAAGCCTCCCCGCGTCGAATGGCTCCTCCAATAGAAGTCCTGGGGAACCGTTGATAACGAATGATCTCGGGGAGGATCTAGGCTCCAGGAACCTCAAGTTTCAGCAAGAATCGACCCTTGGGGGGGGGTCCTTTGGCTCCTAACACTACAAATGATGTTCAAGCATGAAAAAGAGGTCTTGGGGGCTCTTACTGGTGAAGGGGAGCGAGTGGTGGCACATGGCGGAGCTCCTCCGGAGAGCGGTGGAGGGAGGAGAACAGGAGGCTTGTTCTATGCAAGAATGAGGTGGTTGGGGATGCCTGGGGTGGAGACAATGCGAAGGGGGATATAATGGAGCTATGAAGCGAAGCAGAGCATGGCAGAGGTGGTTGGAATGGAGGGGTGGAGCCGGGGCTCTGACAATCAAGAGATTCTGATTTTACACTTCGCTTGACAGAATCAAAGGAAGTAAACGACTACCCTAAGCTACATTGAGTCTAAAGAACAAAAAAATGAAGAAAAGAAAAGCCACCGGGCTTGGACCGGAGCAGAGAGACCTCGCGACAGAGAGGGCGGCGGCAGCTGGATCAACCTCGATTCAACAAACACCGGACAATGCCCTGGAGGTGTCATTGTCTCCCTGCTGTCACCAGGAAGGAAGTCCACACCTTAGATTTAGGATTCGAATGTGGAAGAGAATAAAAAAAGCGAGGTTTTATATAGAGAGTGGGATCAGGTTGAAGATCGAGGGAGATCCAGTGGATCAATGATGCAAATTCCAAGATAACGAGCCTACGTGTAAGAGCAAGGATCGAGGTAAAAAATCCAAGAAGGAATCATCCCATAATAGTGAAGGAATCAACCTCAAAAAAATCGAGAAGTCGGGTCAAAGCATAGGAGTGTCAAGTTCAACGCCAGAGAGTTGACCGAGCTGCAGAAGTCTGGTTGGTCCACGTGGAGCAACCAGGAAAAACCAAGCCAGAAAATATTGGAAAATCGATAATAAATAGAAAATGATTTTATTAATTTTTTATTCTAAAATAAAAATGTTTATTATTTTCTGAATTATTTTATTATGATTTTTATTTATTTTCTAGAGGTCTATAATTACCAGTTAATTTTTAGTGTTATATTATAGGTATGTTTATATATATTTGTGTGTATTTTATTTTTATTTTGCATTTTTTATTTTATTAATTTAACTTATTATTTTATATATTTATAAATTATTTTTAGATAAATAAATATATTTTTATTATATTTTTTGATATAATATATACACTTAAATAAATAACTTTATTTATTATATAGGTATAGTTATTGGTATTTTACCTATGTATATTATATACATATTTTATTTTAATATTTTATATATGGTTTTATTTTAATATGTACATTTATTATAAATAATATTTACAAAATATAAAAATATAAAATTATGAAAATAATAAAGAATAACTAAAACGAATATTTTAATTGGGTAAACTATACAATAGGGGTCAAAAACCTAACTTTCACACCTTAACTCTAAAAAATATTAAATCACCTTCATTAAATAGCTTATTAAAAGTTATATACAATTAAAGGTTATTTTGATATATTCTGGATTTTATTTGAGAGATATGGGCCTAGGAAGTTGGGATTTTGAAATCTTATTTAGACTGTATCTTCTACTCTATTTATTAGTTTTATGTAAACTCAATTTATATTTTTCTATATTTTATTATCTATACCTTTCATGTTAAAAGTTTCTTTATTTGAAGTATAAAAAGAGGAAAATAAAATAGGTCTCAATAATAAATAAAGAATGAATAAAAGGGATTTTTATTGCATAAATAGCCCTTACTCCCCCTACTTTATTCCTTAGCGACCTTGTCATCGAGATGCCTAGGTCTCGGGGTTTAGGGTCATAAAATATCTTTAATATTTTATTCTTTTCTTTTCTTTATTCTATAATTTTAGCATTAAAAACAGTATTTTATATATATTTTATACAATAATGCATGAATGCTAAAATGCATGAATTAAGGGTATTTACACGCATTTACTAGGGTTTTTAAGGCCAAAATGGTCGAATAAAGGTGATGAATGGAGATTCATCAGGCATCCACTAGCCTATGGCCCTCTGAAGTCAGGCCCTCAAAAAAGTTTTGAACCAAGCTGGTCCGAGGAATGTCATGATGGGGGCACTTCCCTTGCAAATCTGCGAAGCTCTCCCAGGCTTCATGTATGGTCTCATACAATCCCTAGGAGAAGTTGTTGGTATTCGCTCACATCTGATTCAGATGACCACGAGTGTAGAATTTGTGGAGGATCATAGACTTTAGTTCCTCCTAGTTCACTACAACCTTTCCCAAGTGATTGATCCAATGTAAAGCATTGTCCTGATGGTTGAAGGGGAATGTTGTCATTTTGCCTGCACCTAACAAGATGTTAGGGTAGTGAGTGGTGCGACAGATGCGGGAGAATTGATGGATATGGATATAGGGTTGTTCGATGGTGTTCTAAGGGAAAGAGGGAAGAAGAGCCAAGAATTGAGGTTTCTGTTCAAAATTTCCCTGAACTATAGGGATCTGCATCCACTCAGTCATTTGGTCAGATATAGGATTGTATATGTCTTTGAGAGTAGGCTTGGGCGCCTTTCTCCTCAGCTCATCTATCGGTCATCCACGTGGTTCATCTCCTCATTCATCATCTCCTCCTCCTCCTCTGTTCCCTCTGTCTCTCCTCAGTTTATTCAACATATCCTGGAATGCGACCTAGGCGAGAGCCTGATCGGTAAGATGTTGCTGGATAGACTGAAGGGAAGCCAACAACTAAGCGTTCACTGCATTCTAATCTGGTTGATTAACCCAATTTGGTAATTGTGGTCCCTTCCCTTTCCCTTCAGGAGACATCTCTGAATCAGACGCATAGGAATGTATCTTTACATGATTCAGATTCGGTTGTACACAATATGATGCATCCCATTCGAACTGACAGTCATTGGCACCAGATGGAAAGATGGATATGGAATTAGGGTCAATTCCAGATATGTGTGAATGGAGCATTTGGTATGAACTGAAATAGATCTCCATCCGCAATGGAAAATGTCGGGACAAGAATGATCCCAATTTATTGAAGATTGAGACAAAGTTGAGGAGTCTGGAGATCAATTCACAAATTCTGAACTGAATTCTTAAGAATCGCCTCGAATTATTGAAGATGTCGAATTCATGGAATCGATGTGGGTGAAGCAGGGTCCCAACTAAACCTTCCATGAATCAACATCTTGGATTGAAGCAGAATATATGAGGAATGGAATACAATGATGAACAATAGATGCAATGAAGAGGAAAATAGTAGAAGGCTCAAAATGAACAAGGAAAGATGAAATGAAAATAGATGAAATGAAAAAGGGTGCAAGTACGCATGACCAGATCTTTGGCCTAAATCTAATTCAAACAAACACAATGCAGAATAGGTTCACCAACTCACACAATGTGAAGCCTTAAGAGCTCGTCTAATTTTATCTTTTCAATTTTATTTTATTTTCCAGGAAATCTTACAACAAGTTCTTAGAGTCTAGTCCTATAGGAGAGGGAATACCAGAAAAGTATCTCATACTTCCTACTTCCATTGTAACATGTAGCTGGTACTTTTTAAGAGAATCCTTGCTATTGGATCTGGATCCACTACTTAGCCCAAGAATAGAGAAGGAAATCAATAGAAGAACTTGATACTTCCCCTAGGAAGGGTACTCAGATGTGGAACGATGAGATATACACCCCCATGAGGGGATGGCCTAAGCTCAATACTTCAGCCTAAGCATGCAAGCAGAAGAAGCCCTACTCTCCAACGTACGGTAGAAGTATAATACTTCATGAATCTGGTCAATAACAAGGCAGAGGGTGAATTTTTATCTCTATTTCCTAGGGTCTTACCTTACTCAGTCTGGATGGTACCTGAAAAAAATGTGGGCTTTATGAACCTAATACAATGATGTCCGTTACGAATTTTATTTTTGGTCAAAGTTTATTAAATAGTCTCCTTATTTAATTTTCAAAATTTCATACTTTTTTGAGTATTTTTCAAGGATAATCCGCCTAATGATTTTTTTGGATTTTTCTTAAAAATCTAAGTGAGCAAAAACAAAGGGAGATACCAGAAAAGCTATGCAAGTGGATACTAGGATGGAAATCTCTCATCACATTTATTCTTTCATTTTGGCCTTTAAACCCTAGCTAAATGCATGCATATTGCATTGTTTTGCACAAATTAATATTCATTATTTATTGTATATATTGTATAAAATACATTATTTAAAGCTAAAATAAAAGGATAAAGAAAAGAAAAGAAAAAAATAGAATGCCAAAGGTATTTTATGATCCTATTCCTCGAGACATAGGCATCTTGATGACTGGGTCGAAAGGAATAAAGTAGGGGGAGATAAGGGTAAAAAATGTCAATAAAACCCTATCTTTTATTCTTCAATAGTCCATTTTGAGAACTATTTTATTATTAATTATTTTTCATCAAATAAAGAAACTTTGTACATAAGAGTTGTAGATAAAAATGTATCGAAAAATACAAAATTGATTTCACACAAAATAATACAAATTGTGCATTCTACAATCAAATTAGAAAGTTAAAACCCAAACTTCCCAGACCCATATCTTCTCCATATGAACTCAAAATGCACCAAAATCACCTTTAATTGTATATATTTTTAATAAGCAATTAATGAAGGGGTTTCACTCAGTTTGGAGTTAAGATGCAAAAGTTAGATTTGGACCCCTATTGTACAATATACGTGAATAAAACTTTCATTTTATTTATTCTTTATGTTGTTTATAATTTTATATTTTTATAGTTTTCTAAAATTATATATAGTATATGTATTTATTTAATATATAATAAAACTATAAAGAAAATAATAAAACAATACAGTACACAAAATACATAGATGAATATACTATACTTGTACCTATATAATATATACCTCTATTTATTTAAGTGTATAAAATACATCATAAAAATAAAATAATATGTATATTTAGATATGTTATAAATATAGAAAAATAAGAGTATAAAATAATAAAATTAAAAATACAAAATAAAATATACAAAACATAGGTCAACATACCTATAAATATACTTGTAAAAAGTAACTTGTAATAAATTAAGTCATATAGATAAATAAAAATCGGATTAAAATACTAAATAAAATAATAAAATTTTTTTATATTTTACCCAAAAATTAATAAAATCATTTAGTATTTTATTTTGAATTATTTTCGAATTTTGAATCTATTTTGTCTTCTAGCAGGTGACATGGCCCAATCAGGGCCCGCCCCCAGTTGACTCAGGTCAACTCTCTAACCCAAGCCCTAGGTTTGTCAAACTATTATTGACCCCATTCCTTTGATTTTTCACGGTCGATTCTTGCCTCCATTTAGCTCGATGTCTTCTTGACTTTTGTTCCTCGGTTATCCACCTTACACGCGCACATCATTTCTTGGATGATGAGCCTCTGAATTGAGCTCCACCACCCGATGAAGATGACTTGTATAAAGTATCTCCTCCATGCATCCTTCAATATTTAATCCCTCTTTCACTGACTAATGCGCTAACCCTATCCCTAGATCGAGTCCTAGTGACAGCAGCACTCCCTCTGGCCATCCAGCGATGGAGTTTTGTGTTGAATCAAGGTGATCCGGAGCTCCGCCGCCTTCTCCGCCCACAGTTCTGCTCCAGGTGGTTCATACACAACAAGCTTCTCTTTTCCTTGCTCTTTCATTCCTTAGTGTAGTAATAGTGTAGGATCAGTCTCTACTTCGCTTAATTTTGTCTTATTTTCTATAAAATCCAAAAATCCACTCTCGTTGGAGCTCAGGCTCCCCGGTCATTTCCGACCGCTGCGACCGACATCTGCCTCCCCTATCACCTTCCCCATCATCTTCTCTTCTCCCCACACACCTTCGCATATCCTGATCTGGCTAAGATTAGGGAGCCGACCCTCCTTCCTCTGCCGTTCGTTAGAGGGCTCCACCCGATTTCACCCATGTTCCTCCTGACCTGATAAGGCCTCTAGATCATTCTTTGTTGCGTGCCTGAATTCCTTGCAGGTTCTGGTGAGCCCAACTGACTCCTCATGAGTCAATTTTGACCAAGGACGAAGCACTTGGAGCTTCCCATCTTTCCTGAACTTGCCAGATCACGTCAGAGCTCCAAGAGCTCATTGGAAACCACTATTTGAAGCGGAGGATATGTAACTCCATTTTGCACCTTCCCTGAGCTTTCCGGGTGGCTAGAGGAGCGTAGGAGACCAGATCAAAACTCGGCCTAGCTGAGTTCTTGACGAGTTCTTCCAGCCACCCTTTTTGCCTCCTGATCATATAGCCACACCAGACGCAACAACAACTGTCAGATCGAGCAACCCCTTGACTGTTAATCCCATCTGAGGGATCTAATATGGAGCGTCCAACCAAATAGTCATCATTTCATCTCCATGTGCCGCATGTCAAGTGGGAGCAACATCGTCGTTAAATCGCATGTGGATTGTATTTTGCGCACACAACCTCCGCATTTTTGTGTTTTCTTTTCAATCTTTAAACATTTTTGTGAAGCTTAAATATTTATTTAATTTTTGCATGTTAGACCCTGTAATCCCATTAATTGTACTTAGGTCCACGCCACGTCACCTCACGTGCATGTATGCGTGAGGGGACTAGGCTTTTTGCGCTTAAACCCATGGGCTTTCTTTATTTCATTTCAGTCGATATTGTTGCAATATCGGATAATATTTTTGGTGAAAATTACATTTGGTCCCCTGGACATTGAATTAATTGCAGAAATACGCATGTGGTTATTGTTTAACAGATATTTATTAGAAAAATTACGTTTTGACCTTAAACTTATCTGAGGTGTTCGGCTAGGGTCCCAAAACTTTAAATATTTCAATAAATGCCCCTGCTAGAATGTATTTTCTCTTTATAGATTTTATTTTGTTAAAAATAGCTCCACGCCTATAAAAATTTGTAGAAAATTACTATATATACCTGACATATATTTATATCATATATTTTTGGTTAGGTGTTTTAAGGTTGTTTTCTAATTATATAAAATTAAAAAGTGAGCTTTTATTCCCTGTTTGTAGTAAAAGTCCATAAAAGTATAAAACCTTTTTGAAAGAATTCCAAAAAAATTATATTATGTGTATTATTGTATTTTACAACTCCAAAATGAAAACCACTAAAAATAGAAAAAGATTAAAAATTAAAAAGCTCTAAAATCATTTATAAAAACATAAACAAAAACCAAAAATTCCAAAAAAAAATTTTTGTCTCTACTTTTCTTTATATTATTATCTATACATTAAAAATAGCTTTGGAATATTTTGAAGCTTTTAGACAATTTTAAATTCCAAAAAATTTTGATCTATTTATCTTATTCACTATTTTGCCTTCTTTTCTACTTTAAAATATACAAAATTAGAAAAATAACTAAAAATCACAAAAATAGTAGAAAATATAAAAAAACAAAAAAAAAATATTCTACAATTTTTGAGTATTTATAATAGTATTTATATGCTTCTTAGCCTATTTTACCTATTAGTATTTATATCCTTGTTTTATCTTTTATAAAATCTACAAGAAATTTAAAAATCAGAAAATATAAAAAGAAAATAAAAAATATAAAAATTAAAAACAATTAATATATATAAATTTAAATAAAAAATAAAAAGTAAAAACCCACAAAATTCCAAATACCGTAAAAACCCAAAACCATTTATTATTTTTCTTTGCCAATTTTTAATTGTCTGTCCTCCGTTGTTTCCTGTGTTCGACCCCTACTGTACTTGTCCACTATACAATCTAATTGTAGGGTACAATAAATTTTGAACCCTTTGCTTGAATGACTTAATTCTTATGATTGTTAATTGTTGATTGACTATGTGGTCTTCTGAGCGGTCGTCTCAATGACATTTTATCTTCGCATTCTGTGAGAATATTATCTATATTAAAATTCTTTATATATATGCTTATAAAAGTGATCACTTATCCCCTATAAATTCTTTAAAACCGAACTCTTGTAAAATAAGATGCATCCCAGTGTAAATATTTGTACTTATTTTCTTAGCCAAAATATTCTATTTTCAAAAATCATAAAAACATTTGCAAAACTAAAAATATCAAAAACATGTTTTGAAAAATAAAAGAAAAATTTGCATATGCATCATCTTATCAAAATATTTAGACTTTGAGGAAAGTGCATCACGAAAATATTTCCTGCATTGTACAAAGCATTTACATAGCATTCACATTCTTTTCAGATTGAGCATGATGATTGAACTAGTCCAAATAAAGTTGAAGATTGGGGCTTGGTTGGACCTCACTGCACCAAATTGCACAGGAACCTTTTGGGGAACTAGATTTAAGGTACTTCAGTCTATTCAGGATTAATTCTTTGAGACTCAGGGCTGGGTTCAAGTCACCTCAACTGACTAACTACAAATTTTTGAGACACACACATGACTCTTGCCGGTCGTGACCTAACTTGGACACTTGCACCTTCCACTTGGTTCAACTCAGTTGGAGTGGTGAGGGGAAGGGATTTTACAGTTTGAGACGCACATGAGTGGAAACATTCGTCCTCGTCAAGGGATAGAAGTGCAACCCAACCCGATCCAGTTGCCATGAGGTCTAAAGACAAGAGAATGTGGGTTGCAATAATGCTTCAAAAGCGGGATAGTCTTCTATCTCAAGAGGAAAAACTCCTTATGTAAATGTTGTTGTAAATAGTATGTTAAAAAACTCCAAAAAAGTGGATAGGCCTGATTGAAAATAAATGCCTGCCGGAGTATGTATATATGTTGTCTAGAAAATAATAAAGCTTGAGCATCAAAGTTATACCATGAGATCCTGCAGCTGGAGACTTGACTACACTGGTCATGTATCCCAAGATAGGTAGCTACACTGGCTACCGTCCATTCTTCTCCTCACCCATCCTCTTGAGACAGATGCCACTTGAACTTAGAAGGGAATATCCTGCTCCTCGAGGAAAGAGTTGTTGGATTGGGGAATCATTGGGTTGTTATTCTGGAGAAGTTAGTTCCTTCGTCATTTCAGTTGGGGAGAGCCACTATCACTTATACTGTACAAGTAATCTTTATAGTCATAAGGGTTTGCGCATGATGTAGGCTAGTTCTGACCTGGCTATTGAGGTGAGTTGAACCTAGTTCTGTGACTCTCGAAGGATGTTGTGTTTCAAATTTGATTTCCGACCAGGTTCCACACACATTCTCACATCCAGGTCTAACCCGAGCTCCCAACTTTGATTTTGTAAAGACAATTTTAATGAAAAGCAATTCCATTTATTCTTTCTTTTTCTTTTATTCTTTATTCTTTTTGTACTTATTGCATAAGTGTTTGCTAGGGACTAGCAAAGGCAAGTATAGGTGGGTAATGAATCTCCATTTCATCACCTTTATTCTATCATTTTGGCCATAAAACCCCTAGCTAATGCATGTAACTATCATTAATTTGTATAAAATAGCATTCATCAATTGTTGTATTTATTGTGTAAATAATATTATTTTTAAATGCCAAAATTATAGAATAAAGGGAAGAAAAGAAAAAGAATAAAATATCGAAGATATTTTATGACCCTAAACCTCGAGACTAAGTCAAAAATAGAGCAAAAATTATTTGTAAATTCAAAATAAAATAGTAAATGATTTTATTTATTTTAGGTTATATAAAAAAGTTTTCTTATTTTATAAAGAATTTTATGGTGATTTTTATTTATTTTTATGAGGTATATAATTACAAGTTACCTTTTATGTCCTATATAGGTATTCTTCTTTATATTTTAATATTTTATTTTTATTTTGTATATTTAATTCTATTTATTTTGTTTATTATTTTATAAATTTATAGAATATTTTTATATACTTAAATATATTTTTATTTGATTTTTTTGAGGTATTTTGTATACTTAATAAAATATAACTTCATTTTTAACACCTATTTTATATCTTATTAATTGTTCATCAAATAAGGAAACTTTGTATTTAAAAGTTATAGATAGTAATGTAAACAAAAATACAAAATTGAGTTCATATAAAAAATAATACACAATATTCATTTTATACTCAAAATAAAAATCCAAAATCCCAACTTCACAGACCCGTATCTCTCAAATAAAAACTCAAAATGTATCAAAATCAATTTAATTGTATATAACTTTTAAGAAGCTAGTTAATGGAGATGGTTTCATATTTTTTGGAGTTAAGATGTGAAATTTAGGTTTTGAACCCTCATTATACATGATACCAATTAAAATATTCATTATATCCATTCTTCATTATAACTCATACACACATTGAAGTTATAATAAAACCAAAAAGAAAATACAAAATAAAATAAGTATATATAAATATATAGGTAAAATACCTACGAAAATACATGTATATAAAAGGGGAAAATATTCTTTATTCATTTATATTTTTATACTACTGTATATATTTTTTATATTCTATTAAAAATACAAAGATATAATAAAACCAAAATAAACACTTTAAAATAAATAATATAGCTAAAAACATAGATATAATACATGTATATATACTTATACATTGTATATATCTATTTATTTAAATATACAAATGACATCACAAAAATCTAATAAAAATAAGTTGTAAATATATAAGATAAAAGAATAAAATAATAACAAAAATAAATAGAATAAAAATAAAATAGTTAAAAAAAAGATAAATATACCTATAAATAAACACTTAAAAATTAACTCATAATAAATAACACCAAAAATAAATAATAATAATAATAAAATACTAATTGAAAAATAAACATTTTTGCTTTTTATGCAAAAATTAGTAAAATCATTTATTATTAATTATTTATTCTTTAATAAACATGCTGCTTCGTCCTATAGTGAGCCTACATGGACCAATGGCAGGGCTTCCTCTATTGACCTCCGGTCAACTCTCCCCCCATCCCTCTGATTTGATGCATCCTGTTGCATCCTGCGTTTTCATGCATTTTTTCTGCATGATCCATCGCTCAATTGCAATCGATCCCTTCAAAGAAAACCACCATTGATCGTCATACATCCACATTCAACCATTAGATCCATTGTATATAGCTTCGATTCATTGCAATCAGTCGGTCAATAAGGGTGCTTTACATGTTCTATAAATAAAACCTCCGACTTCCATTGATTACTTGGTCACCATTTCGATTCTATGAATCTTCGTCGTTGTTATCGCAGGTCACCTCTTGACAGGAGGAGTCTTTATGTGGTCGGGCAGAGCTCCAGGAGGACGGAGGTGTACCTAGGCCCCCGTCACCGGCGGCCCTGCTCCCTAAGCTCCCTCAGGTATAAGAGCTATGCCATTTTATGATTTTTAGGTAGTTTCTAGTTTAGTTGTTTGTTTTGTGCATTTATATGAGTCTTTATTCAAACGTGATCCATTCGGTTCCTGACCTCTCTATCCATCCCATCTCGCTCCCCTATGCCCTCTGATCACCCCAAGCATCTTCGTTCAACCAGATCCCCCACGGATCTGGATTTTGAGGTCCTTCTTCGCCGTGTACCGCCAGACCTCTCCGCACGCACCTCATCTCACATCCATTCCGACCAATAAGGCCCCCAGAACCTTCATTGCGTTGCGCTTTAGCCTCTTGCAGGTATTCGATGACCATTCGAACCTGATAGGGTCGAATTTGACCCCCAAGGGAGGTTCCTGGAGCTCTGAACTTCATCGAGCTCGTTCTTCTTCACGTGAGCTCCAGGAATCTTGCGGATGCGCTCGCCTGATGCAGAGGAGCCCAAGCTTGCTTTTGCCCTAGCTCAAAGCCTTCCAGGTAGTCGACGATAGACGCTACACCGGATCGAAGCTCGGGAGGCACGTGGTTCTTCCCTATTCTTCCGAGCATCTTCAAAGCCATCGGATTGGGCCACTCCTCCAGATCTCCCAGAAGCCATTGGATCACGCCATGGTTCAGCCGTCGATCGCCTTCGCGTGATCTAATCTCCGTCGTGCATCCATGAAGCGTCATCGTGTGATGAGGTGTTGCCACGTATATAAGTGGACGTAATCTAGTCGTCTACTCGCACCTTATATGGGGTAAGTTGCAATTCTTACCCTGTATTTTTGTTTATTTAAGGTTTAGTCATGTAAATAAAATATCTTGTTTACAAAATTTTGGAACTTTTGCATGAAGGCCTCTGTATTTCTGTAAATTGCATTTAGGTCCATTCCACGTCACCTCATGTGTCGTCCCACGTGAAGTGGCAAAATTGCATTAAGACCCTAGCAGTTTGTGTAATAATGAATAAGTTCAATAAAAATTTAAATACATTGTATATTTATGGGATATTTTCATGCAAGCCCCTCTCATTTATTTTTATTGCAAATGCGCCCTTGCCAAGACATTAATTTGTGTATTTATTCCATTTAGTAAGTGCTCCCAAAATCTGCAAAAAATAGGATTAAATGATGCTTTCCATGTATGTTCACGCCGTGTATTTATTTGGTATTCTTGATCATTTTATATATTTATTAAAAATGAAATAGAGCACATATATTCCCTATTTGAAGTATAAAATGCCAAAAAAATAAAAAAATGTGTCTAAAATTTCTAAAAAATGTTATATAACATATTATTATCTTAGTACAAAGCAAAAATCATTAAAAATTGAAAAACAAAAAGTTTAAAAATAAAAAAAACCCTAAAATCTCTCATAAAAATCTAAAAACAACCATTTGAACATCCAAAAATATGTGTTTCTATTTTATAATTTTCTTTATATAAATATTTAAACATTAAAATTGATTTGGAAAATTTTGGGACCTATTTACTATTTTTTAAAATCTAATTTAGTTTGGGTATTTATTTGAACCCTTATTTGAGATATTTTCGATTTTAGAAATACAAAAAATAACAAAAACTCCATGAAAAATTACAAAAACATTAGAAAAATATATAAAACATAAGAACAATTTTTATTATGTAATTTTTTATATTTATTAGTATGTATAAATACACTATATATGTAGATATATATACCCTTATATATCCTATATTTAGATTTAAAAGGAAAAGAAATATAAAAGTCTGGAAATGTAAAAAGAAAATATAAAAGTATAAAATAAAAAACAAATTTTAAAATATAAAATATAAAAATATAAAAAAATATATAAAGCATAAAACCCACAAAAAAAAGAGATACATATACAAACATGATGAAGGACATGGTTGTAAATAAATAACCGTAGGCTACCCGTTTTGCTCTCTATGGTTCAACCTCTACATTCTTAATTATTATGCATCTTTTGGTAGAGAATAATAAATTTTAACATCATTTGTGATATTTATTGCCTTTATTCATATTGCGGGTTAATTGCTGATCAACTAGGGTTTTTGTTGTGGGTCGCCTCAGTGACTGCGTCTCCACCTTGTGTGAGATGTATTTAGACTCGCGATGAGAAATCTAGTTATCAGTATGGGTAAGTGAAAAGAATGCTATACTACAACGATGAATGAAAGAATAAAAGAATTAAATGAGTAGAAGTCGGTGATCTCCCTATACTTAGGATCAAATAATCCTTACCGTAGAATATTGTACACAAGGGAAAACCGAGGAGTAGAATGTACAGATATTACCTCCCCTATGCTTAGGGTAAAATATTCCTAAGTATAGGCAACAAAAAAGAGGTAATAGAGTCAAATGGTCAATCATATATTCGACACCCCCCTATACTTAGGGTAAAACGCACCCCAAGTATAGCATAATCATAAGATAAAAATGGGGTGTTGAACAGAAAAAATTAATGATATAGACATAATGGATCTATACAGCTACGGAGAGGAAGTGAAAATCAGGTATGAGATACAAATGATGTGAGTCAAAGATCACATCTCATACAAAATGAATAGGGGCAACATCAATGATCAACGCATCATGATCAAGAAGACTTTAGGCATTGACCGTTGACTCGAAAGGTGGAATCAGAAACAATTCAGATATATCAATGCTACCAATTTTTAAATGTTTTTGGGATCTTCTAAAAAATCAAACAATGGTAGAAATGGTGAACAATGCACAAATAGGAGTAATTTACAAGTTAAAAATACTTAAAATGCCTAAAACACCTAGGAGTAATTTTTACGATAAAATAAGAGGAAATGTCTACAAACAGAGATTGAAATCAATATTTTTGGATTTTTCTAAACTTTTATATATATCTTTGTAATTTTATAAGTGTTTTGCAATTTTTAGGGTTTTTATAAGGTATTTTAAAACAAAATTAATACTGGAAGTAAAATGCAACAAAAGACAACTACCCTAATTTTTATAGAATTTTAGATAACTTTGAATTTTTATTATTTTTCAAAGACAAACATGATACTTTTTAAGAGTTTTTGAATTTTTAATAATATAAAATAAATGTAAATCAACAAGCGAAAAGTACTAAAAATAATACATGCAATAGAGGACTACATGTAATTTTTAGATAATTTTTGGAGTCGATTTAATAATTATTGTATTAAACAAAAGACAAGAGTTAAAGCCATTGCAATTGGGACCTTGTTGCAAATATTTTCAGTTCTGGGGCCTAAGCATAACACGCAATAAAACTCCAAGGCCAACTATGCAATTTGTCCAAACATCTCACACACAACACGTGATCCACAGCGGGTTTATAAGTGCAAATATTAAAACATAAACTTCATTCCATAACCAGCAAAAAGTTCAAGGTACGATATGCAAATAACCCAAAATAAGTGTGCGGACGCACGTGATTCAGAATCTACTAGACTAAAGTGTAAATACAAAAACTAGAAGGTCCAAATTGTAAATATTCTTAACTACACATTTTATTTACTACACTAAAGCAAAATAAGAAAACATGCAAGGGTAATGAGTAAATATACCCAGATGGCACGTGAGGCGCACGTGGGGCTCTGACGGCTCTGATGGCTTTTTGCACAGGGATCTGACGGCTCAGACTTTGTTGATGACATGCGATCAGATCTACTATAACATACCTGATATAACAGCCTGTAACACTGCTTGTCGCGCGGCTCAGATAGAGGGTTCAAATCTGATCCAAGTGTTAGGATGAGACGCGAAAGAAGGGCTCGGATCAAATATGGGGCGATGACTCCAGATCGAGCGGCCATAGAAGTGGCTGGAAGAATAGGTTCCTGGCGAACTTCAACTGAGCATGTAGGGAAATCCGCTGCTCCGATGAAAAGACTGAAGGGTCCAGCACCGTCGTAGAAGTGCTCCGCGTCGAATGGGTAGTACATGTGTGGTAGCGGATGGTGGGATGAGCGGGACGGTGGCGCTCCTCCTGTAGCTGCTTTGCCTGAGCAGTTGGGGCTCTGAATGGTCTTCCCCGCACATCTTGAACCTGCAGGTGTACTCCTAGCTCAAAATCCAAGCTTCAGCCAACGTTTATTTTGGCTGAAAATGAAAGGAAGCGGAAGGGGGATGCTAAAGGACCTCTGGCGAAAGTGGGGGAAGAGGAAATTCCTAATCTTGCTCCAGTGAGCAAGAGTTAGGGTGATTAGGATGCGTAAAGAGATGGAGGATGAGTGGAGGAGTCAATCTGTGCATGTAAAGGTGTGTGACGGAGCTCCAGACCCAGTGGTCGGAGTAGATGAACATGCGGCGGTGAAATTGAATCAAACCAGAATGAGTAGGCGAGATGGAGTGTAAGAGAGGGTACCTGGGTGGTCTCTGATGATCAGCGAAGTCAGACGAAGGTGAAGGTGGGGGTTGTACCCTCAACTAAGCTGCGGAAGGTCAGGAGGCTTGTCGCAACGGAAAGCTCCGGCTACGAGCTGAGCTTCACTCAACTGACCACCAAATAGAGCTCCAAAGGTCTCTCCAGGAAGCTGCCACTCATCTAGAGGTAACTAGGGGGCAAGAGGGTGGCAAGGAATGAGCTACTGAGCTTGGGAGATAGAAGAGAGAATATATAGGGATGCTCGAGTGTCTAGAAAGATCGAAGGGATGCATGAAACCCTAGGGCGATCCGGTTGTGCCAAGGGATCCATGATGATCATGGATCTTAGGAGCTTAATCATGTGCAAAAATCAAGGTGAATGGAGGTCTGACTTGATCGGGAAAAAGAGGAGAAGAAGCTCCAGCGAAGTAGGAATCGGGTCGGGTCTGCTGGGAGGAAGGGTTGACCGTGGTCAACAATCCTACGCGGACGAATTAGAATTATGGATTTTCAAAATAAAAGAATGTTAAATATAAAATAGTAAATTATTTTAAAATAAAAAGTAAATAAAATGAAAAATGTTTATTATTTTTAAAACTATTTTTCTGTGATATTTAATTATTTTATAAAATAAATTATTATGGTCTATATAATATATAGTATTATGTATATATATATAATATGCCTATGTATTATATACATGTATTTTTATTTTATGATTTTTACAAAAATAAATTTTATTTTATTTTTATTTATTTACAATAGAATTTGAGAAGTGTAAAATGATTTTTACAAATTAATTAAGGGTATTAAATAAGTATTGTATACAATATATATACATGTGGCTCTTGTACAATGAATTAAGGGTTTTATTTTTGTTTTATTTTGTGTTTTCAGATTTTTATTTTGTTTTTATTTTATTATTAGGGCTATATGCAAGTGTTAAAAAAATGGTATTCACACAATGTAAAATAAATATGAATATTTATTTGTATAGATCTATATGTTATGTACAATATACAATGTACCCTATCTCTCGTTACTTATTTCTTGTCGATCAGGTCAAGGTTTGACCTTCTCCTAGGGTTTAGGCCAATATGTATTTATTCTAAATACATCTTTCTTTTTCTTTCCTCTTTATTATTTTATTTTTGGAAAATAAGTGCTAATAATGCAATATTAACAAAGACTTATACAATGATAAATTATTGTATTTATATATAACTACGGGTAGTTTTGCTAAAAGATAAAGCTAAAATAAAAGAATAGAGAATGAGAATCGTAGATTCATCACCTACTGGTCTTCCTCGAAGCTCCTCCATCCTTCGGTCATTCTTCAACCCTGCTAACCACCTTCGACACTCCTGATAGGAGCTCCTACATCGAAGACCCATTTAGCTCCAGCGTCACCACGGCTAGGGGCTTCACCCACCTCCGCCAGGGTGTTAAAACCAAGAAGAAGACATGTGTTCCTCACACGAAATTGCCAGTCACCCCCACCGCTCAAGGGTTACGTGCGGGCATGACCCCTTGGGTAAATTGCGCAACCACCCTCAGGGGTTTAGGTAATTACATCCGCACCCTTGTGCGTGCAATTATTTATTTATTTATTTTATTTACATCAAGACCATTGTGTTCTCTATTTATTTTGAAAATCACATTGACAATATTTTATTCATAAAAAATATGCACTTTGTTCTTCAACTATTTCTTTACATCTTGGCATGAGATTCATATTTTTAATATCTGTGGTTATTTAATTACCAATATTCTTGTGAAAAATTACATATTTACCCGTTTCATGCTCTGAAATTCATATTAAATTAATCATTTCTCGAAAAATTGCCAAAAAAATTCAAATATGCTTGATTTATTTGTATTCTTCATTGTGCCCAAAATCCTTGCATTTGTTTGCATACTGTGTTCTATAAAATTCATTTTGTGATTTGCAATAATTAATTTTTATAGGTATGAAACTCCACATTTTTAGGGTTTAGGATTTTTCTAAGATAGATCACATTGTTATATATCTTAGATTATTTTATTTTCTGAAAATAAATCAGTTGTATATTTATTATAATTAATTACCTAGATTCACATTTTCCGAATTCATAAATTCATTATTTATTGATTTTGCATTAAAAAATTACAAAAAAATAAGGGTGCTCATTTCATCATTCTATGCATCCCGACCAAGTCTAATAATTTTTAGACCACATTTGATCATTGTTTGCATGATAGTCCTCAAAATTGGTCAGTTTTGCATTTGCATCATTATATTGCATAAAAAATACCAAAAAATCTGCCTTAAAAACAGTGCTCAGAGTCTGATAGACATTTATCTAGATTGTTCCTTTGCATCCTTGAGTTTGATCCTGAGACTTGCATATGTTAAATAAATAATAAACCATTGTTGCAAAAATTGATTAATTAATTGTGGTTATTTCTGGATTGATTCCTATTTCCCGACTACAACACGACACATATACAACTCTTAATTTGCAACAATTAACGAGGGTAATTTCGGATCCATTAATGCAGTATAACCACCAGCTAGTAGTTGTCTTGCTTGCAGAGATGAGATAACCAATTTCCAACTCTTACAAGTGCCTTGAATAACTATATCCTCATGATTTGGCCTACTCAAGGTCGTCTTCTTTTCTTGGCAATAAACCGCAGCATGATTCTTGCATAACCAATCCATGCCCAAGATGGCATTATAGGTCGTGATAGGCAATAAGATAAAATTAGCAGTAAGGGTGTCTTCTCTTATCAAATCAGGTTCGCCCTTTAAGTACATCGGTGACAATAATATCACCCATTGGTGAAGAGACTGTAAGTGTGTATGGAAGCTTAACGGCTTCTAGCCTTAGTCTTCTTACAAAAGCATTTGAAATAGAATAATATGTAGTGCCAGAATAAAAAAGAACATAACATAAATGTTCGCAATTAAGAGGGTACCTTCCATTATTGTATTGGTTATTCAACATCTTCATAGGTAATAGTGAAGACTCTTCCCGCTACCTTTTTCTTCTACTCAAAAGGATTCTTATGATTCTTGAAATCCTTCTTACAGTCTTTCGTGAAGTGGCCATTTTCTCCACATTTAAAGCAAGTAGTGGTCAACTTGTAGCATTCTCCTGGATGCTTTCTGTCACAATGCGGACACATTTCATATGTGTACTTCATGTTGGAGTATCATTAGTCCTTGTATTCTCGATATTTATTGCAACGTGATGCCTCTTATCATTATAGATTGGCTTGTGAGGATGCTTTAGGGGCTTCACTTGTTGCATCCTCCAATATGATGCATCAATTTCTACAACTGCTGCGACAACCGCAGATAAGGTCATGGGACCCCTAGTGAGTACTTTGAGACTCAAACCAACAATAAAGCCTTCAACAAACTTCCTAGCGAGTTGTTTTCCATTTGCACAAATGCCCTTTCCATACTTTTCGAGTTCATTAAACTTTGCAACAAATTCTTGGACTGTCAAATTTCCTTGCCAAAGATCTTTGAACTCATGGTGTTTATCATCTCTAGATGCTCAGGAATGTAACGCTCAGTAAAGCGCTCAATAAAGTCACCCAACTAATGACCAGAGTATATGAAAAGTGAATTCCCTTGCAGGATGTCTGATGAATCCATTATTCATCGCCTTTATTCTTTCATTTTGGCTAAATTCTTTGGTAAAATACATGTAAATATTCACTAATTATCACTAATTATATTATAACCACATTTGTTAATATTATATATCTAACATTTATTTTATCTAAAATAAAATAATAAAAAGAAAAGGAAAAGTAAAAGAAAAGAAGGATGTATATATGTAATATATACAGATTGATCCTAACCCCGAGATCAGGTCAATATTAACTTGATCGACAAAATAAATAAGTAAGTAGAGATAAGGATCCTAATTTATAAAAATATTAGAAAATCAAAACCATCAATGTACATAAATATATTTTTCACATTATACAAATTTCACCTATTTTATTTATCATTCAAAAAAAATCCAAAACAAAATATTTCCTTATTGAAAGTTGTTTATAATAATATATGTTAATTTATAAAAATATCAGAAAAATTATTTAATATATAAACAATTAATTATGATGAACCTAAAAAGCCATAAATGACAACTTCCAAGGTTCATAACTATTTATAAAAAATTCGAAATTGACCAAACTCGCTTTTAAACTTTGTTTTATAACTGATACTATTTATTAAAAATATCAAAAAATATTAGAATAAACGTGTGAGTTTTGACTTTTGGACCCCTTTGTATATATGTACTATATATAGATCTTCTTTATTTTCTAATTAAATATTATTAATCCCATTTGACTTAATTTTTCTTCTAATGTAATCATAAAAATCAGTAAAAAAATATAAAAATATTATTTATTAATAAATGTCAATAAAACCCAAAGCCATGAAGACGTGACCCTAAACTTCCAGACCTCATAACTCAACCATATAGACTCTGAATTAGGTGTACTCACTTTTAAAGTTCGTTTAATAGAATTATCTCTCAAATGAAACTGACTTCACTAAAATCAGAGTTAATATGCAAAAAGTGGGTTTTGAGGCCCTATTGGTATAAAATGTACAATGTGTCTTAATTTTATTAATTATTAATTATTTTATTAAGTTTATTGATTCAGTTATTACCTTTATTTTATTTAATTTATTTCCTTAATTATAAATCATTTACTTACTTAATTAATTAACTAATTATTTTTTATTATTTTTATTTTTTCCTCTCCATTTCTCTATCCTACTTTCCCTTTCTGCCCCTTTCTTCTCTCTCCGCTCGTCGCCCTCTTCTTCCTCCTTCCCATCGCCGCTTCCCATCACCACCTCCTCCTCTTATCTTCACCTAACAGCCCGGTAGTTAGGTCGTTCGCAGGTGTTCATACCCTCTTCCTTGCTCTCTAAAAAACCTCTATCTATAAATGGAACCCATTCTTCTGATATCGAGCTCCATCCGCCATTTCTCCTTCCATCCCCAGCTCCGAGAGGTGACAACTCCCATCGAGTGAGGGAGGGTGCGGTCTCCAACCTGTGTGTGAGCTTCGCTCCACCGTGGCCAGAGCCTCTGCATCGCCGCACATAGAGTCGATAACCGTGGAGCTCCTCCTGGAAGCTCCATCCACAGGTGACAACGTCCGCACTCTTACACACTTTCCAGGTTAGTGTAGATCTCATCTTCCTTGTTCTCTTTTTCAATCCTCTATTCTCTTCTCAATTCCTCCCTTCTCCATGAATTTCTCTTCAAATTGATAATAAAATCCTCCTCCGGCGATCCATATCCATCTCTTAACCTCTCCAATTCCCATTCTATCTCTCGCATCCTGACCTTCTTAGATCTATCGAGATTTGATGTTCTATCCTCTTCACCTGCATCTGATCGAGGATCTCCATTCACCCTTTTCTTGTTTGCTTGAGGGTCGAGGCTTCGTCCTCGAACCATAGTTCTCTTTGTGTCGGGAATCTAGAGGAGTCACACATAAGCACCTCCACCGTGTATTGTAGCCCGTCTCCTTGCATTGACACGTCAAACCATCTATTCTAGACGCTGAAGCTTGAATGCTGCCTGGAGAACCATACTCCGTCGTTGGGAGCGACCGATCTTGAGCATTCAACATCAAAGCACCTACTGTTGATTTCTTAACTCGATGGGTATTATCATGATACAATAATATGTGACCCTCGTCATTCATAATAGCATGATTCAGAGATTGATATTTAAGGAAGCTAAGAGATTATGCAACATGAATAATAATAATAATAATAATAATAAAAGGAATAAAAAAACACCATTAATTTGATAACAATATTCACGGGTATCCATCTAACAAGGCTATCTAAATTTTTTTTAGTTATACACGTATGTATTCCATGCAAATCACTAATGATTAAAGCAATAAATAAATCAATGGTAATCAATGTCAATGTTAATGATTAGAGACAAATATAAAAGAAACTGTTATATGATAAAATGATTCGTAATAGACGTTAATGGCAAGATGAATAAGGCAACAATGACATGCAATGTTATTAGGGATTAAAAGCCGTGCTCTAACATTCTAAGCAATCCATGCATATTAAAGAATCGCAATAATAGAGAAGAAATAAAACTTGCCTTGCATGACCGCCATAAGCACAACAAGGAACGAAAGCCTTCCAAAAGAAACCACGCCCAGATCTGGAAACTACCCTCTTTTCCTTTGCACAAAGAAGTTGTGCCGCACACCATAAAAAGGGGAGTAGTATTCCCTATATGACGATGGAATTCAAATGGGATAGGGTGCATGCGGTTTCCTTTTGGGGACCACGACTCATTCAATAACTTCCTTTTGTAATTTGCATCCATACCCATCATAGTAATGCAAATTACACCTTAGGTCTCTACATAATGTATTCCCATATAGCCTAAATACATTGATGCCCCAATAACTTCCAAATTCTTTATTTGATCACCCTGATTCTATTTTATTGGGACACTTGACAGTATTATCGATTATATATGTATACATATAAGTCCATCGTTGGAATTAAATTCCAACAATCTCCCACTTGGACTATATGTGTAGATATTATAATCTCATAATATCCGAATGAGCTCAACCTTTCTGTCACCACTTTTAAGTGTATCTATAAATCCTGTCTACAAGTTGTATCAAGCATAGGATCAAAATGACTACGTTACAATCATAGTAACTTAACCTTTAATGGTCACATATGTTAATACAACTTAATAACGAGGATAAGAACATGGGTATGTAGCATGGAAATCATATGTAATGTGATCTTAACATATCAATTTCCAACTGGTCCACTGAATTGAGATCATACTTGATGAATAATATAGTGAACATAAAAGAGTTGTTTAACAAAACAATAACCATAATGTCCAAACTGAAAAATACTGAGATACCGAATAGAACTGTTTACAAGCATTTTCAAAAAGTTACAAACTCCCACTAAAACTGAATATCCTTAACTGAAACGACACCCATATTCATGGTATGATCATGAAATACTTTGGGTGGCAATCCTTTAGTAAGCGGATCCACAATCATGGAGTTTGTACCGATATGCTCAATAGATAATTGTCCACTTTGTACTCTTTCTTTAACAACCAGGAATTTGATGTCTATATGCTTAGATTTTGTCGAACTCCTGTTGTTATTGGAATATAAGACTGCTGATTTGTTGTCACAAAATACCTTTAATGGTCTTTCAATACCATCAACTATACGCAACCCAGTGACAAAATTACGCAGCCTAATTGCATGATTGGATGCCTCGTAACAAGTTATGAATTCTGCTGCCATAGTGGAAGAGGCTATAAGAGACTGCTTAGCACTCTTCCAAGAAATAGCACCCCCAGCAAGTAGATAGATGTAGCCTGACGTAGACTTCATACTATCTTGACATCCAGCAAAATCAGAGTCGCTATAACCAATGATCTCAAGTTGGTCCGACCTCCTATATTTGAGCATATATTCTTTTGTTCTTTGTAGATATCTGAGGACCCTTTTAGCTGCTTTCCAATGATCCTGTCCTGGATTTCTCAAATATCTGCCCAACATCCCTGTAATATATGCCAAGTCTGGATGAGTACAAACTTGCGCATACATTAGACTTCCAACTGCTGATGCATAAGGAATTCTTTGCATCTCCCTTTTCTCAAAATCATTCTTAGGGCACTGATTTAGACTGAACTTGTCTCCCTTAGCCACGGGGGTATCAGATGGTCTACAATCTTGCATGCCATATCTTTTGAGAACCTTTTCAATATAGCTCTTTTGAGATAAACCAAGGATATGATGAGAACGATCCCGATATATCTCAATACCCAAAACAAAAGAAGCATCACCAAGATCTTTCATATCAAAATTCTTTGAAAGAAATTGCTTGGTATCTTGTAAAAGGTTCATGTCATTGCTAGCAAGCAAGATGTCGTCAACATATAATACCAAGAAAATATGTTTACTCCCACTAAATTTATGATATATGCATTCATCAGCCAAATTCATCTCAAAACCAAAAGAGATGATCACATGATGAAATTTGAAATACCATTGTCTTGAAGCATGTTTGAGTCCATAGATGGATTTCTTGAGTTTACAAACATATTCTTTGGGACTCCCGATACAAAGTTTTCTGGTTGCACCATATATATTGTTTCGTCAATGTCACCATTGAGAAATGTTGTCTTTACATCCATCTGATGCAATTCTAAATTAAAGAATGCAACTAATGCCATTATAATCATGAAAGAGTCTTTCGAAGAAACTGGAGAGAAAGTCTCTTTATAATCAATGCTTTCTTTTTGTGTAAATCCTTTGGCAACAAGGCGGGCTTTGTACCTTTCCACATCACCTTTTGAATCCCTCTTGGTTTTAAATATCCATTTGCAACCAATAGGTTTCACACCTTCAGGTAATGGGACAAGTTCCCACACATTGTTATCCTTCATGGATTTAATTTCCTCATTCATGGCATCTATCCACTTTGGAGAGTTAACACTTTGCATGGCTTGATGAAAGGTGATTGGATCATCTTGCATCACTCCAATGTCTACATCTTGTTCTTGGAGAAATACAATATACTCACCTGATATTGCACTTCTTCTCTCTCCAGTAGATCTTCTTAATGGCAAAGATTCATGAGGTGTTGACGTTTGTTCCTCTATAATTTCATTTTGGGTTGATTCAGTAACATTGTCTTGAATATTTGTGTCATCAGAAATGATAGGAATGTGATCCCTATCAATTCTAACAACACCTGAGGGAATGTCAACATATTCCTCTTCAAAGAAAAAGTCTTTACCTTTATCTCCCCTCGCAAACTCAACATCCTCAAAAAATCTAGCATTACCAGACTCGAAAATGGACTTAATTGTGGGATCATAAAATTTGTACCCCCTTGACCTTTCAGAGTATCCAATAAAGTAACAACTAATTGTTCTTGCATCCAGTTTCTTTTCATTTGGCTTGTAAGGCCTTGCCTCAGTTGGACATCCTCAAACATGAAAATGGTTTAGACTGAGCTTCCTGCCCGTCCAAAGTTCATATGGGGTTTTATTAGTTGCCTTAGTTGGAACTCTATTTAGGATATATGCTGCAGTCTTGAGTGCTTCTCCCCAAAGAGACTCTGGCAAGGTAGAATGACAAATCATACTCCTCACCATATCCTTAAGCGTTCTGTTTCGTCTTTCAGCTACACCATTCATGGTCGGTGACCCTGGCATGGTATACTGTGGGGCGATATCGCATTCTTTGAGGTATCTTGCAAAAGGTCCTGGACGTTGTTCACCTGAACCGTCATATCTGCCATAGTATTCACCACCACGGTCAGATCTAACGCTTTTAATCCTTTTATCGAGTTGATTGTAAACTTCGGTCTTAAAATTTTTGAACACGTCCAAGGATTGAGATTTGCCATGAATGAGATATATGTAGCCATATCTAGAAAAATCGTCTATGAACGTTATAAAATATTGTTGTCCATTCCAAGAAACCGTGGGGAATGGACCACAAATATCTGTATGTATAAGTTCTAAGACGTCTAATGACCTATTGGCTTCAAATCTCCTTTTATTGGTTTGCTTTCCTTTTATGCAGTTCACGCATATATCAAAATCTGCGAAATCTAAGGAACTTAGAATTTCAGTTGACACAAGCCTTTCTATCCTTGACCTGGATATGTGCCCTAATCGTTTGTGCCATAATGATGCTGAATCTGTATCTGTAGATTTTCTTTTCATACCTCGTGTTGTAAAAAGAAATGATTCACTATAAGAGGCAATAGTATTCAAGCAATAAAGACGATCAAATTCAGATAAGAAACCAGAACCAACGAGGATAGAATTTTGAATTAGACTAAGTTTTCCATCACCAAAAGAAATAGAATAACTAGCTTTGTCCAAAAGATAAACTGAAATTAAATTTCTACGAAAAGAAGGAGCGACAAAAGTTCCATCTAGATCAAGATAAAAGCCACTCTTCAGCAATAATCTGAATTTTCCTATTGCTTCGACATCTACTGATTCACCATTCCCCACGTAGAGGTACTTTTCAGCTTGACTGGGTTTTCGGTAGCTCAGGCAACCCTGCATGGAGACACTAACATGAGTAGTAGCTCCCGAATCTAGCCACCAAGTGTACTGTGGTACCGAAGTCAAATTAATTTCTGAACAAACCAAACTATGAAGCATACATTTCTTAGCACGCCAAACGTGATAATTTGTGCATTGCTTCTTCCTGTGTCCTTCAGCTCCACAAAAGAAACAACCCGTAGTAGATGGTTCCTTATTTTGTTGTTTCTTATGAGGTACTGTGACTGCAGCTTCCTTTTCCTGCTTCCTTTTCTTGCCCTTTCCCTTAGAGGTGGAGGCAAGATGAGCACTTTCTGTCTTATCTTGCTTTAGCCTTTCCTCTTCCTGAACACAGTATGAGATGAGCTCATTCAGAGACCAAGTCTCTTTCTGACAGTTATAGCTCACCTTAAACTGATTGAATGAAGGTGGAAGAGATATCCGAACCAAATGCACCAACAAGTCCTCAGAGAGTTCAAGTTTGAGTGCTTTTAACTTAGAAGCAAGATGAGACATCTCCATGATGTACTCCCTGATGTTACCTTTTCCCTTATACCGCATTGAAATCAGACTAACCAAGAGTGTACCAATTTCAGCCTTTTCATTCTTGGCAAATCGTTTTTCAATATCGGAAAGGAATTCTTTAGCAGTACTTATTTTCTCAGATATAGTGCCCCTGAATGCTTCCGGAATGGCTCTTTCATTATCATCATGCACATGCGATTTGATCTCTCCCACTTTTCTTTATCCCTCTTTTCATCAGAGGTACTCTTATCCGTAAGTGGTGGAGGAGAGTCAATCCTTATCGCAAGGTTAAGATCTATGACCCCGAGAACTATCAACAAGTTCTCCTGCCATGACTTAAAATTGGAGCCATTTAACATTGGAATCGAATTGATGGTAGCAGTTATATTGGAGGAATTCATATCTGAAAAAAAATAACATAAATGCTCACATAACTGCAAATGAAAATGAATATAGGTAAAATCCCATCTCAAGATATCTACCACTCCATTATAGTTTTATCTTTGGACAAAAATATAACTTGTGAGCGATATCTTAACTTAGTAATAAATATTGATGATAATAACGTACCAAATAGAAATCTACCTTTGGGTGGATTTAATATTTGCACGATAACCAAATAATCATCACATATTTAATACTAAATCATATGCATAATTTCTAATGGATATCAATTTTCCTTTGGGTAAACATCATCCATATAAATTAATAATGCATAGCCGTTTATATTTCATCACACATTAATTTCATCAACATCGGCCACTTTGGTGACATATTGTTTAAATAAATGTATATCGAAATATGTAAAAAACCATCCCTATATTCAAAATCGTTGTTAAGTTTTAACAACAAAAAATGCCCTAATGGGAAACTGTGGGCCCATAACCCATTGTTGATTTCTTAACTCGATGGGTAACCCTCGTCATTCATAATAGCATGATTCAGAGATTGATATTTAAGGAAGTTAAGAGATTATGCAACATGGATAATAATAATAATAAAAGGAATAAAAAGAACACCATTAATTTGAGAACAATATTAACGGGTATCCATCTAACAAGGCTATCTAATTTTTTTTAGTTATACACGTATGTATTCCATGCAAATCACTAATGATTAAAGCAATAAATAAATCAATGGTAATCAATGTCATTGTTAATGATTAGAGACAAATATAAAAGAAACTGTTATATGATAAAATGATTCGTAATAGACGTTAATGGCAAGATGAATAAGGCAACAATGACATGCAATGTTATTAGGGATTAAAAGCCGTGCTCTAACATTCTAAGCAAATCCATGCATATTAAAGAATCGCAATAATAGAGAAGAAATAAAACTTGCCTTGCATGGCCGTCATAAGCACAACAAGGAACGAAAGCCTTCCAAAAGAAACCACGCCCAGATCTGGAAACTACCCTCTTTTCCTTTGCACAAAGAAGTTGTGTCGCACACCATAAAAAGGGGAGTAGTCTTCCCTATATGAGGATGGAATTCAAAAGGGATAGGGTACATGCGGTTTCCTTTTGGGGACCACGACTCATTTAATAACTTCCTTTTGTAATTTGCATCCCTACCCATCATAGTAATGCAAATTACACCTTAGGTCTATACATAATGTATTCCCATGTAGCCTAAATACATTAATGCCCCAATAACTTCCAAATTCTTTATTTGATCATCCTGATTCTATTTTATTGGGACACTTGACAGTATTATCGATTATATATGTATACATATAAGTCCATCGTTGGAATTAAACTCCAACACCTGCACTTGGAGATCAAGCACATCTCATATGGAAAATTGTACGAAACTCGTGACTTTATTTGAAGCCTCATCGATCAAGCGCCATGAGATCAGAGAATCGAAACACAAATGCGAAGCACCTGCGGTTGATTATGAAGCCTCCACCTCCTGGAGCTGTTCTCATCGCTGAGAACCCCTGAAGACAACCACCTCAGATCAAAGAAGCATCTGCAACAACCTAACAATGAAAACCACCAGGAACCTGAACCAATATGTTCATCAGAGAGCAACCTTCATCTGAAGCGAACACTTACAGCATCAAATCGAGAACCGCAAGAGTCTAGATTCCACTACATTATCTGGAGATAGACGCCCAGCTCTCGAAGCATCACGTCGAGTCATCGCTACATGAAGACCCTTTTCCATTTACGTAGCACATGGAGCACGAAGCAGTTCCGGAGATCTGAGACGAAGCGTAAAGAATAATGTCGTCGCCTGGAGACAACCTGAATTAGGGAAGAATTCGCTTGATAATAAGTATCTGATTGATCAAGGGGACTCGATAATAGCCATTCGATTGTCATTAAGCACGACCGTTTGATCTATAACCACTGCTTAATCCGCAAATCCAGCGCAGATCATCTCACCACGTGTCACCCCTTAATGCAGCACCGCCCCACCGCTGAGCGAAATCACGAGCGACGCGTGCCGTAATGATATTTTTGGCAAATTGTGATTCAGCCCCCAAACTTCTGTGATTTTCAAAAAGGACCCTGGCAACAGCTAGCACGTGAAGAATCACGTGAAGTCTAAGAAATTTGCACGCACGCCCCCTGAATTCTACTTATTTCACAGCATCCTTTATTTTCCAGCAATTACGTCTATACCCTTATTCCGTTTTATTAAATAAATTCATACTATATACATATAAAACAAAATATAAAACATAAAAATATTATAAAAATAGGTATAAATACATAGTATTATACTATGTACAATATTATAATATATTTTGAAAAAATAAAAATAATTTTCTCTATCTTTGAATAAATTTTAAAAATATAAAAAATAACAAACTTTAAAATGCATAAAAAATAGAAAAACACTTTTAAAAAGCCTACAAAAATTAGTTATAGTATATTTTACTATATTTTATATAATAAACTAAAAATAAAATAAAAGTTGAATATTAAAATCAATAAAAAAATCAAAATACATTAAAAAACTTCAAAAATACATAACTAGTTCAATAAAAATCATATAAATATTTATAATACCTCATTTGAAAGGTATTTTTATCTACTTTTTGTTTAAAAAATAAAAAAATATTTTCTTACTATTTACTATTTAAAATAAAAATAAATCTCTATTTCTAATAAAAACTTTGTTTTCACTCTAAAAATAATCTAAAACACATAAAATATTAAAAACATCTACAAAAATCATAAAAAATAGGAAATAAAAACAAGAATATAAAAAGGACAAAATAAAAAGCAAATATAAAAGTATAAATCCTATACCTATATTTTTATGTAGGTATATTAAAATCATAAAAATAATATAAAATTCATAACAATCAACTGAAAATCCAGAAAAATCCCTAAAAATAAATAGAATTAGGAAACCATTTACCTTATATTCTCTAAAATTTTACTTAGTTTTCCATAGTTTGCCTCCCTGAGTTCGACACCCCCATACTATCACTATACATATTTAGTTTTGGAGTATAAATAAGATAAAAAATAATTTTTTCTGTGAATTTCATCTGACCGATACAACGACCATTGTTGTTCTTTCTTTTTAGAACATTAGATAAGGTGATTGATTTTTCATATGGTAGCGTTGCCAGGGAGGCAATGCTAGGGTAGATATTAAAGCCTTAAGTTTTAGGGTTTCTTTTTCTCGTTTTCGTCATCTTATTTTCTTTTGCAATTTTTTTTCATTCTAAGGTTTTTAGTTTCTAAGTTGTGTTGTTGGATTTGGGCAGCGTGAGACAGAGCTGAGAAGCAGGGTTTTTTTAATTTTTTTGTATTTCATTTGTAGAAGAATTAAAGGGCACTTGCTCGTTTTTACATTTTGTACAAGGGGCCCCTTAAAGGAATCCCGACATGTAACTTGCCTTCCGTCTTCAGGGTTTGTTTCACCAGGTATCGTGCACTTGGGGGAATAGGGCACTCACCGTGATTTTCCTCGCACTTTTTCTTTATTTTCCATGGATTTTCATGGATAGGTGCTTGGATTAGGTTTTTTATTTTTGTCTGCACATTCGTAGGTCTCATTATCTCTAGGGACTCATAACGTAGTTTTTTTCTTTACTTAAGAAAAAAAGGAAAAAGACAAAAATACATTAGACGTTGTTTTCAAAAAAATCAAAAAAGTGATAAACAATATTAAAACCGTGACTTCTAATTCTACTTGACTATAAAAATAAACATAAAGGACTCCACTTATTTTGGGAGAGCAATCCCCACGTTGTCTTGCAGGTACTCTCCAGATAGCGAGTGAGGGATGACTCTTAAGGTTAGAGCCATAGCCCAGATTTTCTTCAAGACTACTGATTCTAAAAACGATAAGCTACTTCTCAGTAAGGACTCACGAGTAGCCGAAACCGGTCCAGGTTTCATTAGAAGAGTGGGAGGTTTAGATGACACTGCGCAATGCTCTGTCCTCAAGTAATGGGTAGCCGAAAATGGTCCGTACTTACTCCCATACTGGTTGAAAGTAGGTTCAACTAATCATACGAACTCGGGTCAGTCTTTTGGGAAATTCAGGCAACCAGTAGATCGCTTAATCTGTTGATAAAACTGCATTGTCACCTAACTCTAAAATTGAAAAGATTAACAATCGAGGTTTCTTGTTCACCATCAACTTGAGTTAGTGAATTTGGGGTTTGCTTTGTGTTTGATTGTGTGGTGTAAGTCCAAGATCTCTGAATTTCTAACAATCACTCATCGTCTGCATCCTGTCATCTAGAGTCAGTTTTTATTTCTTGAATCGCGATGATGGGTAGGCGGTCTCTTAGACCGACTCTTATGGGCACCGCTTCCACGTACACCTACCCATTCATCTAGCTCAGTTCAGGAGAATCCTCTCTTGAACATGAGTTTTCTCAGTCTCCTCCATTAATTTGTCCCCCAGTTCGGTTCATGAGAACCTCTTGCTTGAGCCGGATTCGGGACATTCTTCCTCTTCCAGGAGTGGTCTTGACCCTATAAGTTCTTATCATTCTCCTTCACCCTGTTCTTTTCCACCTCCCATTACCATCCCACAGCTACACGTAGATTTATTAGATCCAGACATGGATGCATTCTCCTTTCCAGATAGTTCTAAGTGGGAAGGGAGCAAAGTCCTAGTACTTTTCAGAGATTATAGATCAAACGACAATCAACGCCAGACTTCTTGCTTCCCTTGAGATTATGTAGACTCAAATTAGGGAGAAAGACCTTCTGATGACTAAGGTCCGATCTGGATTGATATAGTTGAGAGAGAAGAGGCACATTTCAGAGGATGATGAGCCAGATAGAGAGGAGACGGTACCTACAGAGCATGTACATACGATGAGACAACTTCACGCACTTGGAGCTACTTCTACTAGTAGGATTCGATTTCCTCCCATTCACTAATTATTTGTCCTCACACCTGAGATTATTCAGATTTTACCCATCTTTCATGGGCAGTTTACTGAGGAACCACATTCACATCTCCGAGAGTTTGGTTTGATATTCAGTACAATACATGAATCTCAAGTTGACGAGAATACCATACGGGTGATAGCTTTTCCATTCTCCCTGGCCGATAGGGCCGCGTACTTGTTGCAGCATTTAGGGAGAGTTGTTACTACATGGGAGCAACTTAGTACCGAGTTCCTGAGCAGATTCTACACTATTGGATGTGTGAATGTAGCAAGTTCTCTCATTACCAACTTTAGCATGGTATGGAGTGAGTTGTTCCACGAGGCATGGGATTATTTCAAAGATCTGATTGATAGGTGCCCCACCATGGTATTTCAAAGCTGAGCTTGGTTCAGAATTTCTTCACTAGATTGACACCTGATCTACAAGGATTGGTGCGTGCAGCTTGTGGTGGCTCATGCTTTTCGAAGCATGAGAATGCTGTTTGGGATATTTTTGAGGAGATGGCATCTCATCATGCTACTTTAGCCCAGACAGATTCTCATAATCAGATAAAGTTACCTGCATTTCTTCACCAGTCTACTGTGGCACAAGTTGAGGAGGGTCCATCGATTCTACATCTTCAGGATCTTCGTCAGATAAGATGAGGGATCTTAGTCAGAGATTGGACCACCTGGAGCGTATTGAGACGAGTTGCCACCAGTTACACAAGCTCGACAAGATCGACGGGCTTGTGAGGATCATTAGTGAACTAAAGAACCAGATTGAACAGATGACATATATTTCATCTTCAGGGCCACCAGCTGATTCCATTAGTAGAGAGAGCTTTATTTCATCCGATACATGATCTCCAGTACAACAGATACATTACTTTCAGCAGGAGTATGTGCCATACCCTCTTGTTTACCAGTCCGAGCATCGTCAGATTCAGACTTTTGCTCAATGGATGCCTGACTCTCTCTTACAGCAGTCACCTTAGTAATTTTTGGATTACTCGTCCAGTTCTCTAGGATATTCCTATGAGAACTCGGCTTTAGATTATCTTGCCTATTGGATTGCCAATCAGTATGAGATGAATATGCGAGATATGGATGAGTTCAAAAAGCATATGATGGATCTCGTATGAGATCAGACCGCCACACAAACCCAGCAGATAGATTCTACTTCTCAATCACATACGTCACCAGATGATATGGAGGGTGTTGATTTCATATCTTTGAGGAGTGGTAAAATCCCAACCGACGGTGACTCAGCTAGGCATGTTACAGATGCACCAGTAGATGGTACTTTTGAGCCAGTTGAGCATGATGCTAATAGCAGTACTGATGCCGCTAGTATCCATGAGAATCTAGATGGTGGGGTCGATGCTACCAAGTCCGAGGAGCACGATGCAGATATAGCCATGTTATTATCTTTTGTATATAGTGATGAGGAGACAAAAACACAAAAAATGGAAAAAAGAGAAAAACTAGAAAAAAGGAATAAAGACAAGACAACAGATTCGACTAGAGCTCATGAATCTACTTCTGATGATTTACATGAAGCTAGTCCTAATTTTAGAAAAAAGACTTATTTCTTCTTCTTCCTCTGATCCTCTTGGTGTACATATTGGTGGGGAGGATGTATAGATTCTTTTTCCTCAAGCACTCTACTTAGGGAAAGGTGAGAAAAAAGAAAATCCTAGAAAGACTCAAATATTAGACATGATAAAAGAGATGCTCGATAAATTCACCATCCATCTTACACTTTCGGAGGCCTTGGTACGCATACCTCTTCTACAGAAAGGTCTCAAGAATAGAACTACAGTTGTAGAAAGAAGAGGCAGCGCAACCATAGCTCACATACATCTTCTACATAAAGGTCTCAAGGAGAGAGCTACAGTTTGTAGAATGAAGAGGCAACGCAACCATTACTCAGAGATCCATGTATTGAATAAGGAGACTTTTCATGCCATCTAGAACCGTCTCCCATCCAAGCATTCAGATACGGGAGCATTATGAATCCGCGATTCATCATCTCAATATCTTGATCTTAGCAAAATCCCCGAGTAAAATCCCAAATAAATATCCATAAAGTCAATAAATTAACAAAATGACTCTTTTAAATAAAACACCCTAATTATTGTATATTAGATTGTACAAAATAAATTAATAATAAAAAGCCACAAAATTAAAGTAGTTTTTCACCTGTAAATAGCCTAAAACTTCATTTTTTTTAATAATTTCATATCAACTCCTTTTGGCGAATTCTTTCTCTATCTTGTTCATAATGTATATAAAAATACAAAAATACAAAACAAATTTCACCTCAAATAAATGCTCCTAGATCCCAAAGATAAAAGGTCGTAAAGTCCAACTTCCTGCTCCGTATGAACTCCAAATTCACCAAACTCACTTTTAAAGTTTAAGTTAGAAAATTATCTATCCAATAAAAGTAGTTTCATTAAAATCGGAGTTCATTTATAAAATATGAGTTTTGGGACCTCGGTGTACATTGTATATAATGTACATATTTTTTGTTTTCTCATTTTATTTACTCTTCTTAGTTGCTAAAAAATCCTAAAAAATCTTTTTTATGTTCTATTTTATTTCTACTATTTTATTTTATTTTTATTTTATAAATATCTTTTATTAAAAATACAAAAAATATATAAATTAGAAAAGCAAACAGAAAATGTACATGTTGTTTGTCTTCTTTTGTAAATTTTCCACTTTTTCTCTCTTTATTTTATTCTCTCTTTTTAGTAGCCTACTTTTATTGTATTTCATTTAAATTCAAATTCTCTACAATAACGTTTATTTTCCTCCATTAACCATCAAGTCTTTCTTCAATCTTCATTCCACTCCATATTCTTCATCCAAACTCCCATTCAACTCCACCAATAATATAACCTCCCATTCAACTCCACCACATATCTAACCTCCCTTTCTCTTCTCTTTATATTCATCTCTACAACCACATTTTTTTGCATCCACCATTCTAATAGAAAAAGGAGAGAGCTCATCGAGGTCGACCGGTGACAGTGTTCCACCCTGATACGAAGTGACGACCTCCTTTCAGGCGAGATCCACAGAGCTCTGCTCCGCGTCATGAGTTCCCCATCAAGCTCGCGTAGCTTCTCCAATTTTTATTTCGCCAATCGGATCGAGGCGACAACAGGAGTCCAACGTAGCTGCTCTGCAAATCAGGCGAACCTCAAGTAAGTATTTCCTATCATTTCTCTTGTTATTTTATTTTTTATATAATATTTTATTTCTTTGTTGTCTCATAACCATATCATTATCACATCATACCATCACCACTATCTTCATCATAATGCCACCACCATCACCACCAAATTATCTTCCCACCTTCATTTTCTTTTATTTATTCCTTATTTAAGAAAAAAATATAAAAATTTAATCAAAAAAATCACAAAAAGGTAAAAAAACAGGAGGGAGCAGCAGCCGCCCACCGCCGCCCCCCTCTTCCACGACTGCGCGCCCCCAGCACGCCCCACCGCCGCCAGCCGCAGCCCTCCAGGCCACAGCTGCAAGCGGCCCTCCTGTGCTGCTCAGCCCGCCTTCACCTCCGTTATTGGCGGCGACATTCCCAACTGCCGACAATGCAGCCCACGACCGCCGCGACTGCGTGCCTCCGCCACCCGTGGCACCGCCTCCAGCCCCTGCGGGCTCCCGCGACATCGCCCCCGCTTCTCGCCTCGCGTCCCTCCGCCGTAAATATGTAGTGGCCTGGCGGTGCAGTTGCCACCCGCCGCCCCCGCTTCTCGCCATATGCCCCTCCACCACAACTGTGCAGCGGCCTGGCCGTGCAGTTGCCACCCGCTGCCCCTGGACAACGACCACTGCCCGCCGCGCACCCATCGGCCGAGCTTCTCCACCGCGACCGCCCTCCGCTCGTGTGAACCACCGCCTCCGCGTGCCGCGGCCCCGCTCCAGTCCGTTGCAACCGCCGTTCTCTTTTGGGTGCTCCACCTGCTAGCTGAAGAAGAATGTCTTTTTTATTATTATTCTGTTATTGTAAAAATTACATATCATTCCTGTTATGTTTTCTTAATTATAAAAATTCCATGTGCTTAGTGTTCTTGCATGTTTTTATTTCTGAAATTGCACAGATAACCTTGTGTTTGCATGTTGAGTTGGACTTCAATTTCACATCACATTATTCAATGAAAAATGTCTTGATGTTGAGAAACTAATTCTCTACCATTTGGGCATTTATCTAGATTTATATGATCTTTGGGTAATTAATTAAAAATGTTTAACAGAAATACGACATATTTTACCCATTCTGAGTAATTAAATTCATATCTTACTCATATTTGCTCGAAAAATTCCTTAAAAATTAGAAACGCTACCTTGAAATGTGATTGAATTACTATCCAAATTTCATCTCAATTGGAGTTGCCTTGTGCTGGAAATAAATTATAGAGTGATTTTAGTAAATGATTTTTAATTAAATCCATACATCATATTTTTGCAAAATTTCAACTCTCCTGGGTTTTTCATTTAAGTCTCTTCTTGAGACAATTCACATTCTGTCTAATTTGCTATTGTGGATTTATTAGGAATTAAAAAGTTACTGTCACTCTGTTTTTATTAAAAAAAGTATAAAAAAATCATATTTTATCAGAAAAATCCAAAAAATGTTGTATCATTCTTGCATCATGTTTTAATTCCAGTAAAATTTTCATAATTTTTGCATTCTGCTTGTGTGAAAATTGCTAAAAAACTCATAAAAAGTGTGCATTTTTATTTATTGCATTTTAATTCCTAAAATTTCAAAAAAATGTGTTTTGTACTCATCATTGGATTAGGATTTTAGAAAAATATAATTTGGCTAAATTGGACTTATTTCCTATTAAAATTAATTTGGCTAAGTTGTGTGTTTTCTTAGTTTCTTAATCCACTTGCATATGCATTCTCATTTTGCATAAAAAAATTTAAAAAATTACCATTTGGAAACCTAGATCTAATTATTCTGAATTAACCCGATGTTGTTCCTTTGCCTCCATGTGTTCAACCCCGGACTTTCCCGGGATATAAATTAATCCGAGATACTCTTCACAGAGATCTTCTCTCGGTTCTGATTGATTCGCTAAATACACGTATTACAACAAACACAAATTAAACCACGTACTTAACGAGTCCGTCAGAGCACCGTATGTCAGATGCGAAATTTTAGAATAGATATTTTATCGTACTCTATTAGATAGCAGATCTTCGATCAATCTCCTTTCATCTTCCTAACTTGACAAGTTTGAATTCGGACCTCTTCGACCAAGAAGGACGGTCTTAAAGTTTGCTAATGGATTGGTCAACAGGCCGAAGGGATTGATTAAGGATGTTATCGTCACTATTCAGGATTTTCTATTCCCCGTGGACTTCATCGTGTTGGATATGGTAATCCCTGAGTATGTGGCTGATACCCCCGATCATATTAGGACGACCTTTTCTGAGAACAACAAAGGTCGTTTCTGATTATGTCACCGAGAAGGTGTACTTTCGCATCCAGGGTGAAAGTATACATATAGAAATGATCTAGGACCTCAAAGATAGATTAGTTGGCTCAGAGCAAGCATCTGATGACGATCCAGATAGTAACCACGAATGTGATTTTGTGCAGATAGATGATAAAGTAGTTTGGGCTGAACTGAATACACAATCTTTCATCACATTTTCAGGGGAGTTTGAGATGCGGATACTTAATGATGGGAGTTTGGAAAGAATAGTCTTAGAGTAGACATAGTTGGAGTCTGAGGCATGTGATTTTGATGATAATCATTCTGAGTTTCACTCTTGTTATTCTGAAGTTGATCCCTCAGATGTAGACGTGGATTTCGATTGGCAGATTTTTATGAGTATAATCTGCATCTGATTTCAAATGAACCTACAACCAGCCTAGAGATTGAGCAAGTGCAGTATAGTCAGTTATCAGATAAATATTCTCCAGATCAGTTAGATCCAGAGCAGAATGAGCTTGCACACACAGACTTAGTAGCCTATACCCAAGCCCTCACTAAACCAACCCTTCATGTTCCTTCTCCCCCATATCTCAAATCGTTACCTCAGAACATGAAATGTTGATTCCTTGCTGGAGAGCCCAAAATGTTTCCGATCATTATCACGTTCAATCACACCGAAGATCAAGAATCTCATCTGATGGAGATTCTTGAAAAGAATCGCAAGCCAATCGGATGGTCAGTAGTAAATCTCCATGGGATTCGCCTGTCCTCGGCACCCATTACATTTTTTAAAGAATGATGCCAAACCATCTCGTTAGTTTCAGTGCAGGCTAAACCCTAATCTTCAAGAGGTGGTTATGAAGGAAATATCCAAGTGGTGGAGCACCGATTTTATCAATCCCATCTCCGACTTCAAGTGGATCAGTCCACTGCATGTGGTACCCAAGAAGACGGGTACCACTACAGTAATTAATGAGGATGGAGAGGAGATCGCTACCCCAGTACTGACTTCTTAGCAAGTTTGTGTGGACTATAGATGATTGAATAAAGGGACCAAGAAGGATCACTTCCTGTTACCGTTTATTGATCAGATTATCAAGAGATTGGCTGGGAAGAGCCATTATTATTTTCTTGATGGGTACTAGGGGTATAATCAGGTGGCCATTGCACCTGAAAACCAAGAAAAGATGGCGTTCACATGTCCATTCGGAATGTATGCTTTTAGATGGACACCCTTTGGATTATGTAATGCTCCAGCTACATTCTATAGGTGCATGCTTTCAATCTTTGTGGACATGGTGTGTGAATTTTTGTAGTTCTCCATGGATAATTTTTGGTCTATGGCAATGATTTCGATTCATGTCTTTCTAGCTTAGACCGCATTCTTCAAAGGTGCATTGAGGTTAACCTCCTTCTTTATTGGGAGAAGAGTCATTTTATGATGAATCAGGGGATGGTCCTTGGTCATATCATCTCCAACAGAGGCATGGAGGTCGACTCGGCCAAGGTGGATATCATTAAGAAGCTCAGTCCGTCATCCAATTTGAAGCAGTTACAGTCTTTTTTTGGGCATGTCGGTTTCTACCGACATTTCATCTGAGACTTCAGTAAGATTGCCCGACCATTATATGATCTTCTAGCGAAGGACACCGAGTTTATTATTAATGATAAGTGTCCTTTAGATTTTGAGACTCTCAAGAGCATGGTTGTAGAGGATCATGTCCTTCAGCCACTCGATTAGATTGGTCTCTCCCATTTGATATCATGATGGATGCCTTAGATTTTGTCGTTGGTCCTATTTTAGGACAGAGGAGGGATGTCCTTCCATATACCATACACTACTCTAGCATGACCTTGGATTTCGCCCAGTGGAATTACACCGTTACATAGAAAGAGATGCTAGTTGTAGTATTTACCTTAGACAAATTTAGGTCTCACATTTTAGGATCTAAGATTTCCATCTTCACTGACCATATCGCCATTAGGTACCTTAAGGATAAAAAGGATTCCAAGCCATGCCTTACCAGATGGATCCTTTTACACCAAGAGTTTAAAATTGAGATTAAGGATAGTCCGGGAGTCAAGAATGTGGTGGTGAATCACCTCTCCCGATTAGAACTACTCGAGACTTCTGAGTTCGATACACCTATCATTGAGACTTTTCCAAATGAGGTGATTCTTGCTTTTCTCACTCCCATGGTACACCGACATTGTGACTTTCTTGTTGCCAAGAAAATCCCATAAGGTTGGTCCAGGCAAAGACTTGAGACTTTCCTGATGAAAGCCAAGTCTTACCATTGGAATGATCCGATCCTTTATCATGAAGTAGCGGATTGTGTCTGGCTCGGTGCATTCCTTAGAAGGAATACCATAGTGTCCTCACGAATTGTCATAAATTAGAAGTTGGAGGACACCATTTTGGATGAGGATAACATAGAAGGTGCTTCAATCTTGCCTTTAGAGGCCTACTCTCGTTGCGGATGCTCATGTTATCGTGAAGAGATGTACTGATTGTCAGAGGATGGGCACTTGTGGATATAAAATATGATGTCGATGTAGCCGATTCACTTCTGTGAGGTTTTCGATGCATGTGGTATTGACTTTATGGGCCCGTTCCCTAAGAATCGTGGATTCGAGTACATTTGGTGGTTGTAGATTATGTGAGTCGTTGGGTTGAGGCTATTTATGCCCGAGCCACTGATGCAAACACAGTTGCAAGTTTACGAGCAAGCATATCATTTCATGGTTCGGGGTCCCTTGAGTTCTTATTTCAGACAAGGGTGGCCACTTCATCAATGACAAGGTAAGGGCACTTGCTAGCGAGTTCAGTATAGACCATCGAGTTGCTACTCTGTACCATCCTCAGACGAATGGTCTAGTCGAGGTTTGAAATAGGGAGGTTAAGACAATCTCACAGAAGGTTGTTCGCCCAGACCGAAAGGATTGGTCACAGCTTTTGAACTCGATTCTTTGGGCCTATAGAAATCCTTCAAGACACCATAGGGTACATCTCCCTTTTGGCTCGTTTATGTCAAGCCATGTCACTTACTAATTGAGATCAAGCACAGTTCATGGTGGGAAGTGAAAGAAGTAATCTTTGCTTTAGATGACGTGGGAGATTAGAGGTAGACAGAGTTGGTAGCCCTGGAGGAATTGAGAGATGAGGCTTTCATAAGTAACCTTCATTATAAGAAGAGGATGAAAGAATGTCATTATGCACACATCAGCCATAAGCAGTTTGAGCCTGATCAGAAAGTTGGACTATTTCAATGCGAGACTCAAGTTATTTCAAAGGAAACTTCAGAGCAAGTGGAAAGGCCTGTATATAGTACGAAAGGTGTACGACAACGGTAGCATCGATATATCTGAGTTGTCTTCTGAGTCCACCTTTCGAGTCAATGGTCGGCATTTGAAACCATTTCTTGATCATGAGTTGCCGACCATTGAGGTTCCCTCCATTCATTTTGTATGAGATGTGTTCTTCATTCTTCATATTCCGCATCTCATACCCGAGTTTCACGTTGATTTGTTTATTCTTTTTCACTTTGAATATACATGTTTCGTCTTGATTTTATTCATTCATTCTTTTGTTGTCTTACACCCCTAGGTCTCGCTTAGGATTTCTATTATACTTAGGATGTACTTTATCCTAAGTATGAGGGTTGTAGACATTGTGTTGTTTATATCGTTCTGTTCTATTACCCTTGTTGTCGCTTATACTTAGGGTGTGCTTTAGCCTAAGTATAGGGGGTAATATCGCTCATTTAAGTTTTGATTATTTTCAGTTTTGTATCGTCTGCTCTCTAGCTTATCCCTCAACTTTTGATATTCTTCTCTATACTTATGGATATTTTTCCCTAAGTATAGGGGGACAAGTTGAGTCGTTGATTGTATACATTCTCCTGACCTCGATCGTCTTCGTTTTTAAGTCTGATATCCTTAGGATTAGTTGATCCTAAGTATAGAGGGGATGATTGACTTCTATTCGTTTATTTCTTATTCTTTTGAGTCGTTATAGTATAGAATTCTTTTCACCAGTCTATACTTAGCCCAAGTTATATCTTCCTTTATTGCTTCTTTGGTCACTATGAGGACATAGTTCACGCTAAGTATAGGGGGTGTCGTATATATAGTCTATATATACTTTATAAGTCATAACTTGTACTTTATTGTATTTTTAATAATATGACTCTAAAAGTATGGGTACATATTTTGGGTTTTTAAAAACAAATAGAAAACTGTAAATATGACTTATAAAAAAAGAGTTGTCTTAAAAATTGTATATAAAATGTGTTATAAAATACTTGCATAATATTCTTAATTATTTAAAAGTTGTAAATAAAATTCTTTTGTTAAATCTTGTATAAAATCTGTATAATTTTGTGTATATAAAATGTGTATAAAATCCTTTGTAAAATGTACATAATTCCTGTAAATGGATTCAATCCACTAACTCTTTCAAAAAATACTAAAAAATAAAAAGTTTTAAAATTCAATAAAATTGGCAAAATACTTTAAAAATTACATAAAAATTTTAATCCAAAAAAATCACTTCATAAAAAAATTATTGCATTCATTATCATTTTTCAGAACGACTTTGATTCTTGAACTGAATGGATCTAAGTATTAAGGATGGAGCTTGGTTTAGGCCTTGATCTACTTAATTCTAAAGGAGCTTTATTAGGAACTGGAATTAAGACTCTTTAGGTTTTTTGACTTAATTCTTTGGGTTCCATGAGTCCATGTTCGGAATTCAACTTAAACTTGTCTAAGTAGGACACTTGGTGTCATCCATTTAACTCTTCTTCATTTGAACCAATTTTGAACACATACACTCTACACTTAGCTCAACTTGCATGAGGCTGTGAAAGGCAATCCATTTGGGTGGTGCATTTTCATCCTTGTCTAGTGGCGCAGACGTCTAAAGACGGGAGTGTGGGGTTGAAATAAAGCTTTGGATGAGGCAATGATCTGCTACCACAATTTTTCCAAGACCTCAAAAAAATAGACGGAAATAGAAGATTCTATAAACTTCGGGGTATAAAATAACACTACAGTGCAACAATCGTTTTCCACAAAAAGAAGCCAAATGCCAAATACAAATATGACACAAAGGTCCAAGCTTCAGAGAGCTTGCATATCTTAGTGGAGACTTGGCTAAACTGGCCAAGATTCACAAGAGATGTGAGTACACCAGTCACACTCCAGTTCTCTTCCCATTCTTGTACTTCTCTCTCTATTCGATTATGAACAAAAACAACCAAACCCGAGAAGGAAATACCCCCTCCTCGAGGATCGAGTAGCTGGATGAGTACCCAATGTGAGTGTATTACTAGGATGGGCAGTTTCTTCGCTTCTTCAAGCAGGAAGAGCTAACCTCGTTCACACCATTACAAATTGACTTCAAAGTTGAATACTTTGCATGGTGGATAGGTGGATCTGAGCTGGCTGTTGTGGTGAACCTGGATAGGGATTTGTAGAACTAGAGGGTTGTTGAGACTTAAATACTAATTCTAATAAAGTCTCGACAAACTATTAATCCAAAGGCATGTTTCAAGTTCTTGATTTTAGATGAAGTGAAAATTTAGTTTAAAGAAACAAGCATGTTCTAAGTTCTTTTATTTTCCTTTTTCTTTTTGCTTTCACTTATTTATAGAATAAGTGTTTGCTAAGGGACAAGCAAAGGTAAAGTATAGAGGAATGAAAAATCCATGATTCATTGCCTTTATTATTTCATTTTAGCTAAATTCCTTGATAAAATACATGTAAATATATAATAATTCTCACTAATTAACATTCTAACCACATTTGTTAATATTATATATTTAACACTTATTTTATTTAAAATAAAATAATATAGATAAAAAGGAAAATAAAATAAAAGAAAGATGTATGTATGTAGTGTATACAGACTGATCCTAACCCCGAGACCAGGTCAATATTGACATGGTCGACAAAATAAATTAGGGGGAGATAAGGATCCTAACATATAAAATATTAGAAAATCAAGACCATCAATGTACATAAATACATTTTTCACATTGTACAAATTTCACATATTTTATTTATCATTCATAAAATTCCAAATCAAAATATTTCTTTCTTGAAAATTGTTTATAATAATATATTTAATTCATAAAAATATCAGAAAAATTATTTAATATATAAATAATTAACTATGATGAACCAAAAAAGTCATAGACGACAACTTGCAAGGTTCATAACTATTTATAGAAAACTCCAAATTGACAAAAACTCACTTTCAAACTTCGTTTTATAAATAATACTATCTATTAAAAATATCATTAAAATATTAGAATAATATCTATGAGTTTTGGCATTTGGACTCCTTTGTATGTACTATATATAGATCTTCTTTTTTTTCTAATTAATTATTCTAATCCCATTTGACTTAATTTTTCTTCTAATGTGTTCATAAAAATCAGTAAAAAATACAAAAATATTATTTATTGATAATGTCAATAAATCTTAAAGCCACGAAGTCGTGACCCTAAACTTCCAGACCTCATAAGTTGGCCATATGGACTCCGAATAGAGCGTACTCACTTTTAAAGTTTGTTTAATAGAATTATCTAACAAATGAAACTGGTTTCAGAAAATCGGAGTTAATATGCAAAAAGTGGGTTTTGGGACCCTATTGGTATAAAATGTACAATATATCTTAATTTTATTTTATCTAATCCATGTCATTTCTTATATTTTTATACTTTATTAATATTTTATTATTAAAAAAATAAATAAAAATTTCTTTATTAAATTAATTACTAACTAATTAATTAGTTGATTACTATTTATTTAATTAAGTATTTATTGATTCATTTATTATTTTAATTTGATTTAATTCTTGAATTGTTAATTATTTTTCTTCCTTAATTAATTAACTAACTAATTATTTTTATGTTTTTTCCTCTCCTTCTCTCTCATAATTTCCCTTTCTCCCCCATTCTTCTCCCTCCACCTGTTGCCCCCTTCTTCTTCCTCCTTCTTCCCATCACCGCTGCCCATCACCACCTCCTCCTATCTTCTCCTAACAGCCTGATCGTTAGGTCGTTCGCCGATGTTCATACCCTTTTCCTTGCTCTCCATGAAACCTCTATCTATAAATATAACACCTTATTCCGCTATCGAGCTCCATCAACCATTTCTCCTTCCATCCCCAGCTCCGAGAGGTGACAACTCCCGTCGAGTGAGGTCGAGAGTGAGGGAGGGCGCAATCTCTGCCGCATGTGTAAGCTTTGTTTCACCGTGTCCAGAGCCTCCGTGTCACCTGATAGACCACTGACCTATCCTTTTAATGTCGTATAATTGACTATTCGTTGTAGTCGGATAGATCCGCGTCGATCAAAAATAACCGCACGGCTCGATTAAATCGTCGAATGAATTAACACGCGGCTTTATGTTTATTTAGCCTGGGCAAGCCCCAGGATCGACTCAAGGAGGCAAAGGAACAACTCGAGATCAAGTTAGAGTGATTAGATTGTGATTTTCCTAGTGCATTTTTTTGATATTGTTTTATGCGATAAAAATGCCAATGCACAAATGCGGTTGACTAGGTTATTAAGAAAATCAACAACTTAGCCAAATTTACTTTTAATGTGAAATTAGTTCAAATAGACCAAATTATTTTTTTCCTATAAACCTAATCCAATGATTAATGCAAAATATATTTTTTTGGAATTTTTGGATTTTAGATGCTCAAATGAAAAATGCAAGCTTTTTTGGGATTTTTATGCAATTTTTCGTGCAAATGATATGAAAAAATTATGAAAAAATTACTGAAAGATAAATATGATGAAATGAAGCTACTCTAATTTTTTAGAATTTTCTTACACTTTATGATTTTTTTATGAATATTTTACTGAAAGCAGAGCGAATGCGGGTATTTAATTTCTAATAAATCCACGAAGTTAATTTATCCAGATTGATTTATCTAAAATAGATATTTCAATAAGGAATCCAGGAGACTTGAAATTTCCTAAAAATATTATTCGTGGAATTAATTAAAAATCATCTACAGAAATCACTCTAGAATTTATTTTATGCAAACGACAATTCCTAATTGGATGAAATTTGGTTTGTAATTAAAGCACAAAGAGAGACATCATCTACAATTTTTTCACAATTTTTGGAGCAAGAAATAGCTGTGTACAACTTTCAGAACGTAAATGAGCAAAATATCTTTGATTTTCGAACTCTGATTTTTAATAAAATACCCAAGGCTCAAAAAAATATAAATAAATATTTAAGAGATAAAGAATTACTTGCTCTACACAATGCTATTTTTCATTGAATAAGATGCTATTTTCAAGTCCAAATTACCATGCAAAGCTAGGAGTACCAATGCAATACTGGAAATTAAAATTAAATGAAAAAACTATGCACGGGGACAATTTTGCAAATAAAATAACTTAAAGGACCAATTATGCAGTTGTTGCAACTAAAATAAAAAAGGAAAATAGACCTTTTCTTCTCCACAAGTTAGGGCAAATGGGCAGACAGGGGCATGAGGAGTTGGCGGCGGCGGCCACGCACTTGGGCGGCGAGGGGCGGACGACGTCTCGCGCGGGCGGCGTTGGCGAAGGTGGCGACATGCGTCGCTGGCTGGAGCGGAGGCGTAGCGCGATGCGTGGAGCGGTGCGGTGAGGAGAGGCGCGGAGGGACTGCTGCGCGCACGCGCGCGACCGCGAGGCAGGAAGGAGGGCGGCGGCTTGCGCTGCAGCGGGCGGTTGGCACGGCGGCCGAGCCTCGGCCTGGAGCTGGGGCGAGTGAACTAGAGGTCGGCCGTGCAACGGCTGCGGTAGGTGGTCGACGGCTGCTTGCGGCCGGCAGCCGTCGCATGGGCGGACAGGATGCGTGGCTGGCGGCCACGCGCGGAGGAGGAGGTGGAACGGTCAGGGAGGGGATGGCCACGACTTCTTCTCTGTGTTGCTTTTTTTTTATTTTTTTTCTTTGTAATTTTTTTGTGATTTTCTTTGTAAACAGAAAATAGTGGTGGAAATGAAATAAAAATCGGTGTTGAATGATGCGATGATGATGAATGATGGTGTTTTTTTATGATGATTTGTGTGTGATGTTGTGTGGTAAAAATTGTGATGATGATGAAGGAAGAAAATATGTTAGATAAAAAAATGAAATGAAAAGATATGATGGAAAATACTTACCTGTTTCGTTCGTTGATTTTGGAGCCACGATGTGCAACTTTCTGTTGTCGCTTCGATCAATGCCCGATGAGACACCGAGAAGCTGGAGCTCCTCCAAGAAGGAGGAGTGACGAAGGTTGGGAACCTTCGGATCTCGCCGTGATCAGAGGTCGTCGCTCGGCGGTGGTTCTCAGTAGCTGTCACCTACAGATATCCGAAGCTCTCTCTCTTTTCTGTCGAAAAATGGCGGATGAAGAAGAATGGAGAGGGAGATGAGAATATAAAGAGGAAGAGTGAGTTAGAGAAGAGATGGAGAGAGTGGAGAAAATGGTGGAGGAAGTGGAGAAGATGTGGCTTGGAGTGGGGAATAAGAAAAGAAGAAGTAAAAGGGAGAGGAAAAATAAAAATATAATAAAATATGAGTAAAATAAGCAAGCTACTTAAAATAACAATAATTAAAATAGTGATAATAAAATAATAATAATAAAATCCGAAAATAATAAAATAAAAGGTTGACATGTGGCGACTCCAGGAGCTGCCACATGTCGCTCCCAGAAAATTCAAAAATTAAATGTAAATAAAAAAGAAATAACAAAAGGGATTAAATAAAAAAGTGGTCAACACGAAAGTTGCTCGTTTCGACGAGATCTACAAATTTCACGAAGGGCCGAAAATCAAAGGAAATCATCTGTACAAAAATGTATTTTTGGGTGGTACCTTATAGATATAAAATACCGCATTTTATCTTTTCTAATTTTTTTATCATTTTTCAATAAGAGAAAAATTAAAATAAAAATATAGAAAATATGATAAGAATATTTACAACTTAATTTATTTTTGTTGGATTTTTAATAATGAAGAAAATAAAAGGATAAAATACAGGGGTAAAACGGTCAATATGTACAATGTACAAAAAGGGCCCAAAACCCAAGTTTTGCAAACAAGCTCCGATTTTAGTGAAATTGGTCTTGTTTCGAAGGTCTTTGAATGTATATTAATTTAAAAGTGAGTAGACCTTATTCGGAGGTTGTATGAGAGAGATATGTGCATTTTAAGGCTCCCAGTTTCAAACTTGGATTGGGGTTTTATTGGGTAATTTTACAAGTTAGTATTTTTTAGATATTTTTCCTTTATTAGTGTTAGTCATATATACACTATAGAGTTGGTTTTATTGAATTCGGAGTTAGTATAAAATATATACAAATAAGATCTTTTATCTAATATACAGGTGAATATTTACAAGTGAAATTGGCTTCTTATTTTATGCAAATATGAATGCCTAAAATACTGATGTTATCAATGCATGCCTCGATGCTAATTATGCAATATAAGTGGAAATATGCAGCTAATTACTCGGGAACAAAGCTCTATTTTCAACTTTTAGAGTCATGAATCATAGATTCATCATCACCGTGCATTGAGGTGACGACTATAGAGCTCCTCCTGGAAGCTCCATTCATAGGCAACAACGTTCGCATTCTTCCGTACTTTCCATGTTAGTGTTGATCTCAACTTCCTTAATCTCATTTTCTATCCTCTGGTGATCCATATTCATCTCTTAATCTCTCTACTTCCCATTCTATCTCTCGCATCCTGACCATCTCAGATTTATCGAGATTTGAGGTTCTATCCTCTTTACCTGCATCCGATCGAGGATCTCCATTCAGCCTATTCCTGTTTGCTTGAGGGTTGAGGCTTCATCCTCGAGTCGTAGTTCTCTTTGGATCAGGAATCTAGAGGAGTCACACATCTATACCTCCATAGTGAATCGAAGCCTGTCTCCTTGCATTGACACATGAAACCATCTATTCCAGTTGTTGAAGCTTGAACACTGCCTGGAGAATCGTACTCCGCCGTTGGGAGCGACCGAGCTCGAGCATTCAACATAAGAGCACTGGAGATCAAGCACATGTCATCTGGACAACTGTACGAAACTCAAGACTTCATTTGAAACCTTATCGATCAAGCGTGAGATCAGAGAATCAGGACATAAACACGATGCACCTTTGGTCGATTACGAAGCTTCCACCGCCTTGTGTTGTTATCATTGCTAAGAACCCCTTAAGATCGCCGCCTCAGATAGAAGAAGCATCTGCAACAACCTATCATCGAGAACCCACCAGGAAGCTGGAGCAATATGTTCATCAGCGAGCAACCTTCATCTGAGGAGAACACTTATAGAGCATCAGATCAAGAACCACATCGAGTCTAGATTCCACTACATCATCTAGAGATAGATGCCACGCTCTCAAAGCATTACGTAGAGTCATCACTAGCTAAAGACCCTTTGCCATTTACGCAGCACCTAGAGCAAGAAGCAGTTCTGCTGATAAGAGATGAAGCGTAAAGAATACTGTCGTCGCCTAGAGACAACCTGAATTGGGGAAGAATTCACTTGATAATAACCATCTGATTGATCAAAGGGGACTCGATAACAGACGTTTGATTGTCATTAAGCATGACCGTTTGATCTACAACCACTGTTCAATCCGCAAGATCCAACGCGTGTCATCTCACCACATGTCAACCCCTTAACGCAGCACTACACCATCGTTAAGAGAAGTCACGCGCGAAGCGCGTGCCATTACGATATTTTTGGCAAATTGCAATTCAAGCCCCCGAACTTATGTCAAATAGGCCCTGGCAGCAACTAGCACGTGAAGCATCACATGAAGTTTGGGAAATATGCATGCATACTTCTTGAATTTTGCTTATTTCGTGGGCGTCCTTTATTTTCCAGTAATTATGTTTATACCCCTATTCTAATTTATTAAATAAATACATATTATATACATATAAAATAAAATACAAAACATAAAAATATAATAAAAATGCGTATGAATACATAGTGTTATACTATATATAATATTATAATAGTTTTCAAAAAAATAAAAATAATATTATCTATTTTTAAATAAATTTTAAAATACAAAAAAATTAACAAACTTTAATATGCATATATAAATAAAAAACACTTCTAAATAGCCTATAAAAATTAGTTATAGTATATTATACTATATTTTATATAATAAACCAAAATAAAATAAAAATTGAATTTAAAATCAATAAAAAATCAAGATACATAAAAAACATCAAAATACATAACTAACTCATTAAAATAATATAAATACGTATAATACTTCATTTAAAAGGTATTTTAATCTACTTTTTGATAAAAATAAAAAATATTTTCTTACCGTTTACTATTTTTAAAATAAAAATAAATCCCTATTTTCAATAAAAACTTTTTCTTTAACTCTAAAAATAATCTAAAACCCCTAAAAATATTAAAATCTAAAAAATCATAAAAATGGGAAATAAAAATAATAATACAAAAAGTACAAAATAAAAAAAATAAAAATATAAAACCTATATCTATATTTTTACATAGGTATATTAAAATCATAAAAATAATATAAAAGTCATAACAATCAATTAAAAATCTATAAAAATCCCTAAAAATAAATAAAAATTAGGAAATTTATTTACCTTAGATTCTCTAATATTTTACCTTAATTTTCCACAGTTTGTCTCCCTGAGTTCGACACTCCCGTACTATCATTATACACATTCAGTTTAGGAGTATAAATAAGATAAAAAATAATTTTTTCTATGAATTTCATCTGACCGGTACAACGACCATTGTTATTCTTTCTTTTTCGAACATTAGATCAAGTGATTGATTTTTCAATGTCCACCGCTCCTTAGCGTTTCCTCGTAGATGGAATGTCCCAAAATTCATTTTCTTTTCCTTGGGACATTCAATCGCCTCAAATGCCATTTCTATCTCTCGTAGCCAGTGTTCATATTTTTTCGGCTCATGCTCACCCTTGAAAGTGGGTGGATCATGCTGGATGAAGGTCTTTAGAGTAAGTCCACTAGAGTTGGATGCATAACTCTTCTATTATTGGGCGATCAATGTCATTAACTCTAGCATCCATTTCTGCATATCCATAATGGCCTCTTGGCTCGTTGATGACTCGCAGACTCGATTACCTTCAGCCGCACGACGAGGAGCCATCTGATTCAGAAGACAACAATTTCAATGAGTTAATTGTGATATTGATTTTTACTATACATCTAGATCTTAGGTCACTATAGATTTTGGATATCGTATGCCTAAAGGAAGTCTAGCTCTGATACCATTTATAATGGAACAGGTTGCGTCGTTTGGCAGAAGCATGCAATAATAGATTGCACGATCGAATCGTCACAGAAAACATTCATGGCAATAAATGAGTAGAGATAATATCAAATTCAAATAAAGTCCATTAAATCTAAGAGTTCCATTATTACATCTCTAACTAGGGTATTTTTGAAAAACTACTCTAAGAATTAAAACAACATCTCAATGGTTCATGTGGGCATACAAATATCCTCTAAACCTTCACAAATTGAATCGTATCATGTTAGGAATCCCGAAGAGTCCATAGCATGATCCTGGGATAAGCAGTCAACCATGTTCTTCACAAAAAAATGACAAATATAAATTTTCATGAGCCTAATACCTAGTATGCATCGGGGTCCATGTATGGGAATGCTAATGGTCTTTAAATCTGTTATAATGCATGCACTTGAGTTTTCATGGATAAGCCGCATTACGTGTCTAAATGTTCCCATGCATGTCTAAATTCAATCCTTAACATGTATAGTTTGGATTATTTCATAACCATGGGTATACATATGTAAATTACATGAGAAAGTATGGCATATATTTCTTTAATCTTGTGGGACATGTTTCATACTATTAATAGCATTTACAAGTTTCTTTTATCATATAAATCACTTTGCATTTTAGCCCACATAACTTTGATGGTTTACTTTTCTTAAACTAATTCTTATACAACATGTAATGGTTTATTCTTTATTAAATCATTTCTTGTATAACTCATAACGGTTTACCTTTATAAACCATTTTCTTGCACAACTTTCATATACGTGTCTTGTTATACATTTTCAACCGTTGGCACTTGCGGTCCATGACGTTACATGACCGTGTAGCTATAACTGTAGGGGACTTAGCTTTTGCCTATGTGGTTCTTCGCAACCAAACGCCCCTTGTGACATTGTCCCTTGAGCTAATACGACCCCTTACGATCGTCCATGTGACTCCTCATGAGTCGGTGCCATTAATATATATATATTTCTTGATAATTAAAGATTTACGTAAACTCTTGCATGGAAACATAATGTCACTTGATTTTCAATATATACGAATTATGGTCATAGTCATTAATTATTTCATATTCATTTCCAAAATAATTTTTCCATATTTCTTGACATCTTTATTATATACTTAGTACATCAATTGAAAATCTCCTTTTCGTACATTATCTAGTCTCGGTACAATGCATAATTTAATATAATTCATTTGGTTCTAAACCATGCTGTCTATTTGCACATGTTTCTATATTTTCCATTAATTAACAGTACCCATTTTCACACGTCTGTTCGCAGTAATCATTTTATCTCAGAAAAATTAAGAATCAACTCTAATAAATAAGAATACTTACATACCTATAACGGGAATTAATTTCATTGGTTTCGCACGGAGAGATAGAATTTGCAACCTAAAATCTTCGATTGACAATGACCATTTCATATTTGTAATTTTTTTGGAATAAAGCGAGGGTGACATCTGAGATGGGATTCACCGTCTAATGGAAATTTTATTATAAAAATATAGGTGGAGTACATCATCCAGATGCCCAGATATGATACAACGAGTTACAGTGGGCGAGAACGTTCTCTGGATAAAACCTTTGATTTTTGAAATTAAGATCATGCCCTCCTCAAATGGCCCAAAGGACCGCAAAAGGCAATACGCAGCCATCAGAAGAGTTACCATCCAACGATCTCACAAATCTCCAGAAGTCAACGACACCCCCTATCAAGATCCACGATGGCCCTACCTCCTTCCACACCTGCTCAGACGTTAGACATGTGAAGAACAAATGATATTCATCTTCAACCTGCTCTCCACATATGTCGCACTGAGTGTCTGGAATACCAAATATCCTTCCTCTCCTTGCTTTATCGCATAACATTCCCCTTCTCAAGCACCATAGGAAAATCTTAACCCTGCACGGGATCTTGCTAGACCAAACAATCTTCATATCCTTGCAGAGATTTGCATCCAGGGTCATCGCGGTACCCTTAAAATCCATGTACGCCTTCTTCGTCGAGAATCTGCCTCCAACCCATTCAAAATGGTCCCTTCCCTGTGTGATGCAATCTAGAGATGGCAGCTCCGACTGCATCCTGACTAACTCATCTGCACGTTGATTAGAGTGGATCAACACAAACTGTGGGTCCCAAGACCTCGATATCCCAAGATCTTCGATGATGCCAACGCAAACAACCTTGGGAACCTACTATTTAGTACCCCATCCTCCATCCAATCATCCCTCCAGAATTTAAAACCATACCCATCGCCAACCTTTGGGCGCATTCTCGAAGCTAAGAAAGGTAGAACTTCTATAGTGGGAATTCAAACTGTACTCTTCCTAACTCTAACGAGCCCTACACTCCATAGAGCTCATGCAACATCTTGGCCTCCAACCTATCCATCTCACCCCAAATCCGAATGACCCACTTTGCCAACAAAGCTTTGTTCATGCACGTCACTTCCCGAATACCTAAGCCTCCTTCGCTTCGCGGCCATGTCAGCTCCTCCCAACCAACTAAATGCATCCCTAATCTCTGTTGCTTACCATTGGACTAGAAAAATCTCTTCACCATGGCTTCGATCTTCTTGCATACTTGTACCAGCATCAATCTTGCTGAAAAAGAAGACAAAGATAGCCGGAAGCACATGCTTCAGCAGAATCAGCTTTCTCCCCTTAGATAGCTTAGTTGCTTTCCACCCAGCCAGTCTCTGCTCCATTCTCTGAAGAACCATGTGCCATTCTAATTTTTTTGAGCCTGTTAGACACTAGGGGAAGGCCCAAATAAGAGATCGGTAACTCCCCTAGCAGACACTTCAACAACTCTGCCATTTTGTTACCTTCGTCTCCCTCCATCCCAAAAGGAATTACAACTGACTTATGCTTATTGACTTGAAGGCCTGAAAGACTGCTAAAGACCTCAACAATCTGTGCTGCCCTTCTTTTCATCTCCTCTGATCCTCTTAGGAAAATCATTGTATCATCTGCATATTGTAAAAACGGTATGGAGATGTTGTCACAACGGAACCCCTCACACCGGCCTTCGTCCGCCTGAACAGTACTGCTAACGTATCTTCTATCAAGACAAACAACATCAACGCTAAAGGACAACCCTGCCTGACTCCCCTCTGAGGTGGAAAGAAACCCCCTTCGGGTCTCCCGTTCACCATGACCGAGTAAGAAGAGGTCATGACGCATCTCTTCATCTGGGCTATCCATCTGTATGGAAAACCAAACCACCTGAGTGACACCCAAAGGAAGTTCCAGTCACACAATTATAAGCTTTCGCATAGTCAATCTTCCACATCACCCCTTTGTTCTTTGCACGCCTCCATTGAAGAAAAATTTCAGATGCCATAATCAAACCATCTACCATTTGTCGTCCAGGTATGAAAGTCGACTGCCCCTAAAGAATCACCAATCGAGAACTTTCTTTAATCTGTTTGCCAGGACTTTTGCAATGATTATGTATATGGTGTTGGACAACGCAATCGACCTGTAGTCTTCCACAGTCAATTGATGGTCTTTCTTAGGTAGAAGAAAAGGTAGTGCCCTATTAACCCTCTCGAAGTCCCAGTTCCCCTTCCTAAACTCATTGATCATGTCCATGACCTCTTCCTTCAGCATGCCCTGGAACTCCCTATAGAAAAAAAATTGGAAAGCCATCATGACATGGGGCATCATCCATGCTCAAACCCCCAAACCACCTTCATAATCTCTTCCTCCTCGAAAGGAGTCTCAATCCCCGCCGCTTGCTGCTCCGACAACACTTCCACTCATCTCCCAAGCCACCTCAGCCCTCCCCCTCCTTCTAGAAGCCTCCACAAAATGCCTCCTGAGAGCATACCCCAGTTGTGTGTCCCCCTCCACTCTTACCCCCCCCCCCCCAATCTCCAACTCTTGGATGTAGTTCCGTCTTCTTCTACCTGAAGCCATTGCATGGAAAAATTTTGTGTCTGCATCTCCTTCCCACAACCACTTTTGTCTGGATCTCTGTATCCATTCGACCTCCTCTTTCCTATCCTCCATCATCGGCTCTTCTAGCAGCCTCGCTCTCTCTTCAAATTCTTCTTGGTCTAGGCCTCTCTGATCATCCAGCCCATTCAAATGCACAACCCCCTCCTGAGCAGCTCCCCTCTGGATTCTTCGTCTTGCCCTCACATCTTTCCCGTATTTATCAAAAAAATTACGATATTGTATGTAATACAACTCTGACTATAAAGAGCCAATAAAGATTAATATGATTATACATGATATTTAATTGTAACTCATTACAATTATGGCTGAACTTATTCAACTCCTAAGACTCCCACATTTATACAACTTGTAGATGATTTAACTGAGTATACAATTATATATATAGGGAAAATGTGTATGCCCCCTAGGGGGAGCTAACTTAGTTCCCCCCGCCCTTTTTTCACATATTTTTTTATTTTTTTTAAAAATCTAAAATCGTGTAAATTCATTATTAAATCCCTATATTATGTCATTCAAATTTCATACGAAACAGAGACTCCTACGACCTCCATCCAGACGGGGTCGATTTAAAAAATCCTATTACCGTTAAAAAATGACTGTCTGGATGGAGGCTGTAGGAGTCTCGGTTTCGCACGAAATTTGAATAGCATAATATAGGGATATAGTGATGAATATTCATGGAAGAAATTTTCAAAAAAAATAAAAAATGGTGAAAATGAGGCGGGTGGAGACAAGTTAGCTCCTCCTAGAGGACAACCCCATATATATATATTTCAAATGAGGTGGGGGCTTTTCTGAAATTGTAAAAGCCACTGCAAATTTAGTAAAAACTCAGTAACTGTTTTGTAAAACATAAACTGCACATTGTAAAAAAATGAATTTTGTAAAATATAGCATCTAATTTCAAATCAATATTTCCATCCATTATAATAATATTTTCATAATTTTATTTCACAATACATGTTGTGTTAATATTTATTATTATATATATGAAATAAGAAATTGTAAAATATATTAGAAAGATGCCTAAATTGAAGGTGGCTCACCATATATATGGTGAGACCCCGCCTCATTTGAAGTTTCTTATATATATATATATATATATATATATATATATATATATATATATAATATGGAGCCTTTCAAATGAGACATGGTCCTTCCATTCCTAAGGAAGGCCAAGCATTCTAACCATTAGATCTACTTTAAACGGATGTGATTAAACCACCCTATTATACAAAACCAGATTAGCAATAACTGTCGGTTCCTGAATTTAAGGGATGCCTGATTAGGAAAATTCGCATTTGAGAACATGACAAAATGAGTGAAGAACGTGGGTTTTTGTGTACAAAACAATGGCGTATCCTACAAACACACAATTTAAAATACAAAAGCGAGACATGATTTTGAGAAGTTAGTAATAAAATATAAAAAACGAAATGTTTCGATTTTCATCGGATGCTATTTTTTAGGAAAGGCTTTAACTATTATTCCTACATTTGTGGGAGGTCTAATGACGAAATTTCTAAGGGGATGATGGAATATCAAAAAAGATAATTTCGATACGAGAGGTTAGAAAAGATGCTTCAAATAGGGGGAGTTTAATATACATTAGACATGTGTATTATACAAAAAAATATTTAAATATACAAATGAAGCATGTACATGATATACAAAAATATTATGAAAAACAAATAACCATCGTATGTTACTAAGTGAACTGTGCTTTGTATTTTGAATACAAAATTATCTATAGAGTACAAAGGCTATTGTTAAAAAAACACAAGCCGTTGGTCAAATATAAAACGTCCTTGTGTAATTTAATAATTGAGAAAGTAGGTTTAGTTGGACAGGTTTGACTTGACATCTAAATTGGTTAAATAGGATCTCAAAAATAGGATGTAGGAAAGGGATGCGCAATGATTAATTTACGAGTTTTTATTATGCATAAATTCCGAAAATATATTGCCATTAAAAAACAAATTCCATTTTAAGATAAGCGGTTTTGGTTTTGGAAGATGGTTTTATTATTAGCCGTTGATGGCAATATTGTACAGATCCAACGAATGAGGTAATTGGCCTTCCTTAGGAATGGAAGGACCATGTCTCATCTGAAAGATATCCTCTATATATATATATATATATATATATATATATATGATTAGTAACCATCGGATTCAATATGAGTGTATAGGGTTTAGTCCATCCTTTTAGTGGCAATATAAAGTAATAATGAATCCTTGTATAATGTATAAATAAAAAAATTATATGGTTTTTGGCCTGATGCCAGGGATTGAAGTTAAGGCAGATAACGTTGTCAAGAATGTCCGTGATTGTATTAAACACATCTGAGGATAAGATATGGATAATCTACCAATAAAATCTCAATAATTTTGCATATACTTACCACTAGCAAATAAGATAGATCACTACAAAAATAAATAGACACGAGGTTTGGATCTGATGGGTATACGCGTGCCTTTTTCTTTTCCTATGAGATAAAAATAAGTTCTTTAATGGCCAACATTGTCACAGTAATGCTGGAGGAACACATGCATAAAGATGTGTTTCGAACTTATATATTCCCTCTTATCTATTGGGAGCAATCATCGAACACAAAGTTTATCCATGCGAATTTATGTAATGGAAATAACCTAATAAAATCATCGTTTGTATATGAATTATGGTAATAATGGTATTACGGTAAGCATTAGAATTTCAAAAAAATCCAAGATGTTATATTATAAGAGTACTTTTGCTATTGTCCATATCTGATTCATATATGTTCATTTTCGTACCAAGCTTTTCAGGGATATGGTAATCTAATGTTTATATTCGTCAATATCCTTACGCACAGCTGTATTCCTATTTTAAAATAAATAACACTACCATAACATTTATATGGTCGGTATGTATATTTGATCGTTTGTATCTATAATGGGGACACGAATTTATGCAACATGTTTAAATTAATCAAGTCTGAAAGCGGATAGATAAATGAAGCAAACCGTGAAGAGTGCAGTGACAAAATATATTAAAGTGTAAATTACAATTTGGGTCCCCATCTATAGGTCCGATTCCAGAATGGATCCCGATCTTTAAATTGTAATGATTCGGGTCCTAGGACCATTAATGTAAAGAACTTTTTTGGAGCTAATGACAAGTATGCCCTTATTTAAAAGTTGGAACTCAACCCCCATTCTCTTCCCAAAAGGGCATATTCGTCATGAACCCTAAAATTTCCATTTCCTAAATGGTCCTGGGACCTGAATCGTTACAATTTAAAGATTCGGACCCATTCTGGAATCTGACCAATAGATGGAGATCCAAATTGTAATTTACCTTATATTAAATAAAGGGGTTGGATGGTATGCATCCAAGTACATGTAAGTTTATATACTCACGTCCCACAAACATCTATTTTTTTGAAATGAAATCTTGAGGGATTTACTTAGAATATTAAGTGGATTATGTGTTTCAAATTTCGTGTAAAACAAGCATTTCTAACATGTCCGTCTGAAGGGATCGATTTCAGCAATTTTCGATACCGTAAAATTTGTCTGTCTTAGTGAACATGTTATAAGTCTCGAATTAAGTTGAAATTTGAATGACGCCACGGTGATATATTATAATCTAAATTTCCCAAAGTTTCATTTTTAAAAAACAAAAAGGAATGGACGTTTAAGATTGGTGAGACAATAATAACAATAATGTACGGCATTAATTAATAATAGATAAAGAAGGATAAAAGACAAAAGCAATGCTACCATGATTAGATGTCATTGCAAAGGTAAGATGGAGTCTTCCAAAGCGGAAACCACACCTCCACCCTTTTTCCCCAAATCTCTCTCACGGTGGAAAAACCTTCTCAATAGAGATTGATAGAAATAAAAGGCCCACAACCTCCACTATGAAGATGGGGATTCAAAATTGGTAGGCGTTCGGGTTGTTGTTGGTTTCTTTTGGGGACCATGACCATTCTAACACTAGAACAATAATTTCTAGTTCTACTTATCATAAAAAAAATATCTTTTCTGTCTCTATGTAATGTGTGGCGTATCATAGACGCATTGATGGTCAAAATGATTTCAATATTTATTTGATCAGTTCCTTATGGTGGATCGCTAAAACTAATTCATGTGTGATACTAGAATCTTTAACTTGTGCCTATGAAATTTTCGTAGTTGCAATCTAGACCAATGTTGTATCCTCGAAAAACTTTTTTATTTAAAAAAATCTAAAGATATATACAACATGGATTATATTAATGTACGAAGTACAGGTACCTTCATCTGATATAATATTAGAAGTAATCAACAAAGAAAGTTATTGTAGAATCAAAGAAGCAACTATATTTAAAAAAATGATCATGTTGTAGTGACAATCGATGACATCAGATTTTGTAGTTGTGATTAAAAAAATTATAACTTTGTGATGGGACAATCTTTATACGAAATCCATTATAAAAAGTGGGATAAGCAAAAAATAATTGCTATGATGTATATAGATCTAAGTACATCATAGTCGAATCTCAATTTTTTATATTAAGAAAAGTAAATTACACAAAAATCCCTAAGTTATACATCCAAAAATCAATGCCGTATCTAAGAAGCAACAATTTGATAACCGATCTTTAAAATATATTTTATGTGTCCTAAGATTAATAAAATTGAGTTGATCATACTATCAGTCCATCCTTTAATCCTAGTAGTTCAAAAATACATTAAAACAAATTAATAGTCATCCCCAATAAATAAAAGCAAAATTAGGGAAAAAAAGAAGAAAGAAAGAAAGTAAAATTTATAGTTATCACTATCGAATGTGAATGGCATCTGTGTGGAAGACTAATAAGTGGATCCGGATAATATAAGACAATGATCTCCTCTGTTGATGAAGATCGAGCGGTTCACATGAATTCCGAATTTTGGTGATCATTTACATGTGAAACGTTCGATCATGATCGAGCGGCTCCGACGGTACACCAGAGGATCCGCTCTAATGGGGGTCTTAAGGCGTGGAACACGATGGAAACTGTAATATTAGACAATATGGGTGTCTTAAGTAAGTTGTGGAATAGCAAGAACAATACTGTAGTTTTATTGTAAGCTTTGAGTCCACATCAAAGAGAAATTACAGTACTTGTTACCCTATATTTTTTTCCCAAATGATAAGGAGAAACTATAGCATTTGTTACCCTATTCTCCTATAAAGAATTTCTGTGAAATTTGAAGCTTGACGACCTATATCTATATAAATATCGGCACGGGAGCGTACCAACCATAGCATATAAACTTTCAAGTTATCACAATCATGGCACCAGAGAGAGCATACGATGAAGAGATGGCCAAAGCAGGGATGGTGGACTTCAACACAAAGGAGCTCCTACGAGCTCAAACTCTACTGTTTAGCCATAGCCATAGCTTCTTCGGTGAGACGTCGATCAAGTGCGCAACAGAACTCGGCATTCCGGACGCCATTCACAACCTTGGTGGCGGCCCCGTGACTCTGCCTGAGCTGTCGGCCGCCCTACCGGAGCTTCATCCGAGCAAGATCATCTTTCTTCCCCGCCTCATGCGCCTCCTCACTCATCTGGACATTTTCGCAACTCAAACCATCGACGACGATGGTGGAGACAAAGGTGTGTCTTCATTTCATGCGTTTCTTGATAGACTAAGCCGAATCACAAAAGAAGGTTAACTAATTAATTACATCAAACTACTTGATCTTAGAGTTGATTGTTGTCCTCAGAGGGTTATGTTCTCACACCATTATCTAAACTCCTGGTGAAGAAAAGCCCGATGAGCATGGTCAACTTCATCCGATTCGCATCCCACCCTATCTCCTCTAAACCTCTGCACCAGATCAGTGACTGGCTAAGGAGCCCTGCCCCGACGGTCTTTGAGGAAACGTACGGGCGATCCTGCTGGAAGTGCATGGAGGAGAACCCCGAGCTCAACCACATGTTCAACGACGCCATGGCATGCGAGTCCCTCTCGGTGATGGAAGTGATCAGTAGGGACTGCCGTGATGTACTCGACCGGGTTGCCTCGCTCGTCGATGTTGGTGGGGGACCGGCGCAACCGCGACAGCAATAGCGGAGGCCTTCCCTACGGTCAAGTGCATGGTGCTGGACCTGCCTCATGTGGTTGCTTAGGCCGTGCCGGAGTGCAGCGGTCGCGTAACCATTGTCGCAGGTGATATGTTTGAACGTATTCCTCCTGCTGATGCAGTTCTTCTTAAGGTATGAACGCTGCACAATTGGTCATTTGGTCGGTTGTCATCTTCTTATACGTCCAGGTTTGCATGCATGCAGATGATCCTGCATAATTGGAACAATGATGACTGCGTCAAGATCCTGAAGAGGTGCACAGAGGCCATCCTCTCTGATGGGGGAAAGGTGATCCTGCTTGAAATTGTTTTGGACTCCAATACGAGTGATAAAGAACATCTTGAAGCGCAGCTCTTGGCGACCTACGGTTCTTCTTCTGAGAGAGATGAGCAGGAATGGGGGAATATCTTCGGCAAGGCAGGGTTTAGCAGCTACAAGATAAAGCATTCTCTAGGCCTCAAATCCCTCATTGAGATCTACCCTTAGTTGTTGTGTTTCTGTTTAGACTGGCATTGGGTTTGAGTAAAATAAAGTTTATGTCTTAAGAGAATCTACAAGTTATTTCGAGAATAACTTTTGTTTGGATTATATTGTTGGACCTTTATTATTGGCAAGATGGTATTGATTTGTAGTTGATGAATATTAAATGATCGTGAAATAATTAAAAAAAGTTGGTTTACTGTCGAAAAGTAATCTGAAAGTATTGATTTTCCACATCTGAAGGTATTGATGCGATATCAGATTGATATTTTGTGATTAAACTCCTTTATTAACTTTTATATATATATAAGTAGTTAACCATCATATTTTGTAATTAAACTCCTTTATTAACCTTTAAATATGAATAAATGCTCCCGAATATCTGTCCATGTAGTGCTTTTTTACAATTGAATCCTTAAACGATACCGCATCTAATAGTTTTACTTGTGGATTTTTGCCAAGGCAATGTGAGGGAAAAGTTCGCACCACCAAATAATAAGAAATTTATAGAGAGACAATGATTTACGTGGAAAATCTCATCGTGTCAGAAAAAATCACGAGCAAAGGCATAAATCCATTATGAAAGATGCAAAAATATATAAACCTCTTGAAATGATAATGTATATTGATAGATTATCGATAATTCGATCATATAATTGAATCCTAAAATTCCATACCTCAAGAGGCGAGCAGACCGATATCATCCTCCCAGCAAAGGTAAGCCTCCGTCATCTCTACTCCTCTATCACCTTTGCTTCCCACTCCTCCTCCGCCCTGCCTTCCTCACATATATTCTTACCGACACACCTTTGTTCCCACCCATCCACGTTCCCTCTTACAATTCGGGATCTTGATCCGTCGTTCAACTCCATTTATCGAAAACCCTCTCTTGTTGGGTAAATCATACTAAACCAAAGTTTGAACCCCCCCTCCCCCCACCGTAAACCCTAAAATCCTAAGAGTGCGCTTGGTTAGCGGGTTAAGATGGGTTAAACTTGGGCTGGAGAGGGATGAGCGAGGAAGGCGGGTGGGTCGTCGTTTCCAGGCGACGGCGGCCAGGAGGATCTTCGGATGTTCGCGGCCAAGCGCTGGGGTCGAGCAGCGGTAGTGCGGATCCGGAGCCATCCTCCGTTGGCGGCAAAGGGCGGCGGGAGGTCATGCCTTTCGGTCGGGGGTGTTTTAGATGCGGGTCGCTTTCTCATTGGGCGAGACAGTGCAGGGACGCTCTCCGGTGTTTTAGGTGCTCGGGTTTGGCGCATCGGAGCAAGAACTGTTGCTCGGGGAGGGTCTTGTCCGAGGCGGCGAGGGTCGGGGATTTTTGGTAGGGGAAGGCGGAGGCAGGGAATCCTTATTCTTGGGCTCCTCGGATGTTGGTCGGGTGTCGGGAAGCGATTTTAGGGGGGGATGTCGCGGTTCTGTCGCCTTGGAGGGTTCTAGCTCGCGGCCTGTCGGCGGTGAAGCTGATGCTTTGTTGTCCCTGTCGCAATCAGGGAAGTCCTTGCTCAAGTGGAGGCGTGCACGAGGCGGGGACGGTTTGCTGCCCCAGGGGTTCCTGAGCATGGTGAAGGTGAGAGGCGTTCCTCTTCTCTGGAGGCATGTGCGCCGGCTGCGTAGCCTGTTGGCCGACATTGCATTGGTGGAGGGCGTGGCCAACAGTGGATGCTCGCCAGGGGAGGACGTCGACTCCATGCTGTGGGTCCGTCGTCTACACCCCAGTAAGTTGGGCAGATGGTTTGTGACTGCGGAGGGCCAGCGATTGTGCTTGGAGATCTCCTCCGCCGGCGGTGGGAGGGGAGGAGGGGTGTGGCAGAGGTTGCATGAGGGGTCGATACGGGAGCAGGAAAAGGTAATCGCTGCTCCGAGCAAGGAGGACTTGGCCGGAACGGTGGTTCCGGTTGGCAGGTCGGCTACAAAAGGTTCTGGTGGTTCGACGTTCGTTCGACTTCCAAAGGCGGTTGCGGAGATTGCGGAACGTTGCGGAAGGGACACAGTAAATTTCGGGGCTCTGGGCCCGTTGAGAGGTTTCCGTAACGCAAGGATTCTTGGTGACGAGGGGCCCCCAGCTGGGGAGGTTTCCGAGAAAATGGGAGTTGGGGCGGTGGTTTCCAACAATGTGGAGTCCACTCACGCACCCTTTTTGGACTCATGCATGGCATTGCCATCAATTTTTGTCCACTCACGTAGTGCCTGTTTTGGAATCTCCGCGGTTGGCATTGCCATCAAATTTTTTAAATGAGCTACCAAATCTGGATGTTGATATCAATGAGCGGACGCCCGTTCTGCGACAGGTCCAGCAATCGCACATCCCAGATGTAGATCAAGGTCGATCAGCTTTGTTGCAGGAGCCGGATCGGAGGCTAGAAGGGGTAGGAGTTACTAGTAATGGTATTTATCTGGTGGTAGACTTTCGCAATTTTTCTGATGCGGAAATCTTGAGGGCCAGAGACTCTAACGGCTCCATGGAGGCAGGAATATCGTTGGTGCATGAAGAGGTTCTTCAGGAGGTCCAGCAAACGCAGGTGTTGGCTAAAGATGGGGCTAGATGCGAACCAGCATTGGGGGTGCAGGCTGCTTCGGTGTCAGGGGGCCAAGGAAGTGGGTTTTGCCAGGGAGGGTCTTCGGGTGTGGCAGGGAGGGAGGGCTCCAGTGGGTGGAGCGGGTGTCGAGGATAGGGTGGTTGTTGAGCAGGTTGCGGAGCAGCTGGGTGAGAAGGGTCATGAGTTGGTTGGGAGAAGGTGACCTTTTGCTGAGGGGGGTGAGAGAAAGCAGCAGGTTGGGTCTAAGAGGACAGTTCTTCATATGGCACAGGCTGGACATCTCTATCAAGATGAGCCCGAATCAGAAGGGGCAGAGCCCGGCTCGAGCTCGCCAATCGGAAGGCCAATCTATTTCAGTTTGCTTGACAGGAAATTTGCAGAATGTATGGGTGTTGTGCCACCCCGTGGAAAGTCAAAAGATGTTTATTTATGATGATTTTATCTTGGAATGTAAGGGGTTGGGCCGCCCTGAGAAACGGCTAGGAGTGAAGAACTTGATGCTTGAGGCTCATGCTGATGTAGTGTTATTTCAGGAGACGAAGTGTTCGAGATCTAAGGAGGCGGGGTTGGCGTATCCATCTATGACTTCGTGGAAGTGGAGGCTCAGGGTGCGGCAGGTGGCCTCCTATCTGGTTGGAGACGGGATGAGTTCGATTTGTTGTCTCAATGGAGATCTGTTTTTTCCCTATCAGTGACTCTAAAGAGAAGATCGGATGGGATTATCATTACTGTGACCAATGTGTATGGGCCCTCATCTCCAGGTTCTGGGTCGCTGGCTGCGGATCTTGTGGGGGTGTGTGCGGAGAGAGATGTTGGCATTTGGCTTATTGGAGGAGATCTGAACCTGACGATGTTCCCGGAGGACAGACCATGATTGGGAGGAGGCAGAGATGCAGGGTCAGAGGACTTCCGTAATCAGATTCATGCCTTTGGGCTTGCGGTGATCGATGCTGCTGGTTGTGCTTACACGTGGCGAAACTCAAGGTCCAGGTCTCGGCTAGACAGATTCCTCCTCTCACCTGTGGGGGTGGTGTCCTTCCCTTTATCTCGGGCTTGGGCATTGCCGCGTTCTCACTCGGATCACACGCCGCTGATTTGGTCTTCTGAGGAGGGCGCTCGAACCAGGTCTATCTTCAGATTTGAGCGGGCTTGGCTGTTGGAAGATGGATTCAGGGAGGAAGTGGAAGCTCATTGAGAGGTTCGCAGGTGGAAGGTTTGACAGTAACACGATTGGCCTCAAAATTGAGTAAGTTGAAGGAGTTCCTCATTGATTATGAAAGAAGGCTGAAAGTGAGTAGGAGGGAGCGTCGACGTGTGGCCAGCTAGGGGTGGCCAGATTGGATGGCTTGGATGACGAGAGGGGGCTCGATCAGGTGGAGTTTGAGGAGCGATCGAGAATGCTTGATACTATTTTGCAGGAGGACAGAAAGGAGGAAGTGGAGTGGAAGCAGAGATCTAGGCAAAAGTGGTTGCAGGAAGGGGATGCTAACACAAAGTTCTTCCACTCAGTGGTGTCAGGTAGAAGAAGAAGGAATTTCATTCAAAGCCTCGTGGTGGGGGGTGAGAGGGTGGCTGGGGATGCCTTTTTAGGGGGAGCTATCAGAGATCATTTTGTGAGAATGTCGAGGAAGGTGCAAGTTCCGGATGGGGGTGGCGGGGGGTAGGGGTGGAGTCTCTTTCGATGGTGCAGGCGCAGGAGCTGGTGTCACAGTTTGAGGAGGAGGAGGTGAGAAAGGCAGTCTTGGGGCTGAACTCGGACAGCACCCCAGGGCCGGACGATTTTTCTGTTTGCTTCTACAAGGAGTTTTGGGGCCTGCTAAAGGAGGATGTCTTGGGGGTGCTTAACGAATTTAGAGATGGTAATAGAGGCTTCGAAAAGATTAATCGGGCGCTGCTTTTCCTTCTTCCTAAGAAGGAATCACCGTTAAGGGTTGAAGACTATAGACCGATTGCAATGTCCAATGCGATTTATCTTATTATTGCTAAGGTCCTAGCAAATAGGATGAAAAGGGTGATGGATACGGTTATCCTGCAGAATCAGTCGGCTTTTATCCCTGGCCGTCAGATGGCGGATGGGCTTGTTATGGCTTCGGAGATATGTCTACAGTGGCGGAGGGAAGGCAAAAAGGTTTGCTGTGGAAGATTGACTTTGAGAAAGCTTATGACTACGTCGACTGGAGGTTTTTGTGGGCGTCTCTCCGACGTCGCGGTTTTCCTGACCTTTGGATTGATTGGATTAAGAGGTGTGTCACGACCTCTTCCTTCTCGATTTTGGTGAATGGGAAGCCCGAGGGTGGATTCTTTCAGCCACAGAGGGGGGGTGAGGCAAGGTTGCCCGCTAGCACCCATGCTTTTTGTTTTGGTGGCAGATGCTTTAGCAGTCATGTTCAGGAGAGCTGTTGAAGATGGTTGGTGCGAAGGTTTCAGGGCTGGTTCTATTACGGTTCCTTTACTGCAATATGCCGATGACACGGTCTTATTCCTGGGAGGCTCGGAGGAGATGGACAGAAGGGCCAGACAGCTGGTAGATATCTTCAGTATTATCTCTGGTCTGAACATAAATAGAAACAAATCGGTTGTCATTCAGTTTGGGATGGATGAGGTGGTGGGTAGCAGTAGAGCGGCTCAGCTGGCTTGTCCCTTGGGGAATTTACCCATTACTTACCTGGGTCTCCCTTTAGTGTCAGGTAGAAAAAGATAGAGCAGATGATGAGAAGGTTTTTCTGGTCGGATGGGAGGCAGCAAAGGTCGGGTATTCACCTTGTGCGGTGGGAGGAGATAACACAGAGGAAAGGAAAGGGAGGACTGGGTGTTAGAGATATTTGCAGCATGAATAAAGCTCTAATGGCCAAATGGGTAGTGCAGATCTGAGGCAGCAATGAGAGCTTGGCAGCCAAGTTACTTCGTAGCATTTATGGAGTCAGGGGCTCGCTTGAGGCTAGAAGATTACGTTTTGAGTCCTCGCTTTGGGGAGGGATACGAGACATCCTTCCAACGATGAGGCAGAAGTTGGTGCCGAAGGTGGGATCCGAGGAGGTTTTTCAATTCTGGCTGGATGATTGGACTGGAGAGGGGATCCTTAGCACTAGGTTCCCTAGACTTTTGCTCTGGTAGCAGACAAAGGCTGTTCGGTGGCAGATTCTTGCGACTCCGGGTCATGGAACCCTCGATTTATTTCTGGTGTCCCAGAGCGGAGATTGGAGGATTTAACCAGGCTTCGGGAAGAGTTGCCATCCCCTATTTGTATCACGCTGGGGAGGGATCATTTTCTTTGGCAAGGGGGCAGATTCTCGGTGAAAAAGGCCTATGAGATGTTCAGAGGGGGCCCAGATGATTTGGATCCGGAGTTGATTCAAGATTTGAAGGTTGTGTGGGCTAGCAAAGTCCCAAGTAGAGTGAAGGTCTTCCTCTGGTGCCTCAGGAAGGGTAGGATTTATGACAAGGCGAGGAGAGGCAGGCTGTTTGGGATTGCTGACACAAGCTGTGACATGTGTGGTGAGCTTATTGAGGACGCTGAACATATATTCTTTTCGTGCCCCTTTTCAATGCAAGTGTGGAAGGAAGTGGGCGCACCATGGGCCTCTCTCAGTGGTGAGTCTGTGTTCTGGACATTGGTAAGGTCAGTTGGGGGCAACTCGACGGATGATTGTGCTCTTCCATTTGCGGCGTTATGGGCCATTTGGGGAGGAAGAAATGACTTATTCTTTAACAACCAGAGATTTTATTCTGAAAATGTAATAGCCTTGTGCCTCTCACTTTACCGTCTCTGGTCTACAAGATAATGTATTTCTTTTGATCTGTTTTTAATATAATCTTTTTGCGGTGGATCCCACCTTGGGACTCCACCCTCTTTCTTCTAAAAAAAAAGACGGGTAAACTGGTAGATGGTAACCCGTTTTTGGGTTTTTGGTGTTTGGATAGATGGTTAAACTGAGGGAGGGTTAGAAGTGGATTTATTGTGATATGATTGTGTTGAAATTTGAAAAAGTGGGTAGTTATTGTGATGTGATTGTATTGAAGTTTGGAAAAGTGAGTAGAAGTGGAGTAGTTTATCATTTTTATATGATATGTGGTATATATTATTTTTTTGAAAGGATTGATGATGTAAAATTAATTTATTTAATTTTAAAAAAAGAAAAATATAGGACCCACATGAAAGAGAGAAGGAATGGGTTAAGGGGGATAAACTCCCCCAAGCCCCTGCATCCGAATGGCTCCTAAGTCAAACCTCACTATGCTTTTGCCTGGACAAAAAAATGTCACGTCTTAGACAAAAATCATTGCCAAACATTTTAAGATACTTACCATGCTCCAAAACTTGCGGCAATACAAACTAGTGTGGTTGGTCTTCCGAAAAACAACCATGTCTGAATCTAGCACATGGAAGCTAAGCATTGTGCCATTGCCCGAAGTCATGCAACCGTCACATCCCACCCATTAGTAAATCCACAAACCGCTTTTCCTTCCCTGGTTCGAATCATAACCACGTGCCCCATATCCAACGCACAGATACGGCCGCACCTTGTCCCTTCCCATGTTTTGTTGAGACCGCCACCTCATTCTCTACATCATTGCCTGGATAATAATGCATGGCTTCAGTGTTCAGGGTTCGGCAGGGTTGTTCCAACCCTGGTTACTATTCACAAGGGTACTTCCTCCTCACAGATTACTATTCACCCAGCCCAACTTAGCCCAACCCTGCAACCAAACATGCCCTTAGAATTAGGCACACAAATAATTCATGATCATTACAAATTGTCCACTAGTGTTAGGGCACATAGCAAGAACTTTCTTATACCCTAAACCCATGCCGCCTTCCTTGCTGACCAACCACCTTCTACTTCCCAGAAGAGGAAACATAGCCCTTCATATAAAGGGCTTGGGTTGGCTGCTGGAGTGTTGTAGTGCATTACAACACTACATCACTGCAGCAGAGGATCCAGACTCTCACATAAAATCACCCACTAAACTTGCATACCCAAAGGCATGAACGCTCGTCCCCATGCAACCAAACAAAAGCTTTCTGCTACAACCACGAGAGGCATTAACTCTCGTGCTGACATAATCATTGTTCCAAATGTGTTGAGGTCTACCAGGAGTCCCTCACGATGAAACGATAGCTTATTCAGTGCATCATTGTCGAATTCTCCAAAGACATTCTGTAATACTCATACCTCCAAACATAGTGCCACATCTAAAACTCACGAAGTGTGGATGTGGTTTATAAGTGGTGAGATTCCTACTTGACAACTTGGGCTTAAGCATTTTGGGTGGTTGCCAACGGATCCATTTGGGTCAGAACCCAACAAGTTCTCAGGGCTAGTTTTCCTCGATAACACACCGGGGACCTAAGCCCGGGACGTTACAAATGGTATCAGAGCCGGTTCCCTCTGATAGTGGAAAGGGCTACCCGAGAGGTGGAGCCACCCCTACAAAGAGATAGGAGGAAATGACTACCCGGAGCGTGCAACCGCCACTGTCACTGGGACTAAGTGATGGGTCATGTCGAAACGAGGATATTGTGAATATAAGTGGGGGAGATCGTAACACCCATACCTCCAAACATAGTGCCACAACTAAAACTCACGAAGTCTGGGTTGGTTTATAAGTGGTGGGGATTAGTACTTGACAACTTGGGTTTAAGCATTTTTGGTGGTTGCCAACGGATCCATTTGGGTCCGAACCCAACAAGTTGTCAGGATCAGTTTTCCTCGATAACGGTCCGGGGACCTAAGCCCGGGACGTTACAAATGGTATCAGAGCGTGTTCCCTCTGATAGTGGAAAGGGCTACCCGAGAGGTGGAGCCACCCCTACAAAGAGACAGGAGGAAATGGCTACCCAGAGCGTGCAACCGCCACTGTCACTGGGAATAAGTGATGGGCCATGTCGCAACGAGGACATTGCGAATATAAGTGGGGGAGATTGTAACACCCATACCCCCAACATAGTACCGCATCTAAAACTCACGAAGTGTGGGTGCGGTTTATAAGTGGTGGGGATTAGTACTTGACAACTTGGGCTTAAGCATTTTGGGTGGTTGCCAACGGATCCATTTGGGTCCGAACCCAACAAGTTGTCAGGGCCAATTTCCTCAATAACGGACCTGGAACCTAAGCCAGGGACGTTACACATTCCCTCCTTGAGTTGGGCCAAGGCCATGTTGGCTGAGGAATTTAGTGATGATTCTTTCTGTTTCTTCTAGAAAATCTCAAAGTGGCAGATTATCGTTGATGATACCTTCCACCCTATTAACCAGTACCATTAGGTGGACTTCATGCATAATGATAGCCCTCCTCGAAGAACAACAACTCTCAGTTTATTCTCTCAACGATCCAGACGCAAATGCCCCTTATCCATGCCCCGTTCACCTAGAATAGAGAGCAAGGACCTGCACCGATTGTCAAACTTGCTCTAGCTTCGTTCAACATATGCCCTAACTCATCATGGTTAAAGGCCAATATGGAACCCCTCGCGTTCCTATCACACCATGGTTTTCTTCAGATGCTAGGTTCCTTCTAACCAAAGATCTGGATTGTGAGACCTTAGAAAATACCATTTTATGGCTCAAAAGCATGGGTACCTCTATTGAGGAGTAATGGATCCAAAAAACCCTCTGTTAATTTGTGAGAATTAACATGTAAATATGTAAACGTGTCATTTATTGTATATGGGTAATCGGAGTCAATCAAGAAATATAACCACTTAATTAATTGTCAATATTTATTCAAGAGGTTTAATGTCTATTTAGCCTGGGCAAGCTACAGGGTCAAACTCAAGGAGACAAGGAACAACCTAGGTTAATGTCTATTAAAGTTCGTGCACGATTTTCAAAATGGATTTTTGGTATTTTAATGCAATTTATGGATGTAAATGTGAATGTAGCCAATTTTAAGGACTAAAATGCAATTTTTCATTCAAACATAGTTCAAAAATTATGAAACTTGTCGAGATGTGAAAAATGATGCAATTAATGCACCGTAATATTTTTGGAAATTTTGGATGCATTATGATTATTATGTGAATTAATGAATGCATGTAATGTGAATCACAATAATTAACTAGAATAAATATTAAACCTCAATATTTCCAAGGAATAAAATTACCCAAAATATATCAATAAATGAAATATTCTAGAAAAACCTAAATCCTAAAAATGTTGAGTTTAATATCTATTAAAAATTAATTATTCAAAGTCACAAACTGAATTTTATAGAGCAAATGATGCATGCTAATGCAATTCTCTTTTAGGTACAATGTAAATTATATAAATTATCTTTGAATTTTTGGAAAATTTTTGAGCAATGGTTAATTTAATATGAATTTTCGAGCACGGAATGGGTAAAATAGGAAAGATTCCACAATAACAATTATTAATAATTAACCGCAGAGTCTAAAAATTTAACAAGTCTGCCACAATGTAGAGAATTAATTGAAGAATATAATGCAAATTTTTATTAATAAATAGATGCAAAAATAAGGTTTAAATAAGAGATCAAAGATAAGGTTATGTTTTCAAATTACAATAGGATAAATATAATAGAGAATGTGCACGGGGACACGAAAGTAAATACCTCAACCCAAGGGGTGAGGTTTACGAAATTTCCAGGGGTCATGTGTGCCTGACGTGACCCTGGAGTGATTGGACTTCATTGGAAAAGGGTGGAAGTGAGGGGTTCCTTGTAGAAGGTCCACCAACGCACGTGTTGTGCATGTGGGCAGGGGCCTCGGGCCTCGAGCCCAGTGGCGCTCGAAGGTGGAGGCTAGCAGCAATGGTGTTGTGGACCCCTCTGGCTCCTGGAGCGAAGGTAGAGGGGGCAGTTGTATGCAGGGCTCTAACTTAGGTGGACTTCGACTGCGGGCTCCAGGAGGAGGAGGCAGGGAAATTGATGGAGGAGGTCCATTGGTGGGGGACATGCTGCTCTTTGTCAAAGGGAGCGAGGTCTGAGAATCGAGGAAAAGGAGAACTGATGGCTGGCAGTGGCTTCAACCTGGAGCGGAGGTTGCGTCGGAGAAGAAGCCTTAGTTGATAAAGATGCACAATGGTCTCTTGGATGTGGTTCTCTGGTCGTCGGAGATGTGGCCTAATGAAGGGGCGGAGGTCGTACAGTGGGTAGCAGAACACGAGGCGGAGCTCCACGGCATGAGGATGGATAGAACGAAGGGCAGTCGGAGAAGAAGCCACGCTACGACGAGGCATCAAGCCTTAGATCTTGCCGTTGGAGGATGGAGACCTGTCTGTCACCACCAGAGTCCTCCCCTTTTGATGTACAATCGGCGGATGATCTAAGAGGGACGACGGTGGAGTTAAATATAGAGGAGGTGTCGGCGTTATTGAGAGGTGGTCGGGGAGATTGGATTTGATGGAGATGCTAATGGAGACAACAGAGATGAAGAAGGAAAGGGTGAATTGGAGATTGGAAGAGGGGATCGGAGATTGATCGGAGGAGATTGGGATCCGATGGGATTACAAAAGAAGGATTTGATGTGGGCTAGAAATGGAAGGGAATCAGGTGGCGAAGGTTCGGTGATTGGGTTTGGTGGCAGCGTCGCCCAAGGAGGAAAGGGGACCAGCTGATCAAGCGGGGGAAAGAGAATCATAAGGGTCATCAGATCGACCAAGATCGGACGACCCTGGTGCGACCATGTGGCTCATATATATAATTTAAATAAAAATTGAATTTTTAAAATGCAAAAAATGGGTTACACGTGGCGGCTCCAGGACCTACCACGTGCCACTCTTAGAAAAATCACAAAATAAAAAGATAATAAAAATCGAAAGAAATAGCATACCTCAGATCAAAAAAATTTCTTCACAAAAGTTGCTCGTCTCGACGAGATCTACAACTTTCATGAAGATACCAAAATCAAAATAAGTCATTAGCATAAAGTGGTATTTTTGGGGTACTCTATGTGTATAAAATACCTTGATTTTTGGATTATATATTTTTTTATCATTTTTAAATAAGATAAAAAATTTGAAAAAATAAGATAAAATAAAAGACAAATATTTACACATTACTCTAATTTTTTTGGATTTTATTAATTAAGAAAATGGAGAAATAAAATAACATATGATAAAGATGACTTTTGTATAGACTGTCAATGAAAACTCAGATTCCGTTAATTTCTTTGATTTTGGTTTTATTTTGGATTTGGATTTTTATGCATTTTTATAAAACTTTTGTCAAACAAAATAAATGAAAAAGAAATAAAATAAAAAGAGTCTAATATGTACATAAAATAATAGGTCAAAATCAGGTAAAATACACAATGTACGAAAGAGGCCCAAAATACAACTTCGCATATGAGCTCCGATTCAGTTGAAATTGGTCTTTTTTTAATGTAATTGAATGTACATTAATTCAAAAGTAAGTATAATCAAATAAGATATTGTATGAGGAAGATATCAATGTTTTAGTTTGATTGTCCTGAAATAAGGGTTTGGGTTTCTGATCCACTTATTTTTTAGTGATTTTTTTGTATTTTTTTATTTGTGTTTGTAATATGTACACAATGGAGGTAGTTTCAGTGATTTGGAATTGGCATTAATTAATTAAAAATTGGAGAAATTAGCTTACTTTACAAGTCAATTGGGCAAAGATTTTTGGCTTCTTATTTTATACAATTATGCATGATATAATGCAATCATTAAGTACATATGCATGAATGCTAATTATGCAAGATAATTGATAAAATGTAGATGAATTTTAGAGAACTGAGCTTAATTAATCTCTTTTAAAGTGATGAATCACATATTCATCACCTCCCTATAGTTAAATCATGCTCGTCCCCGAGAAATTAAAGCAATGAAATGAGGTGAAATGAGACTGGGTTCCGTAACTAGACCATGAGCAAAAGGTGAAAATGGAGCTAGACCCGACCTTTATATTATTGTTTTGGTGGAATTTTTGTAAGAATTATCATTTCAAAATCAACAGCCAACAAGTTCTACACATCATTATAACCGTTTCAGCTTAGAAGTCATCTTAGATCTATCCTCTTCCCAAAGCATACCCCCTGAACATTGAACAATTATCTCATGTATGTGAAAGATTTTAGCTCTTCCCATAAAGATTGTCGGATTACCATGCAAACCTCTCCTCCAATAACTCATCCTCGAGGAGTCAGATATTTCCTTCTAAGTTCAGTCATGTTGTGTTCACAATCAAAAAGGGGGAGAATTGTTTAGAAGAATGGAAAAGAACTAGAGGGTGACCAGTGTAGTCACCTCTCCTTGTGAAGCCGGGCAGTTTAGCCAAGTCTCCACCAACATCCGCAGGTTGTTTTGAAGCTTGGGCCTTTTTGGTCAAATATTTATTTAGTAGTTAGCTTCTTTTAGTTTTGATTTTTGGTGGCTCTGCAATGATCTTATTTGCCCCTATGGATATGGAATCTTCTTTCCGCACATGTTTTGGGGTCTTAAAAATTTGTACCCAACCATCCATCCCTTACCTGAAGCTTTATTTCAATCCGAACACCACTTTAGATGCCCATGCTACCAGAAACGAGACTCACACAGTCTTTCAACACCATGTCTGAGTTGAACTAAGTGCATAGTGCAAGAATACAAATTAATTCCCTATTTAAGAGTTGTACCCAGAATGAGGTGACCATGTTAGAGGCTAAGAGTCAAATTCTGCACATTGTCATGCAGAACTTGAAGAATTAAGTCAAAGATCTGAAGCTTCTAAAACCCTATTTCTCGATGAAGTTCTTCTGAAATTTAGGTAGATTAAGGCCAAGTCCAGACCATTCTCGATTTCTGCTCATAACTCGGTTCACAACCCAAGGACTTTTCACCAATGCAAGTGCATGAAGTGCAAGATGAAGTGCAGATGCGTGAAATGCAAACAACTTTTTAGCAGATGATTCCCAACTATCATCGGAGTTATCCTCAGAAGAATAATAGTGGAAGGTAGAGGTACTCCAAACACTCTTATTTTTAAGCAACTTTCTCAAAAATCTACTCTGTCTTGGGATCAGTCGCCTCATCCTCGGATGATGAATACTATGAAGCACCGGTCTCAATCTGGTCATAAGAAATTATTCTGGTATATCTAATGAGACCAGGAGAATCGGCTCTGGAGGAATAGTAGTGAGGGGAAGTAGTCGTCCAACGAGGATCGATATTTGGCTTCTTCCTAAGACAGGGCTTCAGAGATGCCGAACTGAGTTCATCATAAAGATCACCTTATTCGGACCTAATAAGGAATCATCAGAAGATTCCTTTTCTGATATGTCGAAGGTGACTTTCTTAGTCGATTTCCTAAAACCTAAAGAAAGAAGAAGAGGAGGAAATTGATATGGCTTCAGGTGTTCAGGAAAACGCCTCAAGGATTAGTATTTTTCTTCTTCTCACCAGATAGCCGACTAGATGAAGAAGCAACAAGTTTAAAGGAATTGGTTATTTTATCCCTTGTCATCTGTGATGGTCCTGGGGGTGAGATGATGACAATCAGGTCAACATTAGATGAATAATCATGGTAATATTCCTCCCTGGTCAGCTGATGTCCCTGATGAATCCACGATTCATCATCTTAATATCTTAATCTTAGGAAAATCCATGAGTAAAATCCCAAATAAATGTCCATAAAATCAATAAATTAACAAAATGACTCTTGTAAATAAAACACACTAAATATTGTATATTAGATTGTACAAAATAAATTACACATAAAAAGCCGCAAAAATAAAGGAGTTTTATACCTGTAAATAACCCAAAACTTCATGTTTTTTTAATAATTTCATTTCAACTCCTTTTTGGCTAATTCTTTCTCTAACTTGTTCATAATAATGTATATAAAAATACAAAAATACAAAACAAATTTTACCTTAAATAAATGCTCCTAGATCCCAATGGGAAAAAGCCGTAAAGACCAACTTCCAAGCTAAATTCCCGCTCCGTATGAACTCCAAATTCACCAAACTCACTTTTAAAGTTCAAGTTAGAAAATTATCTATCCAACAGAAGTGGTTTCATTAAAATCGGAGCTCATTTGCAAAAGTTGGGTTTTGGGACCTAGATGTACATTGTACATTATGTATATATTCACACTTTCTTCATTTTTTATTATACCTTTCTTAATTTTTAAAAATACAAAAAAATCATGTTTGTGTTGTATTTTATTATTTTATTGTATTTTTCCGTTGTAAATATCTCTTATTAAAAAGATAAAAAAATATATATACATAGTGTGTTGTATTCACTTGTAAATTCACCATTCTCATCTCTTTTATTTTATTATAAATAAAGTAGCCAACTTTATTTTATTTTATTTTACATTCTCTACAATAACCACCATTCAACTCTCTTCCACCACCAACTTCCCATTCAACTCCACCATTTCTTAAACCTCCCATTCAACTCCATTAATAATCCAACTTCCCATTCAACTCCACCCACATAATAACTTCTCATTTCATCATCTATATATACATTCCATCCTCCTCAATTTGCCCTTGATCCATCTTTATGTGAGGAGAGCCTAGTTCCCTGAGTTGAATCGGTGACAGCGACGCAACCGCGGTCGAGCGACGACGGCCCTCTCTCCGGTGTGATCCGTTGGCTTTTTGGCCAACATCGCAGCCGCAACCGCGCGCTGCTCGAGCTCATCGCACGCCGGCGATTTGAGCGAAGACCGTGCTCACGAGAGCACATCATAGGCGATCGTCTCCATCATAGGTAAATTGTCTTCTCATTTTACCATATTGTTATTTTTGCATTTTTTTAGCACAACATATCACCATCCACATGCTCCTATTTGTTTAGTTCATATCAACTTCCTCCACCTTCATCACCACTTGATCATTTGCATCATTTGTTATTTCTTGTTTGAAGAAAATAAAAAAAATTAAAAAAAAATAAAAACACAAAAAGGTTTTTTTTAGCACCATCATCATAGCATTTTTTTTAATCCATCACTACCATCATACCACCACCTTTCCTCACTTGTTTAGTTTATCATCACTACATTATTTTTCCCCCTTCATTGCCATTTTTAATTGTAGTTCCTGTCTAAAGAAAATTAAAAAAAAGATAAAAAAATTAAAACAAAAAAAAATTTCTCTTTTATTACAACAGTAAAAATCAAAAAAAAAAATAAAAAAAAAACAAAAAAAAGAGAGTTAACGCAGCAGCGGTGGGGGGAGGTTCCCACCGCCGCCGCCGCCCGCCATCATCCAACCGCCGCCGCCGTCCTCCGCCAGCGCCCCCGCCTCCAGCCGCTGCTCCAGCGGCGACCGACCGCGCCGCCCTCGCCACCGTTCTGCTTCATCAGGGCGACCCCAGCCGCCGTCAACCAGCGGCGCCGCCCGCGCCGTCCATCGAAGCGGCAGCCACAGCCGCCCTCCCCGCGCCGCCCACCGCCGTCCAAGACGCCAGCCGTGCGCCGCGCACCTCCGCGCCACCGCCGTGCGCCGGCGCCTCCCTCTTCCGCCGCCGTCAACCTCCCCACAGTTGGGTTCTTCTTTCCCTTGGAACCCACGAAGAAGAAGGTCCAACTTTCCCTTTTTTTTATTGTAAAATTTGCATATTATCTTTTCTATGTTTCTGTAATTACAAACAAGTCCTTGTTTATAGTTTGTATTGTTTAAGTTCATTTCAGTTTTGCACAGAGAACCCTATCTTTATAGATTAATTTGGACATCATTTATGCATCATTTTATTTAATGAAAAATGTTTTTATGTTGAGCAACTTACCCTCTGTCATGTGAGTATTTATTTGGATTTTTATGGTAGTTGGGTAATTAATTAAAATTGTCAAATTGAAATTCTGTGTATTTTACCCAATCCGTGCTATTAAATTAATATCTCACACATAGTTGATTCAAAAAAATCCACAAAAATTATATGTGATGCCTTGAAGTTTGCTTAACTTACTGTCCAAATTTCATCCAAAATGGAGTTGTCTTGTTCCTTAAATAAATTGTAGAGTGAATTAAGTGTTTGATTTTTAATTAAATCCACATACATCCTTTTCATGAAATTTCAAGTCTTCTGGATTGCTCATCTAAATATCTACTTGAGATAAATCACACTCTGACTAATTTGATAACGTGGATTTATTAGGAATTATTTACTCACTGTCACTCTGTTTCCACTAAAAAATCCATAAAAAAATCATAACTTGTCAAAAAATTCCAAAAAAATTACTGTAGCTTCCTTGCATCATGTTTTCATTCCAGTAATTTTTTCATGATTTTTGCTTTCTGTTTGTGTGATAAATTGCAAAAAGACCCTTAAAAAGTGTGCATTTTTCATTGTTGCATTTTAAGTCCTAAAATTCCAAAAAAATGTGTTTTGTGTTCATCACTGGATTAGGATCCTAGGAAAAATATAACTTTGCTAAATTGGACTTATTTTCTATTCAACTTAATTTGGCTAAGTTGTATGCTCTCTTAGTGTCTTGATTCATTTGCATTTGCATTCTTTTTGCATTAAAAAAATCTAAAAATACTGCGTGGCAATCTAGATCTTAAATTTGCGAATTAACCCCCAAGTTGTTCCTTTGCCTCCCTGAGTTCGACCCCGGACTTGCCCGGGATATAAATTAAGCCGAGACACTCTTCACGGAGATCTTCTCTCGGTTCTGACCGAATCGCTAAGTACACGTATTACAACGTGACCGAATTATATATCGTATTTAGCGACTCGTCAGATGGCGCCGTTGCCGGGGACACGGCTCATTCTTTTATTTTTTGGATTTTTGTGTGTTTAATTTAGTGTATCTTTTTATAGGTTAAATGGTCACATATTTTGCATATAAAATTTTTCTTTCTTGATCTCTAACCATTGTTTCTGTGGCAGGGCCCTTGATGGATCAAGGAGGCGAGGAGCAGGACGTTCCCCGCTGCGAGGAGCCGCAGGAGCATGCTTGGAGCAAAGGAGGAAGAAAAAAAAAATATATGTCGCATTTTTTGTTGCATTTTATTTTTAATAATTCGTCTTTTACAGCGGTCTTCGATTGAAGACTCGCGTATGTAATCGAACGATCGTGGTTGTGTGGGGATCGTCCCCACTTGAGTGTCGACCTAGGACTTAGGCACACGGCTCTCAGAGCTCATTTCATTTTTTATCTTATGTGCTTGATCGTAGGTTAGGACACACTTTAAATAAAGACGCACATAATCTCGCATCACTTAGCTAAAATTCATGAAGATTAATCACCGCTAATAGATGCATGATTAGGTGCGGCTTTTTCGACTTGCATATATGATTGATTTGATTTTCAAAACGGCCCCAGATTTTTCGCGGCTTTTATCGTCAAAATCACTGCATGATTTCTCGCTTAGCCTCGATCGCGTTTTTCTTCATCGAATACATGTTTTTCTCGGCTTTTATTTTTCTAGATTGATCACCTAGGATAAATGGAAAATGACATGAACGGTAGACGATGATTTTCTGATTGATGGCTAACCTTAACTTAGTGATAACCTAAAATAAAATTGGGACTGTTAATTGCAAGTCAACAAAAAATGGAGTAAAATTCGGTTTTGGGAGAGCAATACCCTCGCTTACGCAATAATTTTCATTTCACATTTTTTTCTTCTTTGCGTAAAAATCAAATGTTTTATCACCAATAAAACCGACAAGATAATGGACCAACCTTGGTTGGTTTTATGTGTGAGTTGGTGAAATTAAGGGTTTGCTTGCTTGATTGAGCCGTATATTTTACGAGACACAACCCCAAAACCGTAGTCACTCCATTCCATCTACAAGATTCAAAACCACTCACTTGTATATCCATCCCCCTTCTTCGTTCACCTTGGGTCCTTCTCGACATCAAATTCCATCTTTATACTTAGGCTAATCTCAGCCTAAGTATAGGGGGGACCCAAGTCCCCGTGATTTTTCTCTTCTCATCTTTTCTTGCCTTTATACTTAGGTTATTTTTAACCTAAGTATAGGGGGAGCCCCTCTTAGTCCCGTATATTCTTCTATATTTAAATGGACCTATGTTCTTGTAACATCTAGTGCTATGAGGACATAGCAAAGTTTAAGTATAGGGGGGTATACCGTATATACCGTATATTTACTTTAGCTATAATCTGAAAAATTTGAAAAATTAAAAACTTTTTGGCTAAGGTAAAATTCATTGGACTAAGAAAACTCAAAGGATTTTCGCGGTTTTTCGATATTATGTTACACTATTTTATAGAAATATTTTCGAAAATGATTTTTGAAAATGTTTTGAAAATTTTTATTTTGTGTGACATGGGTTTTGAAAGATCGCCATCTCTTTTTTTAAGGAAAGTTGAGTCTAACTTGTGTTTTAACTCTTATTAAAATCCATAAAAATCAGAAAACCCCTAAAAACCTTTAGGAGCTATTAGTGACTAACTAAGCCCAATTAAGTCAGCCGCGTTCAGTGAGGGTTCGCCCTTAGCAGATTGGATGGTTTAGAGGACATCGCGCAAGGCCCCGTCCTCAAGCAACGGGCTTCGGCCTGTACTTACATCCATACTGGCTGAACCGCGGATGCTCAATTGAGCTTAGGAAGTTCTAATATCTCTTGAAGTTAAAAGAAAAAGTGTCTTGTCTTTGAATGAAGAAGTTGGATTAGTCCTCTACATTTTCACTTTCACCCGGGATCTGATTTGGTCAAGAAGACTTAGCTTTTAGAAGTCTTTGAGATTTTAGGTTAACCAGCCTTAGCCAGCAGGGTCTTAGACTTAATCATCCATATTCCCCTAAGTTTCTAGATCTGCATGCTATATTCCATGCTTAGTCTCAGACAAAGAGAATATGATCAGCACATCACATGCACGACTGCAGTTTTGATTGAGATGAGTTGATTTTTCACCTGAGGGATTGGGATGAGGAAGTCAAGTTTGGATTTGATCTAATGATGCTCGAGGATGGGATAAAATCTTTGGAGGCTTCATGAAACCTGAGTGTCAGCAATATTAGCCAGTATGAGAACTTGATTCTTATACTATCTCTTGACATTTACCTATGTGCCAGGGTGTGATAAATAAAAAAATGTTGATCAGTGTGCGCCAACTCTTGGTAAAAGCAGTGGAGCTAGCCAAAAATACTACCAAGCAATGAAATGTCAAAGAAAAGCTCTCATTCCACAAAGTCAATTATCAAAAGAGCTTCCACCAAAGGCGAGCGCTCCCAACCATTTCAAAAGTGTCCACTTGGACCACCGCTATTAGGACCAGGAGTCGGGCTTGCACCAAAAAAGGGCTCTGCATCGTAAATGCTACAAGTCTGGGTGTAGAAGGTACGATAGGTACTCAAAAAAGGCACACCCCGGTGTACTCCCAGGAAAACAAGTGCAGACGGCTCCAACTTCTCTTGACGGACGCACTGATCAACACCAAAAAAATGTGTTGCGTAATAAGGCACTTGAGTGGATCCTTGTTCCAATGAGAGGGAGAGAAGAAATGACACAATCCTATGCCCTCCATCAACTGGCCTTCCATCTACACTTTCAAGTCTGACAACTAAAGAGACGGTGGATTGGATGCAAGAAATGATTTATTCCTTAGTGTTGAGGATTGGGTCCATAGGAGAGTCTCTTGGACTGGAACCTTGGGTGACGTTGTGACTCTACTCTTGTAACTGCAGTCAACACTTAAAGTCATATCCCTTATATATACGTATACAAAGAGAGTCTGATGATTAGGGAAATTGGGTACCTTTTGACTAGAGCTTGGTTCAGCTTAGAATTTTAGGATCTCTAAAACCGAGAGTTCTTGAACGGATCAAGTCTTGTATTCACATGCACAGTCAGGGGTTAACCCAGCTTATTCATTCTTTATTTGCTCGAGGACTAGCAAAGTTTAAGTATAGGGGGGGGGGTGTTCTTGAACATCACTAGTCTGATGTGAAAGTGAATTGTGTCAGGGATTAAACCAACTTATTAGTTAGTTTTTTTTAGTTTTTTTTATGAATGTTTTTTGTTGTTTTTTTGTTTTTTTTTTTTAAAGTTTTGAAAAAAGTTTTTTTTTTTGACAAACAAAGGCAAAGAATTTTTTTTTTTTGAAAAAGATAGGTAAATAAGAAAAGACTTTTTTTTTTGAAAAGTTTTTTAAGCAAATAAAGAAAAAGAGTTTTTTTAGGAAAAAAGTTTTTTTTACTGTTGTTTTGTTTTGTTTTTTTGTTTTGTTTTTTTTTACCCACCCCATAATTATTGTATAATATATATATAAAAATACGTGAAAGTACGAGGTATGGGTAAAGTATATATGTAATATATACACGCCCCCCTATACTTAGCTTGTGCTATGTCCTCATGGCACTAGGTGACAAAAAGACATAGCTCGTACTAAGCGTAGGAAAGCTAAAATAATAGAAAGTATAGAAGTCGATTCGCCCCCCCTATACTTAGGCTCTGGACAGCCTAAGTGTAGAAGAAGAGCAAAAATGGGGCGGACGAGGTCAAGAGGAGAAATGATGAGTAAATACATATGGCGGGCATCGGTCCCCCCTATACTTAGGCTTTGGTCAGCCTAAGTATAGGACAAGAGTAAGTGTGAGAACCGACGTGATCTCGAGAATATACAAAGAAGGGAGAATATGTACAAGAGTGATTGAATCTTCTAAGATGTTGAATCTTGATGCTGCATCTTCATGAAGAGTAATAAGATGTATCTGCTCTGTGCTCACTCTGTATGAAGTTGATGACCTCGACTTGGACTAACTGCTCTTTGGAATCAACAAAATGCTTCAACAGTTGTCCATTCACCACATGAGATTGTGCACCATCTGTGAGATCAGCTATCTCTACACTTCCATTCTCGTGCACTTTCTTAACCACAAAGGGACCCGTCCATTTAGATTTGAGCTTCCCATGGAACATCTTCAACCTGGCATTGAACAACCATACCTTTTGTCCAGGGACAAAGTCTTTGCACCTAATGTGCTGATCATGCCATCTCTTTACTTTGTCCTTATAAATCAAACTGTTGTCATATGCCCTGTTTCGGATTTCCACGAGTTCGTTCAAGTTCAAGTCTCGGCAAAGCTTCCCTAGGTGACCACTCCAATTAATCTTCTTAATTGCCCATTCGGATTTATGAATCAATTCTGCGGGCAAATGGCATGGCTTTCCATAGATCATTCTAAATGGTGAAGTACCCAATGGTGTCTTGTAGGCTGTCCTATAGGCCCACAGAACTTGGTCCAAGAGTTGAGTCCAATTCTTCCTATCGGGACGAACCAATTTCTGCAAAATACTCTTCACCTCTCTGTTCGAAACCTCTGCCATGCCGTTGGACTGTGGGTGGTAAGGACTAGTAACTCTATGCTCAAATCCATAGTCCTTAGCTAAAGATCTCATATCTCGATTCACAAAGTGACTAATAAACCTCAGTTTCATCATCTTTATTTCTCATAATTAACCCCCTTGCTTAAGTTTTTGTCAATAAATCCCTGTTAGTGTCTAATAATTAACAGAGTCCTAAATAAATTAAAAACCACAAAAAAAAAATGGCAAAACAAAAATCGTGGTATTTTTAGACTCAAAAATACCCTCAAAAATATTTCGGGCCCCTGTTTTATCTCTTTTCGAGTTTTGGTCAACATGAAACTTGTAGATATCGTCAAGATCTACAACTTTCATGTTTTGAGTTTTCTCAAATTCGGCCAATAGGGTCCTCAAAAGTCATAAAAACCCAAGGAATAATTTGGTTGGGACACGTGGCCCATTCTGGGGGCGCCACGTGGCCTGGCTCTCTTATCTTTTCCGCCCTTTTTCCTAGACCGTTGGATCTCTACCAGATCCAACGGCCAGGCATTCTCCACGACCCGCTTCCATCAGTGACCGCTCGATCAAGACCCGCACCTAATCTCCGCCGCACGTGAGCGCTCTCACCAGAGCGTGCCACGTGTTGCCACCATTGCCCTCTGATCGAGAGTCAGATCCTCCATCTCCACCGTTATCTCCTAGCCATCTTTCAGCCGCTCGATCAAACCCAGGATACAATCTCGGCCGCTCGCCTTCGCCTACTCATCCTCTCGACACGTGGGGCGACCTCCGCTCTCCGATCATATCGCCTCCGATCTCATCCTGGCCGTCCTTCAGCGCCCAAACGTAGGCCGTTGGATCTCCAGATCCAACGGCTGCTCTGCATCGTCAACCTCCCGTCATCCCCTCTTTCCCACGATTTCCATCTCGCGCCACCTCTACCCCTTCCCATTTCCTTGCCCTCACCAGCCACCACTTCCACACGCCAACAACCCCACGATCTTCCCCAGTCATCCACCTCTCTCGCGAACCCCTCGTCAACCCACGAAGCTCGCTCCACGCTCCACATTTCCTCCTCGAACCCACGTCGTCAACCATCACCTCCGCCACTTCGCTCCTTAAATACGCCGCCACCTCCACTGTTCACGCCCGTCCACCTTTACGTGGGAGGAGGCCCAGCCCTCCTCCGTCTCCCAGTGACAGGGGGAGGCGGAGGATCGAGCGAAGACGACCTCCCTCCCCGGTGATGACCCTTCGCCGGCCATGGCGATGATGCGGCGCCTCCAGGTGACCGCCCGAGCTGCACGGAGAGGCTGGCCGTGTTCAACGAAGACCCGGGGACCTTCTCGAGTCCCCAGCCCAAGCCGTCACCTCGCCTCCGACCAGGTAAGCCTCTCTGATCTTCCTCTGTTTTTCTTCTTAGTTTCTTTTAATTTTCTAGGCCTCACCGGCCACTCTCACACTCCGACGACCACCTAGTTAGCTCCGCCAGACTCCCCCCTTCCTCGCGACACGCTCCGATCATGTCCTCCCTTCTTCCAGACCCTAGTCACTCTCCGGCCACCTCCTCCGCCATCCACGGCGGAGGAGCTACGAGCTCCTCCATCTTCTCCGCCCCGATGAGCTCCCACCTTCATCCCACGCTCACGCACACACTTCTTTCGCTTCGGCTACGATTTACTAACCCTGCAGGTATCTGAAGACTTGAATGGCCGGAGCTTTGCCGGCGTCGTTTTCATCGACCTCGCAGTCGACCTTCTGAGCTCCATCAGACCGAGCCAAGACGCCTCACATCTTCCCCGAGCTCCGGGCTTCCTTGACGATCCTTCTCCGAGCTCGGGGGAGGTCCTCAGTGCCCAGATGAGAGCGGCGGAGTTTGGAGCTTCTCGCCGGAGCTCGAACTCCGCCGCCAACAGTCGAAGAAGGAGACGCTACAGGCTCCGTTGGATGCATCTTTCTCGGCGGTCATCCAACGGCCATAAGGAGACCACGCCATCAACAGCAGCAGCGGTTGGATCCTTTCGATCCGACGATCTTCGTGCAGCCACGTCGTCCACCAACAGTAGCCCTTGGATCTTCATGATCCAATGGCCATCATTCGGCCACGTGGTTGCTTTTGGGCCTGCACCGAGCCTCCCGTCCGGGCCTCCAGGCTTGGATGCACCAGGCCTCTCCCGAACCTCCACCGAGCCTGCAGAGAGCCCGAGCCTACGTCCAAGCCTAGCCGAGGCAGCCGAACCTCCCCCGAGCCTAGGAGCAAACCGAGCCTGGAAGAAGCACGTGCACACCACGTGCCTTCTGGGCAAATTGCAGGGAGCCCCCGCCATCTTCTCCAATTTGCAGATAGGTCCCTGTATCACGTGCAGCAAGCGTGAGCAGAGGGTATTTTGCAGGGAAGCCCAGTACTTTTACTTATTTACATTTTAGTCCCTGCCAGGACCTATTTGTAGTTATCTTTTTTATGTTTTCTTTCAATTATGCCCCTGTCTTCTTTTATGCGTATCTTGAGCTCTGTTTATCCAATCAAGTCGATTTCAGTTTCGTTTCGAAGCTCTTTTCGTCCTCTTCACTATGGCATGGTTAAATTTCAGATTTGAGACTATGAACTGTGATATATTACTTTATTATCTAAGTGTCTTGATCGTTTTATTTATCATGCCCACTTGCTTAATAAGAGTAGAAGGCTTCTTAATGCTGACTCAGTTTGACTTGCAATTTTTTTTGCTACGGTTCAAGTGATTTTTATTGGGCATAACATTTGCTTTGCATGTCCATTCATTTGCATCATAAAAAATGTTTTTAAAAAAATGCATGTTCATTTTAATTTCATTGTCATGTTGTGTCTATGTATTATTTGACCTATATGATTAATTTCAACACTTGATTAAACGCACTTAAACCCGATTAATACGAGAGAGGCTCGTGTCCCTGAGTTCGACCTTGGTATCTTACCAAGTAAAAATTAATACGATCATCTCATTTTTATTTATCATAGAATATACTTAAATGAGATGATCTTTTGATGAGCTCATCTCGGCCCGACTGCTACGACATTATTAAGTGCTAAAAACACATTATTAGAGGGCCGATTCTGCGGTTCATCAGTCCCGCATACTTGTTCTCAGTCTGCTTGACATTGGAGAGTTCATGTGTCGGATAATCAAATAGATCTAGGCGTTCTGACAAGATTTTGTCCGACTCAGGGTTAACCCATGAATAATCATTTAGATGGTAAAATTCTTACATCAGTTGTTCCTCCGTAGGATTTACATGGTAATTGTGTAGGTGCAAGCAGTGGGAAATGAGAGGATGGGGGAAATTTGTGATCCAAAGGTCGGCTCAACAGGCGTTATGTCATGTATAGCAGCTGGGTAGGGCTCTTCTACCACTTGAAGGTTACGACTGTTGACGGCTTTGTGGGTCACCTTAGAAGATCATGTTTCCTCAAAGACTGTGTGTTGAAGAGCACCCATTGCGGTTGATTTCCCGGGTCTCACAGTCTATAGTTGCTTAGCCAAGGCTAAGAACAGCTTTCCGAGAATGATTGGAGACCGTGTAAATTCTCATTGATGCTCAATATCAATGATCATGATGTCCACTTTCAACAGAACACCTTGGAATGTAGTGATGACTACAATAGTTCCTCTCGACCTTTTGATAGATCGATCATCCAGCTGAATGATCTCTCGTGTCTTCCTGATTGGTATGAATTTGAGCGTGTCAAAGACAGAGGTCAAGAGGATATTGATTGGCGAGTCATCATCAATTTGAGCATGGGTGAATGTTGTGTCTTTGATTCCACAGTCAAATCTAGGCAACCGCTTCACTCTACAGCTTTTGGTCTTTTTCCTCATTACTAAAGAGGTGGCCATTGACAATATTTGTCTTTTAGTCCTTGTTCTCTTCCTGCCCTACTTTTTCAGCATTAATTTACTTATTACAAATCTTTCAAGGTCAGGGAAGTGTTCAATGGCCTTCATTAAGGGATGCTCAAAAAGTAATCTTTGATCAAATGCTTCCCTCTGAGGAGGATCCAATTTCTTCAAATCCTCTCCACTTTCAATTTTAAATGTATTTTTTGGTTTTTCATTTTTTGGGTGTTTTTGAATTTTTCTATTTTTGGTCTTTTTGATGTGGTGTGTAGATGTGATGCTTTTCACATCTGTGGAAGGCTTTGATATGTCGTGCCAGAGTTATCCCTTAGGGAGTAATATGCAGAGGTGTTGCTATCAGAGTCATCCCTACGATGTACAGAGTTTGTGGGTTTCTGAGTATTCTCTATGTTTTCAACCTGTGATCCAATCATTTCATCTTCCATTTTCATCCATGAGCCATGAAGAAATTCTCTCAATATATCCTGTCCCTATTTTTACTTGTCATCCTCTAAAAACTTTTCATGATCAATCATGGATTGAGTCTACTCTATATGAGGATTCTGCGAAAATCTGCAGGTCTCATACTTAGCATACCGTGACTCAGGCATGCAATGCTGGGTTGAGTAGAGTCCATTTCCATGGTTGTGTATGTTTGGATCCTCATACAGTGAAGTCAACATACAGGATTCATGTGCGTCGATATCTTCAGTCCAATCTTGTGTATGTGCAGGCTGTCCAAATGAGTGGCATACAATTTGATCAATAGAGATTTGATCATTACAATCAATCTGGTATAAATGATCGTCAGGTGCAAGCCGCTCCATCCAATTTCGTTGGGTTACCATGTTATTTCCGAAAGGCAAGATGTGCATTTGTGAAATGTTGACCTATCCCAACAAAATTGTGATGAGAAAATGAGGTCGGTTGGGATTGGTGTCTTTGCCAGTTATTTGTTTCAATAGTAGATTCCTCTTCAAAAGGTTCATGAGTTCTGGCGAGAAATCGGGAATAAGAGTGGTCATCCCAGGATGGAAGTTGATCATGTGTAGAGAAGGGTGGGGTAGGTGGAGAAGAAGTGTTGAATTTGGTTGGATGATCTGAGTAGAATGGATGGGAATGGATAAAGTGGGTTGGATTCATCCGAGGGTTCAAATCTCCTGTGATTGTTGGAGGATGACTGGAGGAAGAGCGTTTAGATGATCGGGGTTTGATTGAAAGAAATAATCTGGTTGGTACTCGGACCAATGTTCCATCATTTTCAAAGGAGATGGATGAGCTTACATAATGGATCTTGGTTGAAAGCGTGCAAGTGAACATAATACTCACCAAAAGAAACACTAATTTTTATAAGTTAAGAAGGGAGAGTGATGGCACAAGTGTGCAGATTTTGATTATTTAAACTTGATTTTTGGCACACCGATGCGGATGCGATATAAACCCCAGGGTCACCAACTCACACAGTGAATGCCGCAAGAGTCTGGTCAATTATCTTTACAATTTTAATCGGTACTGGTTTCAATCTTGGAGAAGAGTTAGTGAGTTGTTAGGTGTCGGTAATTTTCCTAAAGACTAGCATGAATTCTTACATCTAGTTGCATCCAATTTCATCCGATGTGTGTATAAGTACGGATCATAAAACAACTACCCATATTACTTAAAGATGGTGCAAATCGTGATGTCCTTTAACCACCTACTCTATTAAGGGAGACCATAGTTCCCTTACTGAGAAGTAACTAGTCTTTTTTAGAATCAGTATTCTAAATGAAGATTCCGGAGCTTGGTTCTATCCTAGTGTATATGTCTCACTCTCGTGGTGAAAAAAATGAATCCAAAGACAGGGTTATTCTCTCATAACAATTCTTGATTTCATGGCTTAAGTACAGTTGGCCTTGTTTAGCAGTCCCAATTTTAATTTAGGATATCAATGAAGAATTAAGTGAGCAAAAATGCATGTCTACCATCCAGTCCCAATATGCATTAGATTTTAAGTGACAAAACAAGAAAGAGAAATCGAGAAAAGCGATGCACACAAGAAACGATGATGTATGCTTGGTTAGAAGACTTACAGTGATTCCTCACAATCTCCATGTGGGACGCAATAAAAGAATTTAAAATTTATTCTATATGAGATGCACGCTGACAAAACCGCACCTAGCAGATAGTTCTATTAGCGGAAAGAAATGGGTTAATTTTTTTAACTAAGTTGAATGAGCTAAAGTGTATCTCAATTAAGTGCAGTGTGGTCCTAGGTTCTACGAGCACAAGCAAAATAATCCTAGAAGCTCTAATATCCATAGTGTAAGTCTAACCTACGAGCCACTCAAGTCGGGCCCCACCCTCACTGGAGAGTGAAACAGGCCACGACACACCACAAAACTAGTTCAAGTCTTGTTTACACACGTGAGATTTCAAACGAAAATCGTTATAAATATATAATTAATTACAAAAATTAAAATCCTAGACTCTACACTCTCTTATGACTCGACTTGATCTTAATTTAATGCAGCTTTTCAGGTGTTCAGTGAAGATGCATCGGTTTCAGGAAGACTGCTTCACGTACGTCGGGTACCTCGCATGAAAAATAAGAGAGAGAGAGAGAGAGAGAGAGAGTAAAAGAGTGACACAAGAATAATCAAAAAATAAAAACAAGAAAATAAATGATGAGATAAAGAAGACAAAATAAATGTCGGAAAATTAAAATTGAAAATGTACACTGATGAGGCTCGGGGGTCAAACTACCTAAATATGGAAAACCTAACAATAAATTTTCTAGACAAAAAAACCTAAGCCATTTACCTCCCTAACAATGATGCCACCTGATGGATCCGAAAAACCCTCTGTTAATTTGTGGGAATTAACTGCAATTATGTAAATGTGTCGTTTGTGTTGTAGGCGGGTAATCAGAGTCAATCAAGAAATACAACCACTTAATTAGTTAATTAAAATTTATTCGACTGGTTTAATTTCTATTTAACCTGGGCAAGCCTCAAAGTCGAACTCCAAGAGACAAAGCAACAACTTAGGTTAATGTATATCAAAGTTCGTGCACGGTTTTCGAAGCGGATTTTAGGTATTTTTAATGCAATTTATGGATACAAATGTAAACATAGCCAGTTTTAAGGACTAAAAAAGCAATTTCCATTCAAGCAGAGTCTAAAAATTATGAAACTTGGCCAAGATGTGAAAACTGATGTAATTAATGCACTGTAACTTTTTTGAAATTTTTGGATGTAATATGATTATTTTATGAATTAATGAATGCGGGTAATGTGAATTACAATAATTAATTATAGTAAATAATAAACCTCTGTAGTTTCAATGAATAAAATTATCCAAGATAGATCTATAAATGAACTATCATAGAACAATCCTAAAGCCTAAAAATGTTGAGTTAGTAAATATTAAAAATTAATTACTCAAAGTCACAAACTAAATTTTATAGAGAAAATGATGCATGCAAATTCTATTCTTTTCTAGCATAATGTAATAATAATTAATTCTACTATCTGTGAGTTTTTGATAATTTTCTTAGTAGTGGTTAGTTTTATACGAATTTTTGAGAATAGAATAGGCAAAATAGGCAAGATTCCACTATAACAATTATTAATAATTAATCACAGAGCATAAATATTTAACAAACATACCACAATGTAGATAATTAATTGAATAACATAATGCCAATTTTTGATAAATAAATAGATGCAAAAATAAGGTTTAAATAAGAGATCAAAGTCGGGGTTCTGTTTGCAAATTACAATCATATAAATATAATAGAGATTGTATACAGGGACACAAAAGTAAATACCTATACCCGGAGGGTAAGGTTTGCAAAATTTTCAGGGATCCCATGCACCTCACGTGACCTTGGAATGGCTGGACTTCGTTGGGAAAGGGCAGAAGTAGGCGGGCTTCTTTGTAGAAGCCCCCCAACACTCGTGGTGAGCATGTGGGAAGGGGCCTCGGGCTTCGAGCTCGACGACGCACGGAGGAGGAGGCTGGTGTAGATGATGGTGCAGACCCCTCCAGCTCCTGGATCGAATGCAGTGGGGGCGGCTGCAGGTGGGGCTCCGGCTTCGATGGACTTAGACGGCGTGCTCTTGGAGCAAGAGGCAGGGCAGTCGATGGAGGAGGTCCGTTGGTGGGGGACCTGATGCTCTTTATCGAAGGGCGTGTGATCTGGGCAACAAGGAAGAGGAGGGTTGATGGCTAGCAGTGTCTTCTGCATGGAGCAGAGGTTGCTTCGGGGAAGAAACCTCCAATTGATGAAGATGTGCAGCAGTCTCCTGGAGGTGGTCCTTTGGCTGTCGAAGATGTCGCCCGATGAAGGGGCGGAGGTGGTATGGTGGGTAGCAGAACATAGGGACGGGATGGGGGGTAGCTCATGAGTGCTCGATTGACTCGGGTTAAGTATGAAATTAATGTGTCGTTGTGACCCAAATCAGTTAAGCGAACAATAGAGGAAAAAACAACCACTCTAAAAAATCAAACGGTGAATGTAAGCGGTTCGCTATTTTTATTTACGTAGTATAGTAACCAAGGTCGAACGCAAGGAGAATAATCAAGAGCTAAGTAGTGGGATTTCAGAAATAAAAATCTTTTTTGTGGTTTTTAATTTTTCAAAATTTTAATTTTCAATAAGAGAGAAATATGCACAAGTGATAAAAAGTAGAAACAAACACCCTTTTTGTATTTTTTTTTCTAAGGGGTCGTAAATACATAAAAATTGTAGTAAAACTATTTTTAATTTTATATGTTTTATATTATTTTTGGTAATTTTTGTATAATTTTTAAATGTTTTGTAATTTTTAAAACTTAAACACTGACTAAAACAACAAGCAGTGCACAACTAGGAGTAATTTGCAAGTTAAAAATAATTAAAATACCCAAAACACCTGGGGTGATTTTTATGACAAAATATAGATAAATATCTACAAACACAGATTGAGATCCACTATTTTTGGATTTTTCTACAATTTTATATAATTTTTATAAGTTTTCAAGTGTTTTGCATTTTTTTTGGTTTTTATAAGGTATTTTTCAACAAAATTAATTTGAAGCTAATCGATCTTAAAATAGATCTACTCTAACTTTTATGGAATTTTTCAAGATATTTTCAAATTTTCATAATTTTTCTAAGACAAATAGGATACTTTTTAGGGTTTTTTGATTTTTTAATAATAGAAAATGTAAGAAAATAAATAAGCAAAAATCACCATAAATCAAGCAAGCAATCATGGATTACACGTAATTTTTATAGAATGTTTGAAGTTGATTTAATTCTTATTGCACTAAATAAAAGACAAATAGTTAAAAAACATTGTACATGGGCCCTTTTGCAATTATTTTAAGTTTGCGCACCTAGCGGATTACAGATAAGAAAGTCTAGGGGCAAAATATGCAATTGTTCCAACAAGCACATGTGTCACATGTGACTCACAATTCACAAGGGCATATATGAAAATATCAAAACATAATATTCATTTCATAATAGTTGAAAAATTCAGGGTAAATACTGCAAATATCCCAATAATCACGCATGAACACATGACTCAAACTTAATTGGTCTAAAGTACAAATAAATAAACTATAGGGGTCCGATTATAAATGATGTTAACTACACATTTTATTTACTGGACTACAGCGAAATCAGATGACATGCATGGTAAAAAGTAAATATACCCCACTGGCACGTGCGGGGCGCGTTCTCTGACATGCAGCTCTGATGTGCCTCTGGAGAAAAGATATGATGACTCAGGGCTCAGCGCTGACGTATGGTCCAGATGATCGGTGGGATGTGGATCTGACGGCTCTGATCGCAGTGAGCACGCATGTCAGATCCACGTCAAAAGCTGATTTGACGCTCTGGAAAAGGGCATGATCGTACGGCTCAGATTCAATCCAGGGGTGCTCCTTCGGATATGATGGATGTGAAGCCTGCTAGAAAAATAGGTAGCGGGGGAGCTTCGATCGAAGGTGGGCACCGATCAGGTGGTCAGATCGCTGCTCGAAGGGGTCCAGCACCTTCAGAAGGACGCTCCACGTTGGATGGAAAGCTTCGATGAGGTGATGGATGATTGGAATGGTGTGGCGGTGCTCCACCACCTGGAGATGCTCCACCTGAGCAACAAGGGCACAAACTAGGTCCAACGTGCACTCCCAGACCTGCAAAGGAAAAGTGGACTCGAGAGTGTAGCTCCGGTCACGTTATTGCATAAAAAGCATCAAGAAGCAAGGGGGAATAGGGGCCAACGCCCGACGAAATGGAGGATGGATGGCTGGATCTTAATCTCGATCGAAGGGTCGAGTCTAAGGTGGTCAGTTCTCGAGGGAAGGATGGTAGTGGTGCAAGGCAGGGATCAGTGCGGATATGCGTGAAGGATATGGAGAAATCCTCAAGCGCATCACGGAAGCGTGAGCGTCGTATCGGATACGACGGAGAACGACTAGTCGTACTAGTTGTTCGGTGCAGCGGAATTTAAAAAATTTATTCGATGAAACCACATGATCCAAGAACAATTCTCGGATCATTTCATCTATAACCACAACAAGTATAATGCAATACCTCTTGAAGCGTGGTTGATCGAGTTTCTAAGAGAAGAGACCTCCTGTCTCAAGTCTGATCGGCAGAGAGATTGCTTGCGAGCGCGGGGATGAACCGCATAGTCCTCGCAATCCAAGAAGTTGATCCAAGCACGGTTGCTCCTGATCTCGTCGCACGAGATCAAACGTCTCCTTCGTGAGCGAAGCACTCCAAGTAGACGGAGAACCGCAGAGCTTCGAAGCGGCAGCACGATGGCGCGGGCGTCGACGATTCTCTCCACCAAGGTATGGTGGACGGCCACCAATAAGAGAGGGAGAGAGGGCTGTCGAGTATGGAGAAAGAGAGAGAGAGATGTGTGCTACAAATAGGATGTAAAGAGAGAGCAAGGCATGCCTCTCTATTTATTGGGTTTTGGGATCCATGGATCTCAATCCATGGGACATATAAAATCAATGGATGAGATAGATTTATGTCAATCCAATGGTCAAGATTGTTGTTGGTAAAAGCCAACAACTTGTGATTTAATTTTGATTAAATATATTTGATAAATCAAATAAATATTAATACCAAATTAAATCAAACAAATAAGGAGTGAAAAATACAAAGGATATCTTCCTCCCATAAAAGGAGAGTGGACGTCCACCAATCCCATAAGGGAATTGGTGTCGCCCCCTCCTATCCTAATGGGAGGGCAATCTCATGGATTCCCATGAGATTGCACATCTCCTTGATTTTCTCTCTACTTATTTTCCAACAACTATTTGTTGGGATTTTTATTCACCAAAATAATTCTCAATTAATTATGGGAATATTGCAATCTTGACATTGGAATATTGTGAATCATATTCACAACCCAAAATAAAATGTAATTTACATTTTCAATTAATTAGACAATGTGTATCCAATACACATTAATAATTAATCTACAAATATAAATTACAATTAGCTCTCTCTAATACATTATAAATCACATTTATAATATATTATGAATAATTGGATATTACTATCCACATTATTGTCATCCATAATAATTAAATCTCATTTAATTATATTGGTTAATTCCTCATACATTATGATAATTAAATCACATTTAATTATAAACTTCTCTTTGTTTAGATCTTATGGAATTGTTCTTAAACCATTTAAGAACAATGCTATTTCTCCTCAGATACTTGGAGATAAGGACAGGGCGATTGTATTGTTCCACGTATAATGACTTGGATATTGAGATCACATCTCAAATCCAGATCCCATGGATCTCTCATAGATGCTTGATTAAATCAAGACCGTAAACCTAATCTTCTCATTGCATATTGAATCTCATTCAGATCAATGTCTAGTATATGGACTAAGATTAGGTCACTTCTCTAACGAGAGGAGTCACTAAAATCCAGACCTGTTTCATCACTCCTTCGGAATGGAAGCGTCATGGTTATACAATCGTTTATGATCAAATCACCCTTCAGGTATTCCCAATACCTGTACATCCTGCATACTGGAAGACTCATGATCATCATGAAGATATAGATCACTTTTACACTATCATCTTCATAGTCTGATCATTAAGTTTCTGAATCTTGGTCCTTGGGATATGGTACAGATTATATGCTTTCACAAAGCATATATCTTACCTTCAAATTCATATCATGCTTCTAAAGCATGATGACCATGCATGGAATTTGATCAATCCCAATACCTCATGAGTGAGCTCATGTCTCCCAGTTCACAAGTGAACCTGTATGATCCCTTTAAGAGATCATATTACTCATATGCCCTTATATGCACACCAGCTCGTCGATGTATAGACCTTGGTTAGGTCTTCAACCTATTGGTCTGCCAAATGTACATACTCAGACATATAGCAATACATCTGTCTCTGGTCAAAGGATGTTTGCCTGTGATGTGACAATATTCATCATAGGTCTTTGGTTATCTCGATCTCGTTAAGTCAACCCATTGACTCAATTAATCTGTTACCTCCGAATCAATATTCCCATGCAGAGGACCTGCATCAAGAGGTCAATCAGATATCAGTCTGTTGAGATAGGATTGCCATCTCCCACTCAGACTAGAGATCACTACTTGTTAATCACTGATGATGCTTGATGAGTCCTCTATCTAACTCCTTAGATATCCATCCAAGCATCAGCCTCTATGGTTCAATTAATGAATCAACAGCTATATGATTATCAAGTTGGCCATGGTAACCCTTATTGTACAGAGGGACCTTATAGTGCATTCATTCATTCAATATCAGAAAGGGAGTGAAACAAAAAATCAATAACTTTTATTGATAAATCATTTATTACAATAACATTTATTGTAGGAATGGTTCGCCTCGGGCTCACATGGCTAACAATCTCCCACGAGCCCTCAGAACCATTCAGGAACAATCCTTAAACCCATACTCATTACATACTGGTCGAAAACCTTCTGTGTCAGAGGTTTGGTAAGAGGATCAGCAACGTTGTCGACAGAGGCCACCTTGGTGATGATAATGTCACCACGCTTTTGAATCTCCCGAATGATGTGGTATTTCCTTTCTACATGCTTGCTCTTCTGATGCCATCTGGGTTCCTTCGCCTGGGCAATGGCTCCCGTGTTATCGCAGAGTAGCAAGATGGGAGTATCAGAGGAAACTATGCCAAGCTCCTGTATGAACTTGTGCAACCACGCCGCCTCCTTTGCAGCATCCGATACGGCAATGTATTCGGCTCCTATTGTTGAATCTGTTGTAGTGTCTTGCTTCTTGCTTCTCCAGCTCACAGCACCACCGTTCAACAGGAACAGAAACCCTGATGTCGACTTTCGATCATCAATATCCGATTGGAAGTCAGAATCTGTATATCCCAAGACTTGGAGATCACCATCTCCATAGACCAAGATGTAATCTTGCGTCCGTCTTAGATATTTGAATATGTTCTTTACTGCATTCCAGTGTTGTTCTCCATAGCAAGATTGGTAACGACTTACCACTCCCACTACATGGCAGATATCTGGCCTAGTACACATCATGGCATACATTAAGCTTCCTACTGCTGATGTATAAGGACATCCAGCCATGGCCTTCTTTTCCTCAACAGTTTGAGGAGCCATTCCAGTAGATAGGTGGATACCATGTCTTAAGGGTAGGAATCCTTTCTTGGAACTATCCATACGGAATCGTTCAAGAATCTTCTTAATGTATCCATGTTGTGACAATCCCAATATCCTCTTATCTCGGTTTCTGAACAACTTCAGACCCAAGATGTAAGAGGCTTCTCCAAGATCTTTCATCTCAAAGGTATGGGACAGCCAAATCTTCACACTGGTCATCATCCCTGTATCATTCCCAATGATAGGGATGTCATCTACATAAAGCACGATGAACACAATGGCGCTCCCACTAAGCTTCTTGTATACACAAGGTTCATCAGGATTCTGCACAAAATCATAACTCTTTATGGTTTCGTCAAATCTGATGTTCCAACTACGAGAAGCTTGTTTGAGCCCATAGATGGATTTCTTCAGCTTGCATACTTTACCATCCTCAGTCATGAAGCCCTGGGGCTGCTCCATGTAGATATCCTCCTCGAGGTATCCATTGAGGAAAGCCATCTTGACGTCCATCAGCCAGATGTCGTAGTCAAGATATGCAGCTATAGCCAACAATGCCCTGATGTATTTAAGCATAGCCACAGGAGAGAATGTCTCATCGTAGTCGATGGCTTCTCTCTGTGTGTAGCCCTTGGCTACGAGCTGTGCCTTGAAAGTCTCTACTTTCCCATCGGGTCCCCTCTTTCTCTTGAAGATCCATTTGCACCCAATGGGTTTTACCCCCTTAGGTGGATCCTCTAGGGTCCATACACCATTCTTATGCATGGAGTCAATTTCGGACTTCATTGCTAGCATCCATCTATCCATGTCATGATCCGCGAGTGCTTCATCAAATGAAGTAGGATCATTGTCAGTTTCACCTGACACATGGAATCCATACCTTTCAGGTGGTGCAACCACCCTCGAACTCCTTCGAAGAGGTATGGGTGTTTCATCTTTATTTATCTCTTCAGTTTCTGGTCTAGGAAGCTCAGAATCCTCAGGGGACTCTATGAGTTCCTCTACTTCACTTTTGTCTTGACCTTTAAGGAAATCATCCTCCAGAAATTTCACATCTCTAGAGACAAAACCCTTTTGGGTCTCAGGGTCATAGAGTTGGTATCCAAATCCATCTCTAACATACCCAATGAAGTAGCACTCACGAGTGCGAGATTCCAGCTTGCTTGCATCCACGTTCTTCGCATGAACCAAGCATCCCCAAACCCTCAAGTGATTAACACTAGGTTTGGTTCTATACCAGAGCTCATGAGGAGTCTTAGGTACAGATTTGCTGGGAATCTTATTCAGGATATATATTGCAGTATCTACTGCATATCCCCAGAAACTAAGTGGTAAATGTGCTTTACTCATCATTGAACGGACCATATCCATGGGGAGTTCCAGGAGGAGTGAAATTGGAAATAATTCCATTCTCTTTAAGGTATCCCTTAAATTCATCTGAGAGGTACTCACCACCTCGATCAGATTGAATTCGTTTAATCTTCCTATCGGTTTGGTTCTCAACCAAAACCTTGAACTCTTTGAACTTTTCAAAGGTTTCAGACTTGTGACGTAATAGGAAGATAAACCCGTATCGCGAATGGTCATCAATAAACGTCAAATAATATCGATATCCATTTCGAGTCGCGGTACTGAAGGGACCGCATACATCAGTATGTATTAGGTCAATAATACCTTCACATCTTGTAACCTTGTTACGGAAAGGCATCCTAGTCATTTTACCTCGAATACAATGTTCACAGGTAGGTAAAGATTGAACCTGTAGAAAATCCAAAGGTCCATCCTTTATCAATCTATTGATCCTATCAACAGATAAATGACCAAGCCTTTGATGCCAAATCATGTTTGAATGATTTATATTACTCCTGGATCTTATAGGGTTTTTATTAGTGGTTGTAACATTCATGACATGCTTATTAATGCACAATTCATAGAGTCCTCCAGAAGTCAAAATACCCTCTGCAATATATTTATCATAATGATTTATGACTAACTTATTACAGAATAAGAATGAATATCCACTTCTAACTAGCTTAGATACAGATATTAAATTCCTTCTGACTTCAGGTACATAAAGACACTCTTTAAGTACTAGGACTCTTCCACTAGATAATGACTGTCGGCAAGTCCCGACGACGACTGTTGCAACACTTGCATCAGATCCCATCTGGATGACTATCTCCCCTTCTTCAAGTTTTCTAGTTTCCTGAAAGAAATGCAACAAATTGCATACATGAAAAGAAGCACCAGAATCAACAACACAACTTCCTTCTCGTCCAACGAGAAAGCTGGTTTCAATGATAAAAGTAGATTTCATACCTGCTGGGGCTTTACCTTTGTCGACCGACTTCAGGTAATCCGGGCAATTACGCCTCCAGTGCCCTGGCTTTTTGCAGTGGTGGCAGACGTCGGTTTTCTTTGACGCCATTAGAGTAGATGCATTGGAAGATGAGCCAACACTTTGTCCCTTCTTCTTTCTCTTCTGGTCCGGGCCCTTCCGAGAACCTTGCTTCCGACCGCGCTTCCCTCTGGCCTGTGCAACCATTGCAGTGCCAATGGGACCATCTTTCTTCATTACATTTTCTGCAGACTTTAATGCAGCAAGAAGACCAACATTTGTCAGTTCCAGCTTATTCATGTGGAATGACACCACAAAGTTATTGAAAGATTTGGGCAATGACAACAGAATGAAATCGGATTGCATGTCTGCATCCATCGTTGCCCCCAGAGTCTCTAGCTCCGACAAGTACCCAAACATTTTGAGTACATGCTCTCGGACCGAAGTCCCTTCCTGTATCTTGCAGCGAACGAGTTCTTTCATAACATTGTACCGCTGGGTGTGGTTAATGTCACCAAACATATCTTTCAGGTTCTGCATGATCTCCTGGCAAGTACTCATCTCCACATGTTGTTTCTGAAGAACATTGGAGAGAGAACCCAAGATGTAGCATCTAGCCAAGACATGATCCTTATCATACTTGTCATAGTATGCTTTATCTTCCTTAGATTTAGGGTTTTCAAGCTTGTCTTCAGAGAGCACATATCTGATGCGCTCCGTCGAGAGTACAAGCTCCAAATTACGGATCCAATCCGAGTAATTTGGTCCGGTCAATTGGTTGACCTCTAGAAGCCTGCTCAGTGGGTTCATGGCCTTCATTTTCTGAAATTGAGACTGCACTATATTAGAATATAAAATATTCAATTTAGTTTTATTTGATCAAGGCATTTTTAAATCAAATTAGTCTTGCTATGTCAACTATGAAAGTTTATTCCCTTATTCACTTTCAAAGTAGGAGATATACTTACCGATATATCTCAAGCAAGAACTGGGATCTCCTCTTTATCTTTTTCATATCCCAATAATATGAGGACCTATGACTCTAACAAAGAGAAGCGGGAACACATTCCGCCTTGCAAGTCCAACATGCATTTCCCAATTCGGTCTTTAATACTCGAGCCCACCACCCCTAAGGTGATGTTGACTCGTCATTAATTGAACCAACCGTCAACAAGAATACAACTCGCTATGTGCAATCCAATATCGCCCCAATAATGAGGACCCGATATTGGGGTCACTACACATACGTCCTTACTCTTTCGAGAAGCGACGAGCCCGATCCAAATGGATCATATGCAGGAGCTGTCACTTCAGACAGGCGTCTCCCACATATAATATCTGGCGACGAAACCCTTCGCCTTGACGGGAGACCATGGATGTCACTTATGTGATCCTCCATCTCTTATTCAAATTTAATTAATTACTATGAATCACATTCATACAATTAATTCTTCCAAGGGAATTATTAACTCCAATCATATTAAAGTATTTTAATTGGACATAATTAACTTAATCATATTAAATTAATTATCAATCCAATTCAATCAATCAAACTTGATTGTCTTACTTGAATATATATGGTATTATTCTCAAAGTACGTATTAATTCGTATTTTAATAATTAGAAAAATACATCTTAATCCCTCGGACATTATCCTGGCCTTAATCGCTGTCATGGCCAGTACCAGCGGGAGTGGGACGGACCACATACGTTGCAACCTGCTACCCCAGCGATCCCCGACTAGACACCATATCCACCTCGGGAAAGGATAATGTCAAATTGATTAATTTGTACTTGAGATGATCATCGGTTCTTCAACCGAAATTATACCATATAGTAATCAAAACAATTTTGATTATAAGGAAATTTGCTAGACAAATTCCCAATCCTATTCAAGCAAGGAGTTTGATGATTGTTTTTCCAATTATGATCTAGATCACATCTAATCAATTAATTGGTTGGGGCCAAGTCAATTAAGGAAATAATCATCTTCTAATATTTCTCAAATATTTTCCATAATTATTTCTCGAAATTAACAATTAATTTCATTAATTGACAAGAAATCCTCAAGCGCATCACAGAAGCGTGATCGTCGTATCGGATACGACGGAGAACGACTAGTCGTACTACTTGTTCGGTGCTGCGGAATTTAAAAATTTTATTCGATGAAACTACATGATCCAAGAACAATTTTCGGATCATTTCATCTATAACCACAACAAGTATAATGCAATACGTCTTGAAGCGTGGTTGATCGAGTCTTTAAGAGAAGAGACCTCCTGTCTCAAGTCTGATCGTCAGAGAGATTGCTTGCGAGCGCGGGGATGAATCGCGTAGTCCTCGCAATCCAAGAAGTTGATCCAATCATGGTTTCTCCTGATCTCGTCGCACGAGATCGAACGTCTCCTTCGTGAGTGAAGCACTCCAAGTAGACGGAGAACCGCAGAGCGTCGAAGCGGCAGCACGATGGCACGGGCGTCGACGATTCTCTCCACCAAGGTATGATGGACGACCACCAATACGAGAGGGAGAGAGGGCTGTCGAGTATGGAGAAAGAGAGAGAGAGAGAGAGAGAGAGAGAGAGAGAGAGAGAGAGAGAGAGAGAGAGAGATGTGTGCTACAAATAGCATGTAAAGAGAGAGCAAGGCATGCCTCTCTATTTATAGGGTTTTGGGATCCATGGATCTCAATCCATGGGACATATAAAATCAATGGATGAGATTGATTTATGTCAATCCAATGGTCAAGATTGTTGTTGGTAAAAGCCAACAACTTGTGATTTAATTTTGATTAAATATATTTGATAAATCAAATAATTATTAATACCAAATTAAATCAAACAAATAAGGAGTGAAAAATACAAAGGAGATCTTCCTCCCATAAAAGGAGAGTGGACGGCCACCAATCCCACAAGGGAATTGGTGCCGCCCCCTCCTTTCCTAATGGGAGGACAATCTCATGGATTCCCATGAGATTGCACATCTCCTTGATTTTCTCTCTACTTATTTTCCAACAACTATTTGTTGGGAATTTTATTCACCAAAATAATCCTCAATTAATTTTGGGAATATTGCAATCTTGACATTGGAATATTGTGAATCATATTCACAACCCAAACCAAAATGTAATTTACATTTTCAATTAATTAGACAATGTATATCCAATACGCATTAATAAATAATCTACAAATATAAATTACAATTAGCTCTCTCTAATACATTATAAATCACATTTATAATATATTATGAATAATTGGATATTACTATCCACATTATTCTTATCCATAATAATTAAATCTCATTTAGTTATATTGGTTAATTCCTCATACATTATGATAATTAAATTACATTTAATTATCAACTTCTCTTTGCTTAGATCTTATGGAATTTTTCTTATACCATTTAAGAACAATGTTATTTCTCCTCAGATACTTGGAGATAAGGACAGGGCGATTGTATTGTTCCACGTATAGTGACTTGGATATTGAGATCACATCTCAAATCCAGATCCCATGGACGTCTCAAAGATGCTTGATTAAATCAAGACCGTAAACCTAATTTTCTCATTGCATCTGAATCTTATTCAGATCAATGCCCACTATATGGACTAAGATTAGGTCACTTCTCTAATGAGAGGAGTCACTAAATTCATCACTCCCTCGGAATGGAAGCGTCATGGTTATACAATCGTTTATGATCAAATCACCCTTCAGGTATTCCCAATACTTGTACATCCTGCATACTGGAAGACTCATGATCATCATGAAGATATAGATCACTTTTACACTGTCATCTTCATAGTCTGATCATTAAGTTTCTCAATCTTGGTCCTTGGGATATGGTACACATCATATGCTTTCGCAAAGCATATATCTTACCTTCTAATTCATATCATGCTTCTAAAGCATGATGACCATGCATGGAATTTGGTCAATCCCAATACCTCATGAGTGATCTCATGTCTCCCGGTTCACAAGTGAACCTGTATGATCCCTTTGAGAGATCATATTACTCATATGCCCTTATATGCACACCAGCTCGCCGGTGTATAGACCTTGGTTAGGTCTTCAACCTATTGGTCTGCCAAATGTACATACTCAGACATATAGCAATACATCTGTCTCTGGTCAGAGGATATTTGCCTGTGATGTGACAATATTCATCATAGGTATTTGGTTATCTCGATCTCGTTAAGTCAACCCATTGACTCAACTAATCTAATACCTCCGAATCAATATTCCCATGCAGAGGACCTGCATCAAGAGGTCAATCAGATATTAGTCTGTTGAGACAGGATTGCCATCTCCCACTCAGACTGGAGATCACTACTTGTTAATCATTGATGATGCTTGATGAATCATCTATCTAACTCCTTAGATATCCATCCAAGCATTAGCCTCTATGGTTCAATTAATGAATCAACAGCTATATGATTATAAATTTGGCCATGGTACATAACCCTTATTGTACAGAGGGACCTTATAGTGCATTCATTCATTCAATATCAGAAAGGGAGTGAAACAAAAAATCAATAACTTTTATTGATAAATCATTTATTACAATAACATTTATTGTAGGAATGGTTTGCCTCGGGCTCACATTGCTAACAATGTGTGCATGACGGGGTTCCGACCAGCTGGTCAAAGCTAGTGAACTGCAGCGGAGCAAAAAGAATGAATAGGACTGAAACATGAAATGCATGATAGATAAACATTACCTGAGGTTCCTGATGGACTCAGCAACGTCAGGAGAGGAGGACGGTAGGGTTATGGCCTCTACCGAGCTGCGGAAGGTTGGGAGGCTTATTACGATGGAGGAGTCCGGCCACGAGCTGAGCAAGCGCACCTGGTCACCAAATCTACCTCCTAAAGACACCTAGAGGATCTCGTCATGATGTTGGAGGTGCTAAGGGAAGGAAGGTGGTGTGAGGAACGAGCTACTGAGCTCGGGCGGAGGAGGAGATTATTTATAGGAGTGTCCTAGGATCTAGAAAGATCGGGAGCTTCAGTGAAATCCTAGGAAGATCTGACCTCTCCTAGGGATCTACGAGGATCAGGGATCCTAGGAGAGTTGTCGGGTGCAAGAATTAAGGTGAAAGGAGGCTGGATCCGATCGGGAAAAAGAGGAGAAAACGGGTCCAGCGAAGAAGGAGTCGGGTCGGGTCATCTGGGGGTGTCAACATTCTGACGAAGGAATTAGAATTTAGGGAATTATAAAATGAAAGAATAATGAATAAAAAATAACAAATGACTTTATAATAATAAATAAATAAAATAAAAATGTTTACTATTTTTCTAACTAGTTTTCTATCATATTTAATTATTTGTATGACAAATATAGATAGGGTATATATAGTATAATGTAGTGTGCGTAGGTATAATATACATGTATATTATGTACATTTATTTTTATTTTATTATTTTTACAAAAAATAAATTTAATTTTATATTTTATTTAATTATAAAATAATTTGAGGGATATAAATGATTTTTATTTTTTTATTATAGAATAAGTAGATATATTAAGTAAATAGGTGTTCAATATAATATATACATGTGTGCCTTTTGTATACTGACTTTTAGATTTTATTTTTATTTTATTTTGTGTTTTCTATTTTTTAAACAAAACTTATTTTATTATTATGGGTATGTACAAAATGTTAAAAATATAGTATGTACAATGTATTCATTAAATATGCTTATTTATAGATATTGGTATTAAGTGGCTCTTACAAGGACCCTATCTCCCCCTACTTATATTTCTTGTCGATTAGGCCAAGTTTTGGCCTTCTCTCAGGGTTTGGGTCACTCTGTATTTATTCTAAATATATTCTTCTTTTTCTTTTCTCTTTATTCCTTTATTTTTGGAAAATATGTGTTAATTATGCAATATTAACAAGGACATGTATGATGTTAAGTTACTATATTTACACTTTCTTATAGATGTTTTTGCTAAAAGATGAATCTAAAATAAAAGAATAAAGAATGAGAATCATAGATTCATCAATAGCTCCACGTTCAAAGGATGACCAGAGTAAAGGGCAGTCGGAGAAGAAGCTGCGCTATGACGAGGAGGCACTAGGCCTCGGATTCGTCGCTAGAGGATGGAGACCAGTTTACTACCACCGGAGTCCTCCCTTTTTAATGTGCAATTGACAGATGATCTAAGAGGGGCAGCAGTGGTGGAGTTATATAGAGGAGGCTTCGGCGTGATTGAGATGCGGTCGGGGAGATTGGATTTGATGGAGATGCTAAGGGCAGCGGCATAGACGAAGAAGGAATGGGTAAGTTGGAGATTGGAAGAGGGGATCGGAGATTGATCAGAGGAGATTGGGGTCCGATGGGATTACAAAAGAAAGGGGATTTTATTTGGGATGGAAATGTAAGGGAATCGGGCGGCGAAGGTTCGGTGATTGGGTTTGGCGATAGCGTCACCCAAAGAGGAATGGGGACCGGCCGATCGAGCGGAGGAAGGAGAATCACAGGGGTCATCCGATCGACCGAGATCGGATGGCCCTGGTGTGGCCACACGGTTTTTTTATTATATATTATTACTCAAATAATAATCAAAATTTTAAAATGCCAAAAATGGGTGACATGTGGCTGATCCAGGAGCCACCAGATGTCACTCCTAGAAAAATTGCAAAATAAAAAGAAAATTAAAATCGAAAAGAAATAGCAAACAACCTCGGATAAGAGAATTTTCTTTACAAAAGCTACGCGTCTCGACGATAACTACAACTTTCATGAAGAGATTAAAACCAAAATAAGTCATTTGCACAAAGTGATATTTTTAGGGTACTCGATGTGTATAAACTATTTTGATTTTTGGGTTTTTGTAATTTTTTTACCATATTGTAAATAAGATAAAAATAAAAAATATAATAAAATAAAAGATGGATATTTACACATTATTTTGGATTTTTACTAATTAAGAATATGGAGAAATAAAATAACTTATGATAAAGACGACTTTTGTACAGACTGTTAGTGAAGACTCAAATTCAGTTAATTTCTTTGATTTTGATTTTATTTTGGATTTGGATTTTTATGCATTTTGATAAAACTTTTGTCAAATAAAATAAATGAAAAATAAATAAAATAAAAAGAGTCAAATATGTACATAAAATAATAGGTCAAAATCAGGTAAAATACACAATGTATGAAAGAGGCCCAAAACCCAACTTTCACATATGAGCTCCGATTCACTTAAACTCGATCTTGTTTTGAAGGTAATTGAATGTATATTAGTTCAAAAGTAAGTAGAATCAAATCGGATGTTATATGAGGAAGATATTAATGTGTTCGTTTGATTGTCTTGAAATTAAGATTTGGGTTTCTGGTCCACTTATTTTTGTTAGTAATTTTTTGTATTTTTCTTTTATTTGTGTAAGTAATATGTACACAATGGAGTTGGTTTCTGGTGATTTGGAGTAAGCATGAATTAATTAAAAATCAGAGAAGTTATCTTATTTTACAGGTCGATTGGGATGAGATTTTTGGCTTATTATTTTATGCAATTATGCATGATAAAATGCAATTATTAAGTACATATGCACGAATCCTAATTATGCAAGAAAATTTATAAATTGCAGATGAATTTTAGGAAACTAAGCTTAATTAATCTCTTTTAGAGCGATGAATCACATATTCATTAAGGAGAAATTTGCCAAACGGGCAACCAGAATCCCATCTAAGAAATCTAAAGAGAAGATGAAGGTGACTTTTGAGATTGTACCAACCCTGGCTACTACACCCCCATCATCTATATATCCCCCAAAAAATATGCAGGCTAGACCCAATATAACAGGTGCACCCAGCTCCAGCACCAAGCAGATGGAACAAACTCACCCCTGCACTAGGTACATACTTTGATAAATCCCTGCTTGTTGGAATGATCATATGATATCACTGATAGGCTTCAATTCAATAGAAAGTCTCGCTACATTCGTTACGCTCAACATCTCCAAACCCTATAAAGATACAATACATGGCACAATATTCTCTTTCAAGGAATCGACACACAAAAATTACTTTATTGAGAAAGTGAGGACTACGAAGGCCCTAGCAATCAAATAGAAACCTTTACACCATTTGTTAATAACCAGTAAAAGAAAAAACACAAATGCATGGTTGTGCGAGGGATGATGGGCGAGCACACGTGTTCGCCCAACCACTAATGAGGACTAGAAAAAATACGCTCTCGCCAATTGTGTCGCACAGTCAAATTCTAGTCAAATTTAATAATCACACCCTTTTGAATTTGCAGACGAGCACACGACTAACACATGCTCACCCGTTATGTTCGCCCATTTGAAGTTTTGATGTGGTGGCGCGCAGTGCGTCATTGATATTTGGGTGAGCACCTTGGCCTACACTTAGTGAGCATATAATGTGCTCTCCCACACTCATAAACAAAATGACAGAGAGCCCTTCTTTCTCATTCTACTCGTGACCCCTCCCCCAAAACCCTCCTCCAGTGATCGTTGCTCCGCCCACCTTACCTCCGACAACCCCCGTTTTGATTTTGTAAGAATACACACATCTTCCTTTAGGTATATCCCTTCATCCTTTCACCCGTTATGATTTTTTGTGATATTTACTAACATAAAATAATGATTTTTTTAATTTCATAATTTTTATTTGGTTTTCTGTGCATAATAGATGCATACAAAAATCAAGATGTAAAATAATGAAATGATCATGAATGCATTTTTTTATTATTAGGAAGGGATCTAAGTTTTTGGATCTAAATCCAAGAATGACCCAAAATAGATCTGAATGGGATAAAGAATCTATATAGCCGACCCTACTTAATGTGTTGAAAAAACTTTGTTGTAGTAGCTGTTGTTTATGACTTAAGAAAATTCAGAAAAAGGTTGGGAATGTGAATTATGCATTAGTCAATCGAGCTAAATGTTCAAGTCAGGATTGATCTTTTTCTTTATTTTCCTAATTTTTTTATTTTTATGTAATTATTTAAAACATGTGATGAAGTAAAGAAATGGAAAATAAATAAAAAAATAGTACATGAAATAATCGGTCAAAATGAGTAAATAAGTAAATATACACTTCGATCCAAAATCCAAGTTTCAGATATGAATTCTGATTCTTTTAAATTAGGTCTTGATTTGTAGATAATTGAGTACACTTTAATTTGAAGTGATTAGAATGAAATTAGACATTGTATGTGAGAGATATCAGCATGTATGGATTTCCAATCTCAAATTAAAATTTAGGTTTATTTCACATATATACAAATTAGTATTTTTTAGGATTTTTTATTGATTAATATTAGTGATATGTACACAGTGGAGCTAGTTTGATGTTATTGAAGTTAGTATGAATTAATTAATGGTAGGTGAAGTTGGGTGAATATATACATGTGAATATGAATACAGTAAGGAAATGTTAATTTATGCAAATTATTTACAAGTGCACGAATGCTAATTACGAGCCATAAATACCTAAATACATCAAATTAATCGAGATAAAGCTCTATTTTCAACTAATTAGGCTGATGAATCACATATTCATCAGGTATCATATCGGGTTAGGACCTCAATGTTTTCCAATGCCTAAATCTGATAGATGGTGGCTTCTTTACCACTCTCGACCTACTATATATCCCAAGAAATAATAATATTTACTTTATCAACATCTATGGTCCCCACCCCGTCAACCGACAAAGACACATTCCTCGACTAATTGAGTGCCTTAGTAAATCTGACGGGCCATATTATCATTACGGAGACTTTAACATCATCCGCTACACTAGTGCATCTTGTTCTAAGCATCATCATCCACGTCAGCCTGTAGATGTTTTGATTGCTTATACGACTATGGCCTTTTTGATCTAAAAGACCTAAATCCTCCGATAAATGGATTGGCGCGTCCCAAGTCTGTTGGGTTGTTATATATCGTGTCATGATCTCTCCCTCCCTTTTGGATATTTCCCCATTAGATAAAACCCACTCCCTAATGCTTCTTAGATCATAAATCATTACTTGCAATCTTATCCTCTTTATCATTTTGACATTCAAAATAGAGGATTTTTTATTTGGGAAGTCATCATTCTCCACTATTAGGCTAGACTTTGTGAGGGGCTGATTCATCACTCTAAATCTCATTAATTAAGCTCAAATCCCTTAAAATCATCAATACTTCTTCACTTATTCTGCATAATTATCATTCAAGCATGTTTTAATAAGAATGGAATTTTATCCTTTATTTTTGCACAAAATAAGAAGCCAAAAATCCCAACCAAGATTGACCTGTAAATAGCCTAACTTCCTCGATTTTTAACTAATTCGTTCTAACTCTGAATAACCGAAAACTACTTCCACTATATACATATCACTAACAAGAACAAAGAAAAAATACAAAAAAAATAATTAACCCAAATAAGTGGACTAAAAACCCAAAACCTAGTTTCAGGATTTTCGGACTAAAACTGTCATATCTTCACCGTCAAATGTCCATTTTATTCCTACTCACTTTTGAACTAATGTATATTCAATTACCTTCAAAATAAGACCAAGTTCAAGTGAATCAGAGCTCTTATGTGAAAGTTGGGTTTTGGGCCTCTTTTGTACATTATGTATTTTAGCAGTTTTGACCTAGTATTTTATGTACATAATTAACCTATTTTAGTTCATTTATTTTTTATTTATCTTCTTTGATAAAAGTTTTATTAAAATATACAAAAATCCAAATCCAAACTGAGCTTGAAATCAAAGAAACTAACAGAGTCCAAGTATTCACTAATTGTGTGTACATGATTGGTCTTTTTCATGTTTTATTTTATTTCTTCTTTTTGTCTTAATCAAATAAAAATCGAAAAAATAGATTACTGTGTAAATATTTATCTTTGATTTTATCATATTTTTCTGGATTTTTATCTGATTTAAAAATGACAAAAATTTATAAAACCCAAAAATCTAGGTATTCTATGTACATGGGATACCCCAAAAATACCACTTTATGCAATTGATCGATTTTGGTTTTGGTGTCTTCATGAAAGTTGTAGATCTCATCAAGACGAGAATTTTGTGAAGAAACATTTTTGATCCAAGGCCGTTTGCTATTTATTTTGGAATTTTCAAAGTTTTTATTTTTCGATTTTTGTGGTGCTGACACGTGGTAGCTCTTGGAGTTGCCATGTGTCAGCCATTTTTTGAGTTTTTATTTATTCACTTTTATAATATATATATATATATATATATATTAAAAGCCCCGCACATGCGTAGCATGTTCCTCCCAGGCACGTGCCACGCACGTGCTCCGCCTCTTCCCTGCTGCCACGTGCACCCATCGTGGTCGTTCGATCTCAGCCGATCGGACGGCCACGGCTCATCGTCCCCGCCCAGCCTCCGTTCACTTTCCCAATTTGCACCGCCACATCCCACGAATTTTGGCCTCCGATCTCCTCACCGCGTATCTCGCGATCGCTCATCACTGATTCCCCTCCGATCCCAGATCTCGATCTCCTTCCAATCGAATCGCCGTAAACCACCCTTCCATGACCGGCCTGCCTCTTGACCCTATTTAAGAACGCCACTGCCCCCGATTTCAACCCATCCTCCATTCTGCTATTCAGCACGACCGTCAGGTTGACAGACCGGCTCCTGATCGCTGGAGAGATCCGAGGACCATCGTCCTCATCGCAGTGCTGCCTTGGCATACTGCTCTGCTCCGACCCTCCTTCGATCAACCGTCGAGCCACCGCTACGTCAACACTATCAACTAAGCCCTCATCCACATCTTCTCCACCAGCGTCGACATCACCGATCCGCCGCCACAGCTATCGACTTTCATCGACTTCGTCTTCATCGACGGCGTCTTCATCGCCTCCGCCATACGTTCTTCATCAACGATAACCTTCAGCAACCTCATCGTCCACGTCGGCCGCTACTCCTCCGTATCTACCAACCGACGAACGTTGTAGGGGGCGATGGCACTCCTCCATCGACGCTGCCACCTGCCGGGCTCCAAACCCGAGACCCCCGTGCACGTGCAAGGCACGTGCGCCCGGGGGGAACGACGTCAGCCTCCCTCTAGGGGTCACGTGCTACACACGTGACCTCGCGTGGAAAATTTCGATATAGCCCTCGGTGGTCCTCCTATTTACACATCAACCCGCCTACCAGAGGGCACGTGCCACGTACGTACCCCTCTGGGATTTTTGCAATTGAACCCCCAAGGGTTTAGGTATTCACATTTTCACCCATGCTTGCATTTTATTTTATTTTTAAATTATTTTAATATTGCACTATTACCCTTGTGTTCCCTCACCGTTCTAGACCTCTACATTGCACTATTTTTATTATCCAAAAAAGCTTTTTGTTCCTCTCTTAGTTCTCTACATCTTGATATATTGTGGACATTTTTGTGATCAATGGTTAGTTAATAATTAATTATTTTGCGGAAAATTGCATAATTTGCCCATTTTATGCTTCAAAATTTATAATTGATTATTCGTTGCTCGACAAATTCCCAAAAAATCATGGATTGTAGAATTATTTGTGTTTAACATTGTGCTAAAAAATAATTGATTTGCATGCATGGTTTGTCTTATAAAAACTATTTTGCATATTTCAATATTTGATTTTTAATAGGTGTTAAATCTCACATTTTTGGGTTTAGGATTTTTCTGAGATCCATCACCTAGTGATAGATCTTGGATAATTTTATCCCTTGAAAATAATTTGATTTAATTATTGTTATAATTAAATATTGAAATTCACTTCATTTGTATTTAAAAAATCATAAAAAAATCATCTTGCATCCAAAAATTCCAAAGAAATTATAGTGCATTTCATTTCATCTTGGCGACTTTCGTATTTTCCGGACATTGATCGATATTTACATTTTTGTCCCTAAATAGGCTAAAATTGCATTTTGCATCCTTAATTGCATAAAAAATTATAAAAAAAGAGACTGCCTAGAAAACCGTGCACGAACTTTGATAGACAAAAATCTTGGTTGTTCCTTTGCCTCCTTGTGTTCAACTTGGGACTTACCCAAGTAAAATAAACATAAAACCACACGATTAAAACTTGACTATTTGTGGTTATTTCTTGACCGATTTCGATTGCCAGCCTACAACGAAACAACATATTTTTAAGCGCACGATAATACACGACACATTTTAACTTAGGCAATTCGCGAACCGTCAGATGACGTCGTTGCAGGGGAGGCAAACGACTTCGTTTTTTATCTTAAAATTTTTGTTCGGTTTTCTGCATTCGGGTAGTCTGACCCTCGAATTTTGCATTGTAAATTCCATTTTTTTCTGCATTTATTTTATTTCAGCATTTATTTTTCTTATTTTATTTTTGATTTATTTTTAAGTCACTCTCTTACATTCTCTCTCTTATTTTTCTTGCGAGGTACCCGGTGTACGTGGAGCGATTTTTCAAGAACCGACACATCTTCACCGACTTTTGAAAAAAGCTGCAATTAATTTAAGATTGAGTCGAGTCGTGAGAGAGCATAGAGTCTAGGATTTGCTTTTCTGTAGTTTTTAATTTCTGTAATTAATTGCTCATTTATAGGGGTGTCTGTTTGGACTCTCGCGTGTATAAAAAAAACCTTGAACTTTTTCTATGGTGTGTCGTGGTCTGTTTCACTCTCTGGTGAAGGTGGAGCCCGACTTGAGTGGCGCTTAGGATTGACCTACACATACGGCTCTTAGACCATTTTAAATTATTGATTGTGCTCGTAAGACCTAAGGCCACACTTCACTTTAAATGAGACGCACATAGATCGTTCAATTTAGCCAAATTCAACTCAATTCTTCCCCGCTAATAGAACTTTCTGCTATGAGCGGTTTTTCATTGGCTTGCTTTCATTTAGAATAATTTTTCAATTTTTGTATTGCATCCCACATGGAGATTGTGAAGATTCACTGTAAGTCTTATAACTGAACATATATCATAATTTTTCGCATTTCTCCCTCCTGTTTTATCACATAATTTTAAAGGAAATTGGACTGGATGGTAGACGCGCTTTTGTGCTCACCTAAAATTTTCAGTGATCGCCTAATTAAAATTGAGAATGCTAAATATAGCCGACTTTAAAACCCATAAAACCAAGAATTTTTGCAGGAGAGCAACCTTGACCTTGGATTCTTTTATTTTTCTGAGTGAGTGAGAGACGACACTTAAGGCTAGATCCCAAACCCGTATTTTCATATTGACTACTGATTTTACCAAAAATGATTAGCTACTTCTTATTGAGGATCTAATGGGTAGCCGGTAAACGGTCCGGATTTCCTTAGCAGAGTGGGTGGTTTAGAGGACACTATGTAAGCTTCTATCCTCAAGTAACGGGTAGCCGTTCTACGGTTTGTACTTACTCCCATACTAGCTGAAAGTAGGTGCAACTAGTCGTAAGAATTCGGGCCAGTCATTAGGAAAATTTCTGACACCTAACAGCTCACTAAATTCTTCCCAAGATTGTCTTATCACCTACTAAAATTGAAGAGGTAATAGACGAACTCTTGCAGCTTCATTGTGTGAGTTGGTGAACCTGGGGTTTGATTTGTGTTTGCATTGGTGTGCGTGAACCAATTTCGAAAAATTAAAAGCTGCACATTTGTGCCCTCAACCTCCTTGATAAAAATTTCTTTTGATTATCCCGTGCACTTGCACCGAGATCAACTATGACGATTCATCATCATCAACCTCCTTTGACAAAATTGGACAATGGTCCGAGTACCCATCTGATCTATATTATGAAAATGAATTTGTCTCGATTAGGTCCAAATCAACTCAATCCTCTTCTTTTAATAATCCTCTAACATTTGAGAGAGATTCTGACTCTCGGATGAATCCATTGACTTCCAAGACATTCTACTCGAATCATCCGACGACACATGACCACTTATCATCTTGGACTGAACCATCTTATTCTCGATTTCTTGATAATGAACCATTTCAAGATCAAATCACTTTGGAATCCCATGACTGGCCGAGAGACCAAACCCGATCACACCACATGGAGAGGCCCTCACATAATAATCATTAGCATTGGATTGACTGTGACGATCAGATCCCTATCGACCAACCTGAATACCACTCGTTTGACCAACCTACACATACAGAGGACCAAATGGATGATATCGACACATATGTACCCTTTATGACTCCATTAGTTGAGTATACGATCAATCATGACCATGGAAGTAGACTATACTCAAACTAGGATTACATGCCCGAGTCACAGCATGTTGAGTACGAGACCTACACATTCCCACAAAATCCTTCCACTGAGAAGCCTCCTTCCATACTTTTTGAGGAGAAATTTTCAGAAAATAATGATCATATATCGGATATTCCAAGAAACTCTCCTCTTAGCACATACAGAAAAATGAAAGATGAAATTATTGAATCTCAAATGCAAAAACACACACCGACTGCTCCCATGATTGAACAGAATTTTGAGGATGATATTTCGAGGATAAATAAGATATTCGAATTAATGGAGGATAGATTTTGAAAATTTATCGACCGATTAATTTCACTCTTAGGGAGCTCGGATATAAAAATGGATAAGGAAAATATTGAATCTCATATTGACAATTTTGATGATATTCAGAAACCTAGGGACGATTCTGAAAGACATATCTTGTCAATGGACTCCTCCTTGGTGTTGAGGAGAAAGACCAAGAGCCACACAGTGAAGCGGTTGCCCAGATTTGACTGTGGAATCAAAGATACAATTTTCACCCATGCTCAAATTGATGACGATTCACCGATCAATATCCTCCCGACCTCTGTATTTTACGAACTCAAACTTGGACCGATCAGGAAGATACGAGAGATTATTCAATTGGTTGTCCAATCGATAAAGTGGCTAAGAGGAACCATTTCTGTCATCATAAAATTCTAAGGTGCTCCGCTCAAAGTGGATTTCATGATCATTGATATTGAGCATCAAGGAAAATTCACCCAGTCTCCAATTATTCTTGGAAAGCCATTCTTAACATTGTCTAAGGCAACTATTGAGTATGAGACTCGAGAAATCAATTTTACAGCATTAGAAGCACTTCGATCTCACCCAATCTTTGAGGAACCACGGTTTTCTGAGGCAACCCACGAAGTCCTCGACAGCCGTAGCCACCAAGCGGTAGAAGAGCCCTACCCCATTGCTACATCTGAGATAGCGGTTGTTGATGAGACAATTGGTATAGAGACTCTCCCCCCTGCTCCATTCCCAGCTGCGCTCACCATGGAGAATCAAGTACATGAATCATATGATCCGGAGACTTATGCATGGTCGCATCCTGGGTCAACTTATTCTTACTACCTTGATCACATCAACTCGATACAGGAATGCTCCAACATCAAATTAATTGAGAACGAACATGCAGAGACTCTCCCCAGTATTTCAATTCCTGCGTATCTCACAATAGAAGAATGTTTCTTATATGATCCTGAGACACATGCATGGTCGCACCCTGGGGTAAACTACTCTGAATACCTTGACCAAATCATCCCAAATCATGAGTGCACTAGTATTAAGAAGACTAATAACAAACACGCATGACGAACACCGACCAAGGAGAAGAATTCCAACGGTTATTCATCTGAAGACTCAAGTAGACCGACACCTTCACGCAACAAAAGACTACTCCATCAAAAAAAAGTCACCTTTGACCTTTCGGAAGAGGAATCAGTTGATGATCCCTCATCTAATCCAGAAAAGGTAATCTACATGAGTGGGGTATGCTCGACAGTTCTAAAACAGTATCTTCGCAAGGATCCAAACTTCAATTCTCGTTGGACAACTCCCATTCCTCACTACTATTCATTAAAAGCCGATGCTCCTGCTCTCATCAAATACACTGGAATTATTTCTTATGAGCTGACTGAGAATGGTGCTTCAGAGTATTCATCCGATGACAAATCGTTTGATCCCAAGAAGGAACGAATTCTAAGAAAACAACTGAAGAAACAAAAAGACAAGAATATCTGGAGTGTGTCCACTTTCAAATACTATTCCTCTGAGGATAATTCCGATGATGGTTACCTTTCATCTGACTCATATGCTTCATCAATTATCCATCATGACTTTTATGAGGATAACACTGATAATAGTTGTGAATCATATGCTTCATCTCCGTCTCGTCATTACGATCTCCCACCGCAGGCTCAAAAAAAGATCGACCGGAAACCACCTTAATCATCGGCTACCCACCCTCCCTCCCAACCACATAGGTCTCATTGTACATCTTATTCCTCTACTTAGGCCAAGGCCTAAATATGGGGGGGGGGGGCGATGCCATCTGTATATACCATTTCCCTCATCACACTCCTTCTCACGATCGCCTCATTTCCACCCTTCTCCTATACTTAGGCTGATCAGAGCCTAAGTATAGGGGAAACCGGTGCCCATATATATATGCTCTCCTCATTCACATGTCCCGACCGTTTCATTTTTTTGCTCTTCTTCTATACTTAGATGTTTACGGTCTAAGTATAGGAAGGTAGACAAATCTGTTTTTTTCTTTTTCTTTTTCACTCTCTTACGCTTAGCCTGAGCTATGTCTTCTTTACGCTTTTTGTGCTCTGAGGACACAACACTTGCTAAGTATAGGGGGGTCTGTATACATACTATTTATATATTTTACCCATATCTCTTACTTTCACGTAAGTCTATATGTATTTATAGGGTGGGTAATTAATTTGAAAAAAAAATAAAAAGAGTTTTTCTACTAACACTAATTGTGTCCAACCCAAAATTTTTGAAAAAAATGGCTTCTTATTCATTTTTGCTTAAAAAATCCCTTGCATAAAAATAAAAAAAAATCACAAAAGGAAAAAAATGTGTCTGCATTTCACACACCTGCACTTCATCCAGCATTTCATTTGCATCTGTGAAAAGTCTTTGGATTCTGAACCAAGTTATGAGCAGAAACCGATAGTGGATGGACTTGACCTTAATCCACCTAATTTTCAGATGAACTTCACCGAGAAATAGGATTTTAGAAGCTTCATGTCTTTGACTTAATTCTATGAGTTCCACATGACAATGTGCAGCGTTTGACTCCTAGTGTCTAACCTGGTCTCTTCATTATGGGTACAACTCTGGAATAGGGAATTAATTTGTACTCTCACACTATGCACTTAGCTCAACTCAAACGGGATGTTGGAAGACTGTGTGAGTTTCTTTTCTGGTAGCGTGGGAATCTAAAGACCGGAGTACGGGTTGAAATAAAGCTTCCGAAAAGAGATGGACGGCTGGACACAATTTTTCTAAGACCCAAAAAAATGTACGGAAACAAAACGATTCTATATCCGTAGGTGCACAACAAGATCCAAGCAGAACCACCAAAAATCCAAATACATAGAAGCCACTACCAAATAAATATCTGACCAAAAAGGTCCAAGCTTCAAGAAAACCTACAGATCTTGGTCGAAACTCGGCTACACTAGCCAACTTCACAAGGAGAGGTGACTACACTGGCCACCCTCCAGTTCTTTTCTCCTTCTTCTAACTTCTCCCTCAATTCGATTGTGAACACATCGCAATAGACCTTAGAAGGAAATACCTGACTCCCCGAGGACAAGTTACTGGAGAGGAGGTTTGCATGGTAGTCCGGTATTCTGCATGGGAAGATCTAAAACCTTTCACACACATGAGTCATTTGTTCAATGTTCATTGGGTATGCTTTGGGAAGAGGATTGATCTAAGATGACTTCTAAGCCGAAACTGTGACAATGATGTGTTTTTTGAAGGCTGTTGATTTTAAATTTCTAAATCTCATAGAAGTTTCACCAAACTAATAATCCAAAGGCCGAGTCTAGTTTTATTTTCACCTTCAGCTCCGTCTTAGTATGGAACCCAATCTCATTTCACCTCATGGCATTTCTTTTGATGCTCAGGGACGAGCATGGTTTAAGTATAGGAGGATGATGAATCTCAGATTCATCACTCTAAAACTCATTAATGAAGTTTAAATCCCTCAAAATCGTCAGCATTTCTTCTCTTATTATGCATAATTATCATTCATGCATGTTTTAATAAGAATTGCATTTTATCCTTTATTTTTGCACAAAATAAGAAGCCAAAAATCCCAACCAAAATTGACCTGTAAATAGCTTAACTTTTATGATTTTTAACTAATTCATGCTAACTCCGAATGGCCCAAAACCATCCACTGTGTACATATCACTAACAAGAATAAATGAAAAAATACAAAAAATAATTAACCCAAATAACTGGACAAAAAACCAAAACCCTAGTTTCAGGATTTTCGGACTAAAACAGTCATATCATCCCCATCCAATGTCCGTTTTAATCCTACTCATTTTTAAACTAATGTACATTCAATTACCTTCAAAACAAGACCAAGTTCAAGTGAATCGGAGCTCGTATGTGAAAGTTGGGTTTTGGGCCTCTTTTGTACATACTGTATTTTAACGGTTTTTGAACTAGTATTTTATGTACATAATTAACCTATTTTATTTCATTTCTTTTTCATTTGTCTTATTTGATAAAAGTTTTATTAAAATACGCAAAAATCCAAGCCCAAACTGAGCTTGAAATCAAAGAAGCTAACAAAGTCCGAGTATTCACTAACTGCGTGTACAAGATTGGTGTTTTTCATGTTTTATTTTATTTCTTCTTTTTCTTAATTAAATAAAAATCCAAAAAGTTAGATTAATGTGTAAATATTCATCTTTGATTTTATCATATTTTTTCCAGATTTTTATCTACTTGAAAAATGACAAAAAATATAAAACCCAAAAATCTAGGTATTCTATGTACATGGGATACCCTAAAAATATCACTATGTGCAATTGACCGATTTTTTTTTGGTGTCTTCATGAAAGTTAAAGATCTCATCTAGATGAATAATTTTTATGAAGAAACTTTTTCGATTCGAGGTCGTTTGCTATTTATTTTAGTTTTTTCAAAGTTTTTATTTTTTGATTTTTGTGGTGCAGACACGTGGCCGCTCCTGGAGCTGCCACGCATCAGCCATTTTTTGAGTTTTTATTTATTCATTTTTATAATATATATATATATATATTAAAAGCCCCGTATGTGCGTTGCACGTGCCTCCCAGGAACGTGCCACACACGTGCTCCGCCTCTACCCTACTGCCACGTGCACCCATCGTGGCCGTCCGATCTCGACCAATCGAATGACCACGGCTCATCGTCCCCGCCTAGCCTCAGTTCACATTCCCAATTTGCACTGCCGCATCCCGCGAATTTTGGCCTCCGATCTCCTCGTCGTGTATCTCACGGCCGCCCATCACTGATTCGCCTCCGATCCTAGATCTCGATCTCCTTCCAATCGAATCGCCGTCAACCACCCTTCCAAGACCGTCCTGCCCGTCGACCCTATTTAGGAACGTAACCACCCGCAATTTCAACCCATCTGTCATTCTGCTATTCAGCGCGACCGCCTGGGTGACAGACCGGCTCCTGATCATCAGCGAGATCCGAGGACCATCGTCCTTGTCGCAGCGCCACCCTAGCATACTGCTATGCTCCGTCCCTCCTTCGATCGACCGTCGAGCCACCGCTACATCAACGCCATCAACTAAGCCCTCAGTCACGTCTTCTCCACCAGCGTCGACATCGCCGATCCGCCGCCACAGCTCCAGACCTTCATCGATGGCGTCTTCATCACCTCTGCCATACGTTCTTCGTCAACGACAACCTTCTGCAACCTCATCCTCCATGTCGGCCGCTACTCCTCCACATCCACCAACCAACGACCGCCGCAGGGGGCGGTGACGCTCCTCTAGCGATGCTGCCACCCACCGGGCTCCAAACCCGAGACCCCCCATGCACGTGCCTCAGGGAATGACATCAGCCTCCCTCTAGGGGTGACGTGCTGCGCACGTGACCTGCATGGAAAATTTCGATATGGCCCCCGATGGTCCTCCTATTTACACATTAGCCTGCCTACCAGAGGGTGCGTGCCATACACGTGCCCCTCTAGGATTTTTGCAATCGAACCCACAAGGGTTTAGGTATTCACATTTTCACCCCTACTTTGCATTTTATTTTATTTTTTAAATTATTGTAATATTGACCTATTACCTCTGTGTTCCCTCACTATTTTGGACCTCTACGTTGCACTATTTTTATTATCCAAAAAATAGCATTTTGTTCCTCTCTTAGTTCTCTACATCTTGATATATTGTGGACATTTTTGTGATCAATGATTAGTTAATAATTAATTATTTTACGGAAAATTACATACTTTGCCCATTTTGTGCTTCAAAATTTATAATTGATTAATCGTTGCTCTAAAAATTCCTAAAAAAGCACAGATTGTAGAATTAATTGTGTTTAAGATTGAGCCCAAAAAGAATTGCATTTTCATGCATGGTTTGCCTCATAAAAATCATTTTGCATATTTCAATATTTGATTTTTAGTACGTGTTAAATCTCACATTTTTGAGATTTAGGATTTTTCTCAGATTCATAAAATTTTATCTCTTGAAAATAATTAGATTTAATTTTTTTATAATTAAATATTAAAATTCACTTCATTTACATTTAAAAATTCATAAAAAAATTTATTTTGCATCCAAAAATTCTAAAAAAATTATAGTGCATTCACTTCATCATAATTATCATCTTGGCTAAGTTTCATATTTTCAGACATCGTTTGATTGATATTTACATTTTAGTCCCTAAAATATGCTAAATATACATTTTGCATCCTTAATTGCATAAAAAATTACAAAAAAGTGGCCGCCTCAAAAACCGTGCATGAACTTTGATAGACAAAACTCTAGGTTGTTCCTTTGCCTCCTTGTGTTCAACCTTGGGACTTGTCCAAGTAAAATAAACATAAAACCACACGATTAAAACTTAAATAAATAATTGTGGTTATTTCTTGACCGATTCCGATTGCCAGCCTATAATGAAATGACATATTTTTAAGCACACGACAATAGACGACGCATTTTAACATAGACAATTCACGAACCATCAGGGGCTAAATCCTTTCCATATCTGGAAACTTAAGGACAAACACCTAATAACCGAGATTTTGGCGAGGGTCAAAATATGTCTCACACAAGGCGGAGACAAAGTCCTTGTGTTGACCACTCACGAAACCCCAATTAATAAACAAATAACCCACAATAATTAATCAAGCAATGAATTACCAAAAAATGTGGAGTTAAAATTTAGTATAACTCTACAGTAAAAGTGTATAGGTGTAAGTACGTGTAGAGGTCGAACACTTGGAGCAAATAGGAGGAGGTATAATAAATGACAAAAATTCTATCATGTATCTCTTGTCCATTTTATTATTTTTATGGGTTTTCAATTTATTTTTAAATTTTATTTTTGATTTTATAATTGTCTATTTTGATTTTTAATTTTCTGATTTGACATTTTTCTTTTTTATATTTTATATTTTTTTATATTTTCTTTTTAATTTAAATATAATATATATGTATAAATACAATATTGTTTATATATAGATACTATATAGATAAAATCTGTAAAAATAGTCAAAATATAATAAATAATATATTTTTGAGATTTTTATATTTTTCTAATTTTGTTAATTATTTTTCAGGAGTTTTTACTAATTTTATATATTTTTGAAGTCAAAAAATCCCAAATATGGGATTAATAAATAAACAAAATTGATTTGGTTTTACAAATAATAAATAAGTCCTAAAATTACCCAATTAATTTTAATAAATAAATATTAATATATAGCTAATTATAAAATAGAAAAACATATTTTTGGTATTTTTGTAGAATTTTTATATTTTTTGTTGGATTTTGGAGCTTCTGTTTTTTTAATTTTCTTTTTTTATTTTTAGGAATTTTTGTTTTTTGGAATCAATAAATATCAAAATATACCATATATGATTTGTTTTGGAATTTTTCAAAATGTTTTTATATTTTTTAGTATTTTATAATTTAGATAAGGATTATTTAGGCTCCTTTTTAATTTTAATAAATAGATTAAATGCAAAAAATGCAAAGGACATGTGGCGTGTAAGTACAATGAATGCGGCATCTAATCCTATTTTTTCGTATTTTTAGGAACTCATTAGATATTTTTAATAATTAGATAAAAGCTATATAAATAAAAGTCCTAGTAGAGGCATAACTATAAATAAAATAAACATTAGGGGTATAGGCTTAATTTTCGGAACATAATAAAACATTTATTTAATTTTTATATATTAATTTATAATATACAAAGATACCAGGGTTTACTTTGTAAAATTTCCATCATCACGTGGGGATTGCACGTGATGCTGGCAGGGACCAAAGTGCAAATACATAAAGATCGGGGCTTAGATGCAAAATGCCCTATTTTTTTACAATGTAAACTTTTATTTACAGAACTAATTATTAAATACAAAAAAGGCAGGGGTTGGATATGTAATTTACCCCTAATAAGGCACGATCCGATGGTTGGATCTTCTTCACCTGGACACGTGTCGTCCTCTCCACGCCCGATGACAGTTCATGTATCAATGGCCAAGATCAGATCGCTGATTGCGATCAGACAGTGATGGTGCTACGTCATCCAATGGCTCTGCTGCAATCTGGGGCTCCTCGATCGGACGACGCTGGGCAGGTCAGGAAGAATTGGGAAGAAGGTCACCTAAGGAGACCTTTGATCAATCAGTGTGTGCTCCTTTGGCCTTCTCTGAAGCCGTCGAATATCTCCGAGCGTTCCTGGGAGTTCCTGCGTCAGCTAATGGTCTCCACGAGGCATCTGGAGCTCCGTCGAGCTCAAGCAAGGTCAAGGAAGGATGCGAGCTTCAAGTGTCTGTTCTTCGCAAAAAAATCGACACCCTTTGGAGTCCTTTGGTCCTCCAACCTTGCAAGAACGTTAAGTGCGAGACAAACAAGTGGTGAGGGCCTCATTTGGTCGAAATGGGTGGAAAATGAGCGCAACGGAGGTCTCTGACGAGGATGGTGGAGTTGGAGACCTGATCTTCATATCTAAGGGGGATCTGAGTGTATGGAGGTTCTTGGGATGTGGGGAAAATGATATGGAACGAAATGATGGTGGTAGGAGAGTCGGAGATAGAGCGATACACAGTGAAATCGTTCGTCGGAGCGGAGCTCCGCCGAACTACGAATAAGCGATTCTATGCTAATTACCTTGGTTACAACTTAAACTAAATGCATAATCAAAACACTGGTAACAAACTCTATCTAAAATAGTGAAAAGTGCAGCTTGTACCTGGTCGGAGCCAAGGAGCAGAGGTGGTCGCCGGAGCGGATCATCGTGGGTGCACCTCCACCCTCCATCGACCGCCACAAGCTCAGAGGATGTCCTCCTGTTACGAGGATGCTCGCTTTGGCCGAGTCATGGGGCTTCAGGGGGTTTAAGATGACTAAAATTGAGAGGGACGAAGGAGGTTCTTATTTATAAACAATAGGAGCACCCTTATTTGACCGGCCTAAGTCGATGATTCGAAGCTATGTACACTGTGTACTAGGTGTGGGCATGGACGATGATTGATATGAGAGTAATTCCCTTGAAGACATTGGAGTCGATGGATGGCTGGATCATGCACGAAAAATTAGCGGAAGTCGTGGGGATAAGACACTTTTGACGGACCATGTAGCAGATGGGATAGTTGACCAGAGGTCAACAGTCCTTGCGCAGCCATTGGGAAACGCAGGCCACAAAACTATAAAAAAGGAAATTTATTTAAAAAATAATTAACTAAAAATAGTAAATGATTTTATTAATTTTTGTGTATAAAATAAAAAAATGCTTATTATTTTGTTTAGTATTTTTGTGATTTTTATTTTTTGGTGTATTTTATTAGTAGTTAATTTTTAATAGTGTATTTATAGGTATAATTACCTATATTTTGTACATTTTTATTTTTATTTTGTATATTTTATTTTATTATTTTATTCTTTTTATTTTTAAAAATTTTTAAAACCTATTTTTGTGAGTATAAATATATATTTTTTTATTTTTATGATATAATTTGTACACTTAAATAAATAGATATGTGAATTGTATAAGTATATTTATAGGTATTTTACCTATGTTTTATATGCATCTTTTTTTAATGTATTTTATCACATTTTATTTTGGTTCTGTATTTTTAATAGAATATGAATAATATTTAGAATATTATATAATTCTAAAAGAATAAAGAATTAAAGAATAATTTCCCCTTTTATTTATATACATGTATAATCATAATTGTTTTACCTATATAATTACATAGACTTATTTTATTTTTCATTTTTTTTGATTTTATTCTGATTTTAATATGCACACGTGTTATGTATAATTTTTACAAAAATATAAAAATGTGATTTCGTAAAAATAATGAGCGATTAATAAAATGAATATTTTAATCAGTTGAATGTATAATAGGGGTCAAAAATCTAACTTTCACACAGTAACTCCAAAAAATATAAAACCACCACCATTAAATAGCTTGTGAAGGATTATATACAATTAAAGGTGATTTAGTTATGTTTTGAGTTTTTATTTGATGGATATGGGTTTATGAAGTTTGGTTTCTGGCTTTTTACTTTGTGTAGAAAATGAACACTGTATATTATTTTTGTACAAACTCAATTTTTGTTTACATTATTATCCACAACTTTCATGTACAAAGTTTCTTTATTTGATGAATAAATAATAAAGAATAAAATAGGTGTCAAAAATGAATAAATAATGAATAAAAGAATTTAGGTTTTATTATAGTTTTGGCCCTTATCTCCCCCTACTTTATTCCTTGTCGACCAATTCAATTCTTGACTTGGTCTCGGGGTTTGGGGTCATAAAATATTCTCAATATTTTATTCCTTCTTCTTTTCTTCTCTTTATTCTATAATTTTGGCATTAAATTGGTATTATTTATACAATAAATGTAATAAATATTGGAGACTATTTTGTACAAATTAATGCCATTTACCTGCATTAGCTAGGATTTTTAAGGCCAAAAAGATAGAATAAAGGTGATGAAATGGAGATTCATCACCCCCTATACTTGCCTTTGCTAGTCCCTAGCAAACACTTATGCAATAAGTATAAAAAGAATTTAGATGAAAAGAAAAAGAAAAAGAAAAAGAAAGAGTGAAGAGAATTGTTTTTATTTGTAAAACTCGTCCTTACAAAATCAAAGTTTGGAGCTCAGGTTAGATCTTGATGTGAGAATGTGTGTGGAACCTGATTGGGAACCAAATTTAGAACACAACACAGCTTTCAAGAGACACAAAACTCGGTTCAACCCACCTTAATAGCCAAGTCAGAACTAGCCTACATCATACGCGAACCCTTATGACTATGAAGTTGACTTGCACAATGTAAGTGACAGTGGCTCTCCCCAATTGAAATGACAAAGGAACTGACTTCTCTAGAATGACAACCCAATGATTCCCCAATCCAACACTCTGTCCTCGAGGAGCGGGGTATTCCCTTCTAAGTTCAAGTGGCATCCAACTCAAGAGGAGAAGGTGAAGAACAGAATGGACGGTAGACAGTGTAGCTACCTATCCCGGGATGCATGACCAGTGTAGACAAGTCATCCAGCTGCAGACTCACATGGTATAACTTTGATGCTCAAGCTTGCTTATTTTCTCCACAACATATATGCATTCTCCGACAGACATTTTATTTTTATTTTCAGGCATGTTCACCTTTTTTGAGTTTTTTTAAATACTATTTACAACAACATTTACATAAGGAGTTTTTCCTCTTGAGCCAGAAGACTATCCCTCTTTTGATGCTTTATTGCAACCCGCACTCTCCTATCTTTAGACTTCATTGGAACTGGACAAGGTTGGGTGCACTTCCCTCCCTAGACGAGGATGAATGTTTCCACCCATGCGCGTCTCAGACTGGCAAATCCAACCCCCTCACCACTCCAACTGAGTTGAGCCAAGTGAAAGGTGCAAGTGTCCAAGTTAGGTCACGACCGGTAAGAGTCATGCGTGCATCTCAAAAAGTTCTAGTTAGTCAGTTGAGGTGATTTGAACCCAATAGTTTGGGTCTTTAGTGGGTCTATTTATAGAAATTCATCATTTCTTCCATGTCATTGAAGGATATGGGATAATCCTCAAGCGCATCATGGAAGCGTGAGCGTCATATCAGATACGACAACGAACGACAAGTCGAACTAGTTGTTTGATGCAACAGAATCTAAAAAAAATTCATGCGATGAAACCACATGATCCAAAAACGATTCTCGGATCGTTTCATCTAGAACCACATCAAGTATAAAGGAATACCTCTTGAAGCATGGTTGATCGAGTCTCTACGAAAAGAGACCACATGTCTCAAGTCCGATCGTCGGAGAAGACGCTTGCGAGTGCGGGGATGAGTCACGTGATCCTCGCAATCCAACGAGTTGATCCAAGCATGGTGAGCTCCAGATCTCATCGTACGAGATCAAACACTTCTCCACGAGCGTAGCACTCCAAAGAATATGGAGAACCGAAGAACATTAAGGCGGCGGTGCGGTGGCAAAGTGACGACGAAGCTCTCCTCTAGGATTTGGTGGATGGCCACTAAGGAGAGAAGAGGAGAAGAGGCTTGACGTGTGGGAAGGGAAGAGAGAGATGTGCTTCTATTGCATAACCCTAGAGAGCATGGTATGCCTCTCTATTTATAGGGTTTGGGATGCATGGATCACAATCCATTGGACCCATAAAATCAATGGATGAGATTGATTTATGTTTAATCCAATGGTCAAGATTGTTGTTGGTAAAAAGCCAACAATAAATAATTTAATTTAGATTAAATATATTTGATAAATCAAATACAATTCAAACCTAAATTAAATCAAACAAATAATGAGATAATCAACATGGAGATTACATCTCCCCATGGAATATGGAGGACGACCACCAATTCCATATAGGACTTGGTAGTTGTCCACTTGTTTCCATGTTGAGGTAATCTCATGAAATCTCATGAGGTTGCATATCTCCATGAAAATCTCCATTATTTATTCCAACAACTTTTGTTGTGATTTATTCTTCAAAAATAATTCATAATTAATTTTGAGAATATTGCAATCTTGCCATTGGAAATTTGTGAATCACATTCACAACCTAAAACAAAATATAATTTACATTTTTAATTAATTACACAATGTTACACATCAATAATTAATTAACAAATATAAATTATAATTAGTTATCTCTAATACATTATAAATCACATTTATAATATATTATGAATAATTGGATATTGCTATCCACATTATACTTATCCACAATAATTAAATATCATTTAATTATAATGGATAATTTCCACATGCATATAGATAATTAAATCATATTTAATTATCATTCTCTTAATGCTTAGATATAATTCAATTATGGAATTATTCTTGAATACTTTCAAGAATAATGCGATTTCTCCGCAGATACTTGGAGATAAGGACATGGCGATTGTATTGTTCCATGTATAGTGACTTGGATATTGATATCATATCTCAAATGAAGATCTCATGGACCTCCCATAGATGCTTGATTAAATCAAGGCCGCAAACCTAATCTTCTCATTGCATCTGAATCTCATTCAGATCAATGTCCAATACATATACTAAGATTAGGTTACTTCTCTACTGAGAGGAGTCACTAAAATCCAAACCTGTTTCATCACTCCCTCGGAATGGAAGCGTCATGGTTATACAACCGTTTATGATCACATCACTCTCAGGTATTCCCAACACCTGTACATCCTGCATAATGGAAGACCTATGATCATCCTGAAGATATAGATCCGTTTTACACTGTCATCTTTAGGGTTTCATCACCGAGTTTCTCAATCTTGGTCATTGGGAATTGGTATAGATCATATGCTTCCCCAAAGCATATATCTTACCTTCAAATTCATGTCATGCTTCCAAAGAAGGACGACCATGCATGGAATTTGATCAGTCCCAATACCTCATGAGTGAGCTCATGTCTCCGGGTTCACATGTGAACCTGTATGATCCCTTTTAGAGAGTATTACTCATATGTCCTTACATGCACACCCGCTCGCCGGTGTATAGACCTTGGTTAGGTCATCAACCTATTGGTCTGCCAAATGTACATACTCAGGCATATAGTAACACATCTGTCTCTGGTCAGAGGATGTATGCCTATGTTGTGACGGTATTCAACATAGGTCTTTGGTCATCTCGATCTCGTCAAGTTAACCCATTGACTAAAATAATCTGACACCTCCGAATCACTATTCCTATGCAGAGGACCTGCATAAGGAGGTCGGTCAGATATCAGCCAAATGAGAAATGATTACCATCTCCTACTCAGGCTGGAGATCATCACTTAACAATCATTTGATGATGCTTAATGAGTCCTCTATCTAACTCCTTACATATTCATCCAAGCATCAACCTCTATGATTCAATCAATGAATCAACAACTGTATGATTATCAAGTTGAACATGGTACATAACCCTTATGGTACAGAGGGACCTTATAGTGCATTCATTCCATTCAACCTCAAAAAGGGAGTGAAAAGCAATCAATAACTTTTATTGATAAATCATTTATTACAATAACATTTATTGAAGGAATGGTTTGCCTCAAGCTCACATTGCTAACAATCTCCCACTAGCCCTCAGAACCATTCAGGAACAATCTTTAAACCCATACTTATTACATGCCAATCGAAAACCTTCTGTGTTAGAGGTTTGGTAAGAGGATCGCGGAGGCCAGCTTGGTGATGATGATATCACCACGCTTTTGAATCTCCTGAATGATGTGGTATTTCCTTTCCACGTGCTTGCCCTTTTGATGCCATCTGGGTTCCTTCGCCTGGGCAATGGCTCCCGTGTTATCGCAGAGTAACGGGATGGGAGTATCAGAGGAAACTACGCCAAGCTCCAAGATGAACTTGCGCAACCACACCGCCTTCTTTTGCAGCATCCAATGCGGCAATTTACTCGGCTTCTATTGTTGAATCTGCGGTAGTGTCCTGCTTCTTGCTTCTCCAGCTCACAGCACCATCGTTCAACAGGAATACAAACCCTGATGTCAACTTTCGATCATCAATATCCGATTGGAAGTCAGAATCTGTATATCCCAAGACTTGGAGATCACCATCTCCATAGACCAAGATGTAATCTTGCATCCGTCTTAGATATTTAAATATGTTCTTTACTGCATTCCAGTGTTGCTCTCCATAGCTATATTGGTAATGAATTACCAATCCCACTGCATGGCAGATATCTGGCCTAGTACACATCATGGCATACATTAAGCTTCCTACAGCTGATGCATAAGGGCATCCAGCCATGGCTTTCTTTTCCTCAACAGTTTGAGGAGCCATCCCTTTAGACAGGTGGATACCATGCCTTAAGGGAAGGAAACCTTCCTTAGAACTATCCATACGGAATCGTTCAAGAATCTTCTTAATGTATCCATGTTGTGATAATCCCAATATCCTCTCTTCTCGGTTTCTGAACAACTTCAGGCCTAAGATATAAGAGGCTTCTCCAAGATCTTTCATCTCAAAGGTATGTGATAGCCAAATTTTCACACTGGTCATCATCCTTGTATCATTCCCAATGATAAGGATGTCATCTACATAAAGCACGATGAACACAATGGCGCTCTCACTAAGCTTCTTGTACACACAAGGTTCATCAGGATTCTGCACGAAATCATAACTCTTTATGGTTTCGTCAAATATGATGTTCCCGCTACGAGAAGCTTGCTTAAGCCCATAGATGGATTTCTTCAGCTTGCATACTTTGCCATTCTCAATTATGAAGCCCTAGGGCTGCTCCAAATAGATATCCTCCTCAAGAAATCCATTGAGGAAAGCCGTATTGACGTCCATCTGCTAGATGTCGTAGTCAAGATATGCAACTACAACTAGCAACGTCCTGATGGATTTAAGAATAGCCACAGGAGAGAATGTCTCACCATAGTCTATGCCTTCTCTCTGTGTGTAGCCCTTGTCTACGAGCCGTTCCTTGAAAGTCTCTATTTTCCCATCAGGTCCCCTCTTTCTCTTGAAGATCCATTTACACCCAATGGGTTTTACCACTTTAGGTGGATCCTCTAGGGTCCATACACCATTCTTATGCATGGAGTCAATTTCCGACTTCATTGCTAGCATCCATCTATCCATGTCATGATCTGTGAGTGCTTCATCAAATGAAGTAGGATCATTGTCAGTCTCACTTGACACATGGAATCCATAATTTTCAGGCGGTGCAACCACCCTTGAACTCCTTCGAAGACGTATGGGTGTTTCATCTTTATTTATCTCTTCAGTTTCTGGTTCAGGAAGCTCAGAATACTTAGGGGATTCAATGAGTTCCTCTACTTCATTTTTGTCTTGACCTTTAAGGAAATCATTCTCCAGAAATTTCACATCTCTAGAAACAAAAACCTTTTGTGTCTCAGGGTCATAGAGCTGATATCCAATACCATCTTTAACATACCCAATGAAGTAATACTCACGAGTGCGAGATTCTAGCTTACTTGCATCCACGTTCTTTGCATGGACCAAGCAACCCAAACCCTCAAGTGAATAACACTAGGTTTGGTTCCATACCAAAGCTCATGAGGAGTTTTCAACACAGATTTTCTAGGAATATTATTCAGGATATATATTGCAGTCTCTACTGCATATCCCCAGAAACTAAGTGGTAAATGTGCTTTGCTCATCATTGAATGGACCATATCGATGATGGTCCTGTTGCATCTTTCAGAAACACCATTAAGTTGGGGAGTTCCAGGAGAAGTGAGATTGGAGACAATTCCATTTTCTTTAAGATATTCCTTGAATTCATCTGAGAGGTACTCGCCACCTCGATTAGATCGAATCCGTTTAATCTTCCTATCATATGGTTCTCAACCAAAGCCTTGAATTCTTTGAACTTTTCAAAGGATTCAGATTTATGACGTAATAGGAAGATAAACCCATATTGCGAATGGTCATCAATAAACGTCAAATAATATCGATATCTATTTTGAGTCGTGGTACTGAAGGGACCACATACATTGGTATGTACAAGGTCAATAATACCTTCGCATCTTGTAACCTTGTTACGGAAGGCATCGTAGTCATTTTACCTCAAATACAATGTTCACAGGTAAGAAAATATTGAACCTGTAGAAAATCTAAAGGTTCATCCTTTATCAATCTGTTGATCCTATCAACAGATAAATGACCAGCCTTTGATGGCAAATCATATTCGAATGATTTTTATTCTCCTTGGATCTTTTAGGGTTTTTATTAGTGGTTGTAACATTCATGACATGCTCATTAATGTGCAATTCATAGAGTCTACTAGAAGTCAAAATACCATCTGCAATATAATTATCATAATGATCTATGACTAATTTATTACAGAAAAGGAATGAATATCCGCTTCTAACAAGCTTAGATACATATATCAAATTCCTTCTGACTTCATGTACATAAAGACACTCTTTAAGTACTAGGACTCTACCACTAGATACTAATAGTCGACAGGTCCCGACGACGACTGTTGCAACACTTGCATCAAATCCCATTTGGATGACTATCTCCCCTTCTTCCAGATTTCTAGTTTCCTGAAACAAATGCAACAAATTGCATACATGAACATAAGCACCGGAATCAACAATCCAACTTACTTCTCATCCAACGAGAAAAATAGTTTCAATGATGAAAGTAGATTTCATACCTGTTGGGTCTTTACCTTTGTCGATCGACTTCAGGTATTCCGGACAGTTACACCTCCAGTGCCCCGGCTTCTTGCAGTGGTGACAGACGTCGGTTTTCTTCGACGCTATCAGTGTGGATGCATTGGAAGATGAGCCAATGCCTTGACTCTTCTTCTTTCTCTTCTGGGCCAGGCCCTTTCGAGAATCTTGCTTCTGACCGCGCTTCCCTCTGACATGTGCAACCATTGCACTGCCAACGAGACCATCTTTCTTCATTACGTCTTCTGTAGACTTTAATGCAACAAGAAGTCCAACGTTCGTCAAGTCTAACTTGTTCATGTGGAATGAAACCAAAAAATTATTGAAAGACTTGGGCAAAGACAATAGAATGAAGTCGGCTTGCATGTCTGCATCCATATTTTCCCCAAGGGTCTCCAGCTCAGACAAGTACCCAAATATTTTGAGTACATGCTCTCGAACTGAAGTTCCTTCTTACATCTTGCAGCGAACGAATTCTTTCATAATATTGTAACGCTAAGTGTGGTTAATGTCACCAAACATATCTTTCAGATTCTGCATTATTTCCTGGCATGTTCTCATCTCCACATGTTGCTTCTGAAGAACATTGGAGAGAGAACCCGGGATATAGCATCTAGCCAAGATATCATCTTCATCATACTTGTCATTGTACTGCTTTTCTTCCTTTGTTTTTGGGTTTTCATGCTTGTCTTTTGAGAGCACATAACTTATGCGCTCAGCCGAGAGAACAAGCTCCAAATTACGGATCCAATCTGAGTAATTCGGTCCGGTCAACTGGTTGACCTCCAAAAGCCTGCTTAGTGGGTTCATGGACTTCATTTTCTGAAATTAAAAATGCATTATATTAGAATATATAATCATACTTTCAAATTTATAATATTTGATTAAGGTATTTTGAATCAAATTGGTCTTGCTCTGTCAACTGTGAAAGTTTATTCCCTTAATTAATTTCAAGGTAAGAGATATACTTACTGCTATATCTCAAGCAAGAATTGGGATCTCCTCTTTATCTTTGTCATATCCCAATAATATGAGAACCTATGACTCCAATAAAGAGAAGCGGGAACACATTCCGCCTTACAAGTCCGAACTTGCATTTCCTAATTTGGTCTTTAACACCCGGGCCCTCCACCCCTAAGGTGATGTTGACCCGTCATTAATTGAACCAACCGTCAACAGGAATACAACTCGCTATGCACAATCCAATATCGCCCCAATAATACGAGGATCTGATATTGGGGTCACTACGCATACATCCTTACTCTTTTGAGAAGTGACGAGCCTGATCCAAATGGATCGTATGCAGGAGCTATCACTTCGGACAGGTGTTTCCTACATACAATATCTGGCGACGGAACCCTTCGCCTTGACGGGAGACCATGGATGTCACTTATGTGATCCTCTACCTCTTATTCAAATTTTAATCAATTATCATGAATCATTTTCATATAATTAATTCTTCCAAGGGAAATAATAACTCTATTCATAATAGAGTGTTTTAATTGGACATAATTAATTCAATCATATTAAATTAATTATCAATCTAATTCAATCAACAAACTTGATTGTTTTACTTGAATATATATATATGGTATTATCTCAAAGTACGTATTAATTCAAATTTTAATAAATAGAAAAATACACCTTGATTTCTCCAACATTATCGAGTCCCTACCCGTTGTCATGGCTAGTATCGACGGAAGTGGGACGGACCGCAACCGGTGCGACCCGCTACCCCAATGCTCCCCGACTAAATACCATATCCACCTCAGGAAAGGATATCACCAAACATATCAATGTGTACTTGAGATGATCATCGGTTCTTCAATCGAAATTTTACCATATAGTAATAATCAAAATATTTTTTGATTATAAGGAAATTTGCTAGACAAATTCCCAATCCTATTCAAGCAAGTTGTTTGTTGATCGTGTTTCCAATTATGATCTAGATCAATCTAATCAATTTATTGGTTGAGGCCAAGTCAATTAAGGAAATAATCATCATTCAATATTTCTCAAATATTTTCCATAATTATTTCATGAAATTAACAATTATTTTCACTAATTGATAATCACATGGTTCTTGATTAGGAATGTAATTTAAACAGTGACCCTACTTACTAAAATTAACACATCTCAATCAATTTAAATCCAAATTAGACAAAATAAATTGTCAAAGATTGCTAATTTAATTTAAGACAGACTCTAAGTGATATTTTAAGCATTTCTAAGTGGATCAAAACAGTAATTAACTCATTAATCATGTTAAGATTCACAGTTCCCGCAACAGTGAATATATGTTCATTAAAACAACCATATCTCGAGCAAATGGAATCCAAATTACGTAAACTCAGATCCTATGGCTTCCTTATTTAATAGAAAACAAAATCCAAGTGATTAATTCGTATTTAAACATTTTAAACAGGGCCGAATTCATTCACTAAACATATTTGCGAAAATCAAATGCGACAAAAACTTTCGCAACCTTAACGAACCCAAGTTGACCTAGGTTTAATCGTATCCAAAACCTTCGACCTAAGGCTCTGATACCACTTGAAGGTTATGGGATAATCCTCATGGAAGTGTGAGCGTCGTATCGGATACGACGACGAACGACTAGTCGGACTAGTTGTTCGATGCAACGGAATTTTAAAAAAATTTCATGCGATGAAACCACATGATCCAAGAATGATTCTCGAATCATTTCATCTAGAACCACATCAAGTATAAAGGAATACCTCTTGAAGCATGGTTGATCGAGTCTCTACAAAAAGACACCTCCTGTCTCAAGTCCAATCGTCGGAGAAGACGCTTGCGAGCGCGGGGATGAGTCACGTGATCCTCACAATCCAACGAGTTGATCCAAGCACGACGAACTCCTGATCTCATTGTACGAGATCGAACACCTTCTTCACGAGCGTAGCACTCCAAAGAAGATGAAGAACCGAAGAACGTCGAGGCGGTGACGTGGTGGAGAAATGACGATGAAGCTCTCCTCTAGGGTTTGGTGGACGACCACCAAGGAGAGAAGAGGAGAAGAGGCTTGATGTGTCGGAACGGAAGAGAGAGATGTGCTTATATTGCATAACCCTAGAGAGAATGGTATGCCTCTCTATTTATAGGTTTTTGGGATCCATGGATCACAATCCATGGGACACATAAAATCAATAGATGAGATTGATTTATGTTTAATCCAATGATCAAGATTGTTGTTGGTAAAATCCAACAACAAATAATTTAATTTAAATTAAATATATTTGATAAATCAAATACATTTCAATACTAAATTAAATCAAACAAATAAGGAGATAATCAACGTGGAGATTACATCTCCCCATGGAATATGGTGGACGTCCACCAATTCTATATAGAACTTGGTAGCCATCCACTTGTTTTCATGTGGAGGCAATCTCATGAAATCTCATGAGATTGCATATCTCCATGAAAATCTCTATTATTTATTCCAACAACTTTTGTTGTGATTTATTCTTCAAAATTAATTCATAATTAATTTTGAGAATATTGTAATCTTGTCATTGGAAATTTGTGAATCACATTCACAACTCAAAAGAAAATATAATTTACATTTTCAATTAATTACACAATGTGTATCCAATACACATCAATAATTAATTAACAAATATAAATTATAATTAGCTCTCTCTATTAAATTATAAATCACATTTATAATATACTATGAATAATTTGATATTGCTATCCACATTATTCTTATCCAAAATAAATAAATCTCATTTAATTATATTGGATAATTTCCACTTGCATCAAGATAATTAAATCATATTTAATTATCATTCTCTTAATGCTTAGATATAATTCAACTATGGAATTATTCTTGAACACTTTCAAGAATAATGCAATTTCTCCACAGATACTTGGAGATAAGGATAGGGCGATTGTATTGTTCCACATATAATGACTTGGATATTGAGATCATATCTCAAATCAAGATCTCATGGACCTCCCATAGATGCTTGAATAAATCAAGGCCGCAAACCTAATCTTCTCATTGCATCTGAATCTCATGCTGATCAATGTCCAATACATAGACTAAGATTAGGTTACTTCTCTACTGAGAGGAATCACTAAAATCCAAACCTATTTCATCACTTCCTCGGAATGGAAGCATCATGGTTATACAATCGTTTATGATCACATCACCCTCAGGTATTCCCAACACATGTACATCTTGCATACTGGAAGACCTATGATCATCCTGAAGATATAGATCCATTTTACACTGTCATCTTCGGGGTTTGATCACCAAGTTTCTCAATCTTGGACATTGGGAATTGGTATAGATCATATGCTTTCCCAAAGCATATATCTTACCTTCAAATTCATGTCATGCTTCCAAAGCAAAACGACCATGCATGGAATTTGATCAGTCCCAATACCTCATGAGTGAGCTCATGTCTCCCGGTTCACATGTGAACCTGTATGATGCCTTTGAGAGATCGTATTACTCATATGTCCTTACATGCACACCAGCTCACCGGTGTAAAGACCTTGGTTAGGTCATCAGCCTATTGTTCTGTCAAATGTACATACTCAGACATATAGTAACACATCTGTCTCTGGTCAGAGGATGTATGTCTATGCTGTGACAGTATTCAACATAGGTCTTTAGTTATCTCGATCTCGTCAAGTCAACCCATTGACTCAACTAATCTGACACCTTTGAATCACTATTCCTATGTAGAGGACCTGGATAAAGATGTCTATCAGATATCAGCCAAATGAGAGAGGATTGCCATCTCCCTCTCAGGCTGGAGATCATCACTTAACAATCATTTGATGATGCATGATGAGTCCTCTGTCTAACTCCTTAGATATTCATCCAAGCATCAGCCTCTATGATTCAATCAATGAATCAACAACTGTATGATTATCAAGTTGGCCATGGTACATAACCCTTGTTATACAGAGGGACCTTATAGTGCATTCATTCATTCAATCTCAGAAAGGAAGTGAAAAGCAATCAATAACTTTTATTGATAAAACATTTATTACAATAACATTTATTGAAGGAATGGTTCGCCTCAGGCTCACATTGCTAACAATCTCCCACTTGTCCTTAGAACCATTCAGGAACAATCCTTAAACCCATACTCATTACATAGTGGTTACAAACCTTCTATGTCAGAGGTTTGGTAAGAGGATCAGCAACGTTGTTGGCGGAGGCCACCTTGGTGATGATGATATCACCACGCTTTTGAATCTCCCGAATGATATGCTATTTCCTTTCCACGTGCTTGCCCTTTTGATGCCATCTTAGTTCCTTCGCCTGGGCAATGGCTCCCGTGTTATCGCAGAGTAACGAGATGGGAGTATCGGAGGAAACTACGCCAAGCTCCAGGATGAACTTGCGCAACCACACCGCCTCCTCTGCAGCATCCGATGCGGCAATGTACTCAGCTACCGGGGACAAGAGACTGAAAATGAAACCAAGAACCGGTAGAGAAAGCAGAACATCGGCTCATAAGGAAGGAATGTGCGATCATAACCGATACTGTAGGACTTGGAGGAGGAAAGAACAGTACATACGCCTCCAAATCGATCATGGTCTCCGAAAGGTATAAAAAGTAAAGAGTAGGAGACAGAGGATGATGTGTGGTATCCGATGATCACATAGAATCATAAAGTCATAGGAATACACCGAACAACACAATACATGGCTCAACCCGCAAGGGTCCTCAAGGTGAGCAGGATCAGAGAACAATCAGAAGAATGACTCCGTGCTCCAATAGAGAGGAGACACAACCAGGGAGGAGATGAAACACCAAAATCAGCAAACACGACTTCATGCCCCTCCAAAAAGGAAGCAGTAACAGTGAAGCCGAGTACCTAAAATATGATGTACCCTCCCGCAGATAACCCTCAATTAGTAATACATGGTAGTCAATGAATAATCGGAATAGAAGCTCACTCTTGCGAGGGTCGTCAAGGAGAGCAGACTCAAAGGAGTGAAACAGAATGGTCTCGGTAGACACAGATTGTCTACAAACAGAAGAGACTGACAGATCAAGAAAATGTGACAGTGTCCTGCAGACAACCCTCGGGTAGCGTACTGCCATCTAAGCATCGAGTTATCAGAGAAAGATGGCTCGTCCTTGCGAGGACTGTCACGGAGAGCAGACTCAAAGGAGTCTAGTCAGATGGGTCCCAAGATCCAACAGATCGGATAAACCACGAAACAGCGGGGACTGGAGAATAAGTCAGACAATTCAGTTCTGTGCTCCCACAAATAGGAGACACAGTCAGAAAAGGGAACCTAGCATAAAGAAAATGTTTCATCCTCCCACAGATAGTCCTCAGGGAGATGATGCAAACTAGGCATGTAATAGACAGATCAGATCTCATCCTTGCGAGGGTCGTCAAGGAGAGAGGTCTCAAAGGAGCTGGATCCATCAGACGGATCCACAGGGGTGGTCTCGGTAGATGATATATTGGCTACCAACAGAAGAGACCAGCAGATCAATAAACTGTCATAGTCTCTCGCAGATAACCCTCAGAGAGCTCTATGAACTAAGCAATGAAATGATGAAGCTCATCCTTGCGAGGATCGTCAAGGAGAGAAGACTCAAAGGAGTCCATGAAATTGGCCTTGTGCACCTACAGATCGGGTGCACAATCAGTAGGGAGGCCAAACATTCAAAACAGATGACTTAGCTTTGTGCTCCAACAGAAAGGCAGCACAGTCAGTGAGTAGAACCGAGCGTAGAGAAAGTGTTGCATCCTCCCACAGATAGTCCTCGGGGAGATGATGCAAACTCGGTCAATCACAACATGGGTTTGCTGGCATCAAATCTCAGGTCCTCAAAAGCAATCAATCAATCATTCCTCAGGAGGGCATAAGATCGTGTGAGGGATAAAAAATCAGGTCGATCATGGTATGTCCCTCAAGTCAATCAAATCGAGCTAAGATGACACACAAGATAATCATGAATCCTCATAGTGCATGGATGGATAATAGAAGCATGAGATCGGGGATGGGGTCAATCAAGAAGATGAGAGACATCATGTGGGTTCCGCACACCATCGCTCTGAAGCACAAATGAGAATAATCAATCAATCCTCAAAATCAAGATGGTTGGAATCTCAAAATGGATAGATCAATCAAAGCGCATGGAATCTTCATCAAATAATCAGAATTCATCACATCCTTAATCCGGTGTGCGAGATCAAAATCATCAAATAAAGGATCACACCTAATAATCGTGCATCATCAAAGTCCACAATAAGCTCCTATGCACATATCAAACATCAAATCCACCATGATCTCAGCGTCCTCGAAACATGCCTGACTTACTCTAATAATCAATGTAAGTCAAAATCCTCGATGTGGGAGATACCTACCAACACAGCAATCCCGGGTAATAGAAGAGATGATACAGAGGATACGGGGAGGGTGGACAAGAAGAGAGACCGCAAGATCCGACGAAGATGATTGAGCTCTAGAGCCAATATCACGACTCAATGCAAATGCGAAGATACATGTATAAGAGAGGTAGAGAGACTCAAAGATGAAAAAAATGGATGACTCACACGGATGGGACCGACAACTCAAAGATATATGAAAATGCAAATGGAGATCAAGTCACAAGCAATACTCAAAGCAAACCCCCGATTCACCTACTCAACACAGTGAATATCGAGATGTGGTCTTTTATCTTGTCAATTTTAGAGTTAGGTGATCATCACAAAGTTGCACACACTGATGATAAGCTTGGGATTTGGACACTAATCCTTAGTGTGTATGTAGGAATAAAATGCGCATACAAGGAGGGGGTTGCTCTCCCCAATAAAAGGAATCCATTACATTTTATTTTAAAGATCAAGTAGAGTTAATAGTCCCAATTTTATTTCAGTTATCAATTTTTTTGGTTATTTTCAATGCACGTGCCTAACGGGGTTTGCAACCACATATATATAGTAGGTAAGCAAAATCAGAGGGAGAAGAATGGAAAAGCCATGCAAGTCAGAAAATGATGATGCATGCAAAGTCAGAAGACTTATAATGCTTCCTAGCTCTCTCCATGCTGGATGCAAGACAAAATTGAAACCTATGCTATATGCAAATGCAATCTGATGAAATCGCTCTAGAGTGTAACTGCTATTATTGTGAAGCACGTTTTTCAAAATTTGACTAAGTCCAGAACGAGTCTATAGGTACATGCAGATATATTAGGGTGTTTGGAACTATGTCTATCGAGCAGACAGATCCAAAGCTAGGGCTCATTCACACAAAATAATAAAAATAAAAATAAAATAAAAAGCGAAAAGCGTCAAAACTATCAAGGCCCCCAAGGGAACAATCCCTCGGGCAATGGACCTCGGGAAGTTGGAATGTCTGAGAAACCTGAATTATTACAATTATTTGAAATTATGAAATAAAATGAAGCTCATAAACTGTCTCAAAAATTCTTCTCCATCTACCTTTGATGCTCTCTCCTGTCAACTGAGCAAGAAAGGCGGACTCTGCCTTGCTTGGGTGCAACGGTCCTTATAAGAGGTCCTCCTTTGCGTGACGGTCCCTCACATCAAAGACAAACAAAGAAGGTGGTTAAAACAGTCAACAGTAAGATCAAATAATGGTGAAAAATAAATAAATAAATACAAAAAGCAAATGAGTGAACAAGAGATGAAAGACAAAATAAAATAATCTCTTACAATGCGACGTTGCTCCCCGGCAATGGCACCATTTGATAAACGAGATTTTGGTGAGGGTCAAAATATTTCTCACACAAGGCAGAGACAAAGTCGCTGTGTTGACTACTCATGAAACACCAATTAATCAACAGATAACCCACAATAACTAATCAAGCAATGAAGTACCAAAAATGTGGAGTTAAAACTTATTATAACTCTATAATAAAAGCGTATAGGTGTAAGTACGTGTACAGGTCGAACATTGGAAGCAAACGGGAGAAGGAGGGATAGTAAATGCACAAAAATTATGGCATGTATCTTTTGTCCATTTTATTGTTTTTGTGGGTTTTTAATTTTAAATAATTTTTATTTTATTTTTGGTTTTATAATTTTATATTTTGATATTTAATTATCTAATTTGTATTTTTCTTTTTATATTTTATATTTTTTTATATTTTCTTTTTGATTTAAATATAATATATATGTATATATATAAATATAATATTCTATGTATATTGATACTATATAGATAAAATATAAAAAATAGACAAAATATATTAAATAATACATTTTTGAGATTTTTATATTTTTCTACCTTTTTTATTATTTTTATGGAATTTTTGCTAATTTTTATGTATTTTTAAAGTCAAAAATATCCCAAATATGGGATTAATAAATAAACCAAAATTGATTTGGGTTTTTTTTTAAAATAAGTCCCAAAATTACCCAAATTAATTTTAATAGATAAATAATAATATATAGCTAATTATAAAATAGAAAAACATATTTTTGGTATTTTTGTATAATTTTTATATTTTTTGTTGGATTTTGGAGATTTCTGATTTTTTAATTTCCTTTTTCTTATTTTAGGGACTTTTGTTTTCTGGACTCAATAAATATAAAAATATACCATATATGAATTTTTGGAATTTTTCAAAATGTTTTTATAGTTTTTGGTATTTTATTATATAGACATGGATTTTTTAGGCTCCTTTTTAATTTTAATAGATAGATTAAATAAAAAATGCAAAGTGGACATGTGACATGTAAGTACAATGCATGTAGCATCTAATCATATTTTTCGTATTTTTAGGAGCTCATTAGTTATTTTTAATAATTAGATAAAAGCTACAAAATTATATGTCCTAGCAGGGGCATAAATGCAAATAAAATAAACTTCAGGGGCATAAGCATAATTTACCCAACATAATAAAACATTTATTTATTTTTTAAAGACTAATTTACAATATACAAAAATGCTAGGGTTTACTTTGCAAAATTTCCACCATTATGTGGGGATTGCACATGATGTTGGTAGGGACCAAAGTGCAAATACATAAAGATCAGAAGCTTTGATGCAAAATATCCTATTTATTTACAACTTAAATTTTATTTACAGAACTAATTATTAAATACAAAAAGGCAGGGGCTGGATATGCAATTTACCCCTAATAAGGCGCGATCTAACAGCTGGATCTTCTTCACTAGGACACGTGTCGTCTCTCCACGCCCGATGGCGGTTCGTGGATCAATGGCTGAGATTAGCTCGCTGATTACGATCAGACGGTGATGGTGCTGCATCATCCAACGGCTCTGCTGTAATCTAGGGCTCCTCCTTGATCGGACGACGCTGGGCAGGTCAGGAAGAACTGGGCAGAAGGTCGCCTGGGGCGACCTTCGATCGATCAATGCGTGCTCCTCCAACCTTCTCCAACACCGCCGAATATCTTCGAGCGTTCCTGGGAGTCTCCCGTGTCAGCTGATGGTCTCCACGATGCATCTAGAGCTCCGACGAGCTCAGATGAGGTCAAGGAACGATGCGAGCTCCAGGTGCCTGTTCTTCGCAAAAATCGACTCCCTTTGGAGTCCTTTGGTCCTCCACACTGCAAGAATGTTAAGTGCGAGATAAAGAAGGGGCGGGAGCCTTATTTGGTCGGAATGGGTGGAAAATGAGCTCAACGGAGGTCTCCGGCAAGGATGGTGGAGTTGGAGACTTTATCTTTAGATCTGAGGGGGATCTGAGTGTATGGAGGTGCATGGGATGTGGGGAAAATGGTAGGGAACGAAATGATGGTGGTAGGCAGGTCGGAGACAGAGCGATACAGAGTGAAATCGTATGCTAATTACCTAGGTTAAAACATAAACTAAATGCATAATCAAAACCTAATAACAAAATCTATCTAAAATAGTGAAAAGCGCAACTCATACCTGGCCGGAGCCAAGGAGCAGAGGTGGTTGCTAGAGCGGACCGCCGTGGGTGCACCTCCACCCTCCTTCGACCGCCGCGAGCTCAGGGATGTCCTCCTGTCATGAGGATGCTCGCTTTGGCTAAGTCATGGGGCTTCAGGGGGTTGAAGATGACAAAAATTGAGAGGGACGAAGGAGGTTCTTATTTATAAACAATAGGAGAACCCATATTTGACCGTCCAAGTCGATGATTCGAAGCTATGTACAATGTGTACAAGGTGTGGGCGTGGATGATGATGGATCTGGGAGTAATTCCCATGAAGAGATCGAAGTCGATGGATGGCTGGATCATGCGTGAAAAATTGGCGGAAATTGCGGGTATAAGACACTTCTGACTGGCCAAGTAGCAGATGGGACAGTTGACAGTCCCTGGACAGCAATTGGGCCACGCTGGCCACAAAATGACAAAACAAGAAATTTAATTAAAAAATAATTAATTAAAAAGAGTAAATGATTTTATTAATATTTGTGTATACAATATAAAATGTTTATTAATTTTTTAGTATTTTATTGTGATTTTTATTTTTTGGTATATTTTACTAGTAGTTAATTTTTAATAGTGTATTTGTAGGTATAATTACCTATATTTTGTACATATTTATTTTTAATTTGTATATTCTATTTTATTATTTTATTCTTTTATTTTATATATTTACAACCTAATTTTGTGAGTATAAATATTTTTTATTTTATTTTTATGATGTAATTTGTACACTAAAATAAATAAATACGTGAATTGTATAGGTATATTTATAGGTATTTTTCCTATGTTTTATATACATCATTTTATTTTAATGTATTTTATTATGTTTTATTTTGGTTTTGTATTTTTAATAGAATATGAATAATATTTAGAATATTATAAAATTATAAAAGAATAAAGAATTAAAGAATAATTTCCCCTTTTATTTATATATAGGTATAATCATAAGTGTTTTTCCTATATAATTACATAGAATTATTTTATTTTTCATTTTCTATTTGATTTTATTCTAATTTTAATATGCACATGTGTTATAAAAAATTTTTACCAAAATATAAAAATATGAATTCGTAAAAATAATAAGGGATGAAAAAAATGAATATTTTAATCGGTAGAATGTACAATAAGGGTCAAAAACCTAACTTTCACACAGTAACTCCAAAAAATATAAAACCACCACCATTAAATAGCTTGTGAAAAATTATATACAATTAGAGGTGATTTCAATATGTTTTGAGTTTTTATTTGAAAGATATGGGTCTGTGAAGTTTGGTTTCTGGCTTTTTATTTTGTGTATAAAATGAACACTGTATATTACTTTTGTACAAGCTCAATTTTTATTTACATTATTATCTACAACTTTCATATACAAAATTTCTTTATTTGATGAATAAATAATAAAGAATAAAATAGGTGTCAAAAATGAATAAATAATAAATAAAAGAATTTCGGTTTAATTGTATTTTTGGCCCTTATCTCCCCCTACTTTATTCCTTGTCGACCAATTCAATTCATGACTTGGTCTTGGGGTTTAGGGTCATAAAATATTTTCAATATTTTATTCCTTTTTTTCTTCTCTTTATTCTATAATTTTAGCATTAAAATCAGTATTATTTACACAATAAATGTAATAAATACTGGATGCTATTTTGTACAAATTAATGCCATTTAACTGCATTAGCTAGGGTTTTTAAGGCCAAAATGATAGAATAAAGGTGATGAAATGGAGATTCATCAACACCTGAAAAGAGACATCATAACCTAAAAACACTTTTACATTTTACCTTTTGCAGAATCATTTGAGAAGTTGCTGGCTGAGATCCATAACCTTGAGACAACCTTCGTTGAGGGCCCCCACCCATATTAGTGGAGCTTTGCCCAACTACATAAGGAACTGAATGACATTTACGAGGATGAATTCCTTCATCTCAAGTAATGAGTAAGAGTGGGTGGTTGCGTGAAGGAGACCCCAACTTCAAATTTTTACAAATTATGGCATCAACTCGTAGTAGTAAAACCATTATACTTTCTCTTAAAGACAACTTTGGTGCACTAAACACTAATAACGAAGGCTTTTCTTACATTGTGATTGCCTTCTACAAGAAACCATACTCCACCCCCAAACAAAACCCTTTCCTCTCAGTTAATCTTTACCTTACCCTAGTTGGTAGAATTTATAACTCCAAAGACCTTACTGTCCCTATCTCGGAATGTGATGTATTTAATGTGATATGTAGCCAGAAATCCCTAAACATGACTGGCCTTGATGGGTACATACTCTTCAAGAAATATTAGCTTATTTTTAAAATTGAAATCATGTCTATGGTTGAGCACTTATTCATTGATGACCTCAAATTAGGGGATCTCAAATATATTGATAACTCGATCATCACTCTTGTCAACAAGAAGGAGGATCCCCATGACATCAAAAGCAACCCCCCATCATCCTAACAAATCTTACACTCTTCATTATATCATAAATACTTGCAAATAGATGGGTCCCAAACCTTGCAGATCTGATACCTCCGTGACAATGCACTTTCTTGATTGGGAGAGGGGGCCTCCAATGTATTTTCTCTAACCTCCGAGATATTATCCCAATGGAGCCACAACAAAACTAAGGTAATTGTCTTAAAGATTGACCTTAGAAAAGCCTTTGATACTCTAAAATGGTGTGATACGTCAAAAACATTGTCCCTTACAGAGTGCCCCATCAAATTCATTGATTGGATTAATCCCATGCTAAAAAGCACAACTATCTCCCTAAAAATAAACAACTCTATCTCTAGTTTCTTTAAACCTACTTGTGGTGTTAAGTAGGGTGATCCTCTTTCTCCCCTCTTATTCATAAATATCATGAGCATTCTCTAGGGAATGATACAAAACGTGGCCAAGAACCATTTTATTGAATGTTTTCAAATGTCCATAATATATATGTATTCGGAGATCACTGGGCTATACATCAAAGATGAAAAGTCCACAATACATTTCCTAAACCTCGAAGAGTTTGAAAAGCGATTGGTGACTGATATCTTTGGCTGAAGCCCTAAGGAATTCCCCATTAACTACTTGGGAAGCCCACTATCCCCGAAACCTTTGAATAAAAAGGACTAGCACCCAATGTTTGGAAATTAAAAAAAAACTCTTGGGATGGAAATAAAAAATGTTATCCCTCCCCTCCCGGGTATCTCTCCTAGACTTCTCAGATAAATCACATCATATCATCCCTCAAAATCCCTAATTAACAATTAAAGGCATTGAAAAAAATAGGAGGCACTTTATATGGTATGGAAACAATGAGGGCAAAAATAAACACGTGAAAACAACCGACCAGAAGTGCCCATGTGGCATATGCCACTAAATGACAAAAAATGAATAAGACAGACTATATATATGCAAATAAAAATTATAAATTAAATTATATATAACAAAGGTATTTTTACACCCATAACCCTGAGTAATTTCACAATAACATTCATAACCCTGCATAATCACGAATTATGCTCAGGACCCTGAATAAATGTGCCGTCTTACACCTATAACCTTCCGTTACTTTACTTCGTTAGCTCAACCAGATTTTTGAGTTAATCTAACCAGTTAACGATCTAACGACTGAAATTTAATCTAAATAAAAAACATATCTTCTCTCTTTGTCTTGAGCCAACCCCTACATCCAAAAATTTTAACATCCGAGCTTCCATGCAGCCGGAAAGGGAGACATTGAAGGGCAGATGATGCATGCAGTGGCAGGCTATGGCATCTCGACGATGGTGGAGGGCTGTGACGGGCCTGCAACCGGGTGGAGAGAAAGGAGGGAAGCATCAGGATTGGGGAGGAGGGGGGCTACGGCCCGTTGACTCGGTTGGGGGGGGGAGGGCTGAGTTCGGTTGTGGGAGACACGAGGGAGGGGGGGGGTGGGGTTGGCGCTGAGGATCTCTGCTGTGGATTCGACCCATTGACGCGAGGGAAGGCTGAGGTCAATTGTTGATGCGGGGGAGGGCTGAGATCAGTTGTGGGAGACGCGGGGGTTGGGGGGGCTCTACTGTGGGGCTGTCGGTTGCAAGAGATCGGGTCGGTCGGTTGCGGGAGACCGGGGGGGGGGGGGGTGGACGGCGGTTGCGGGATACCCCGGGGGATGGATTCTATGGGGCTGTAGGTTGGGGATGACAGGGATTGGATGGAGGTGTCGGATGGCGGTAGGGGGGGGGGGGTGGGAGGGGGTGTGGGCTACAAGTCGGGGACCGTGCGGGGGTGGGGGGGGGGGTGAAGGGAAGGGGAATGTTGCAGGTCTGTCGAGGGGGGGGGGGTCGAGCATCAAGCAGCGGACGAGCATAGGAGCAACGGGGTTTGAGCAAGGGAGTGGCCTTCCTCATATGTCGACGGACGGTCCGAAGGGGATAACCTTAATGGTGGGCCACTCGACGCATGGTCTACAGGGGACACAGAGGTGCTACTTGGCAGGAGAAGAGGGGATTTCGATTGTAGTGGAGAGGAAGGTATCCATGGCATGTTTTGAAAATAAGAATGGATATTAGGGGTAAATTTGTATTTTTTAACAGAAAACGTCAACCATAACGCCATTCTCAAATGGTACATGACACAGGGTTATGTCATGTAAGAGTTAAGCATTACTCATGGTTTCTTATGTAATTCGCGATTATACAGGGTTATGAATGTTATTATGGAACTACTCAGGGTTATGGGTGTAAAAATCCCTATAACAAATAAATTTAAATTAATAAATAATATAAATAAGAAATACATACCAATAAACTAAGAAATGCATATTTCATTGGTTTTTTATACATTATTTATATATTTTTATATTTGCATTATTTAAAGTAATTTAAAATGATTTCAATGACATTTTTATTATAGTTTAATTATTGTATTTATAAGGGTATTAATAGGAATTTACATCACATATATTATTTACCTATATAATAAATAGATTTATTTATTTTTAATTTTTCGCTTTTGTAACTTTTATTTCTATTTTATATATTTATTATAAATTAAAGGAAAAATAAAAATTATAGGTAATGGAAAAATACAAAGAATAAAATAATAAGAAGGGAATATGCAATTGTAAAGATAACAAAGCACCCTAAAAAGCTGACTTTCACATCTTAGCTTGATTTCGATGAAACCATTTTCATTTTAAATATAAGTTAATTTTGAATACAATGAAAGTTAGTTTGGTGAATTTTAAATATCATATGGAATAGATATTTATATTTAATCTTCATTTTATGACCTTTTTTTTCTGAGTGTACCATGATATCTATACATTAGATAATTTTTATGATATTTTTATAAATTATTATACGGTATACTAAACAAATTTTGTGAAGAAAATAATTTGTTTTGAGATCATATAAATGATAAATAAAATATGTAAATATATGAAAAAGGTGAATGATGTGTATATGTACAACATAAGATCTATAATTTTGCCATTTATATAAGTTAAGAACAAATCTTCCCCTACTTTATTTCCTTGTTGACCAGGTCAATATTGACCTAGTTTCATGTTTTAGGATTACTTTGTATATCTTTACATACTTCTCTTAATTTTCTTTTTCTCATTTATTTTTCTATTTTGGATGAAATACGTATTAAATATACAATATTAACGATTGGAGTTGGTTGATATTCATATGTATTTTACCAAGAATTTCAGCCAAAATGAAAGAATAAAGGTGATGAATCATGGATTCATCGATAATGTAATTCTTATGTTGAGGAGGCAAACCATTGTTGGCTGATGTAGCTCTTTCCGATTATAGTTGGATGATTGGATGAGCCAAGTTACTTTTTGTGATCGTTACTCCAGATTGTCTGCCTTGGTGAAGGATCAAGAGATGTTGATTTGTTAAGCTTGGGGTAGAAAGCATTGTGCACCTCATTTCAAGATAAAGCTCTCTGAACGACGATTCGAGGAGTTTTTGGAGATGGTTGAGTTTTTGTCTAGGATGGGAGGCCTCTTGAGGGGGTGAGATCATTAGATATGGGCAGATATCGATTTTACCGTGAAGAAGGCATATAAGGTATTTTGCACATCAATGGCTTTCGAACCAGGGACAACCATGCCATCTCCGAGTTAGACATGTATTTGGAAGATCTTGCATAGTATGATGGTCTTCCTTTGGATTTCAAGGAGTGGGCAGGTGATGACAGTTGCCCAAAGGGCTAGATTATTTTAAGAAGGTGATGATTCCTGTTAGCAGTGTCATGTGGAGGACATCTATCATCATTTTGCGTTCATGATCTAAGCAGATCTAGGAGGAGGAGGCCATCGTTGGCGTTGTTTTCTCATGGTTGAACTATTTTTGGGAGCTCTTGGGAGATCTAGAGTTGTTACATTGCCTAGAGAAGTTAGTGTGGCTTCTATTTTTTGGGCAATTTAGTTGCAAGGTATTTGGCCATTTTCCATGGGGAGAGATTATTTGTTGAAAATGTCTAGATTGGCCTTTGTAAATTTTGCGCTAAAATTGTGAATACAAATTTTATTGGTGTCCGCCTTTATGGTTTGACACCCTTTTCCATTCAAAAATAAATATATAAGGGCATTAGTTAAATATTTAGATAACAAAAGTGATATGCTTAACATTTTGGTGTGATAGTAATTATGTGTGTGAAAAACAAGTACAAAAAAGGCATTGTGTGTCATCATTAATTCTATGCACATTAATACCATGTTAATGGGTTGCAATCAATTTCCATATTATCTTTCAAATAAAAAGGCAATAATAAACATTTACAAAAATCTAATAGTAAATATTTACATAATAGTTAATTCATATATATGTGAGAGAAAAGGAGATTCAAGTTGAAACAAGATTCATGACTCAACAACAACAACAACAACAATAATAATAATGCAAGGCATTAATAATAAATAAAGAAGGACACAAGAGAAAGGGAATGCTAACCTGATTGGATAACTGCTATTGCAAAGGTAATGTCGAGTCTTCCAAAGGGAAAGCCACACCTCCAACCTTTTTTTTCTCAAATCTCTCTCAAGGTAGTAAAACCTTCTCAATGTATTTTAATAGAAATAAAAGGTCCATAACCTGTCCTATGAAGATACTAATTCAAAATTGGGATGCGGTATGCAGGGATGCTAATGAATTGAACCATTCTAATTCGATAAGGATTCAATCAATCGAAGTTCAAAACAATTTCAATTTGAAATAAAATGAAATGAATTGAATTTGAGTTGTAGATTCGATTACCAAATGAATTGAATTTGAATTAACAGGAATTCGTTCGATAACAATTTGATTCGATATTTACATACATCTATACAAACACATCTATATATTTATATTTGTCTACATATTACATACATAACATGTATATGATGCATACGTATTTACATACACACATGTTACTACCCAGTCTTGGGCCGATTTGGATCATGTATGAATGTTCCCTTCTCGGGAGTTACAACATAATTATATAAAAGAGATTCTTGTATTTAATCAAACTTTATTTGCAACTAAATAGATGTAGAAAAAAAATACATGGACAACTAGTAGAAAATGTTATGACATTTAATTCACAATTAAAGATCATTTGTAGTGTATTTTTAAACATGTTAAATTATGGAAAAGGAAGAAAGCATTTTGTTATTTATATTTTGATTTATTCATCACAAAGTTATTAATCATACTTTGACCTCTAAGTATGAGAGAGGAATGTACCGCCAAATTCCTGTTGCATCAAGCATATAAAGGTACTTTTAAACTGCCTTATTACACATGATTAAGTGGTTACTCTTAAACTTATATTCATATATAGTTTCCACTAGTATGATTCATTATGTCCAAACCTCAACAACATGATTTCCTTACTCTCAGCTATATCAAAGCCCTGCCTCTATGTGATGCATATATGCAACATCATGCCCTTTTGTGTGACATAATCTCTTTCCTTATCCATTTACAACTTGGAGTTGACTCACCAATCCACCTACACAGAGCCCCTTAGGTTCGTGATTCCCTTGGATTATTATCTTCATATTAGTCCATGTTCTATGACTTAGTAATCAAACACACTTTAACTATCAAGTTATGGCTTTTACTTTTCCTCAATTTCAACAATATATGATTAACCCATATCTTGATCTAAATTCAAGTGGTTCGACTTGGAAATATGTCATGGGTGATCCGTACATTGGTTATACAAAGCATTTAAGTTATCGTCTCTACTTCTTTTATTATTGTAGTGGCATCAGTTTGGTTATGAGTTGCTTAGTAGAACTATAATGATCAAACTTAGTAGAACTATGATGATCTAACTTATCATGCTAAATATTCAGAAATTTCAAGGCTTTAAGAAAATAAAAATCTCTCTTAAGACATTCTTAATTTAATATGTATGTAGATATAAGCATTTCAGTTAATGTCTAAATATTCATTATAAAAATAGAGCAGAAATGATTAGTTATAAAAATCTAAAAGGAAAGAAAAAATATTTAAGATTGCTCAGACCCCACATTTATTTCCATATTACCACGTTTCTTACCCTAAATCTTCTCTTCCCTTTTCATTATTAAACAAAGATCCCACTAAATCAAGGTAGATTGTGGTGCTCCTTTACCTTCCACACAAAAACAATGGTCAAGATACATCGAGATTCTTCTTAACATTTGTCATAGTTAGTGGCCTATTCAGATATTCCTCCTCCATTTTTTATTATTGTGGTTTTCTTTGCATGATAATCCACGATGATAGCTATATTGTTAATATGACATTTATCATCACATGACTAATCTACAAGCTTTAATGACCACAATGTAAGTTCTTTACTCAAAAGAGGGGGTACATGCGAAGGTCTCTGCCCCACGTAGATTACTGAATGGAGAAATATAGAAGTTACCTCAAGAGATCCAAGATTCAAGGAGAGTCTTGTCATGAAAGATTGCATTTTCAGAATAAAAGCGACCAGACGAGAAGATAACTCCATTTCTAGATAGTCACAATGCCCAGATAATAGTGATTGGTACAAGCAAATCCGAGTCTATCTGAGAGCCAACACAACAAACAAAGTCCTAGAAACATACAAGAAACTATTGTCAACCCAATCAATCTCCAGATCTTTCCATCTAGTTGCTTTAGTCTTTCACATTTGAAGAATAGATGATCAATTGTCTCTGTTGTATTCTCACAAAGAGGGAAAATATCATTCCCACAACTACCAAATCTTACCCATGATCCCTCATAAGAATTCTTACTCTATGCATTAGCTATAAGAAAACTCTGACATGTTGAGGCACCTTCAGATCTCCAATGAGTCTATAGTCTCTAATAAAATTGTCAGAACCCGAATCTGGTGGTCTATCAATCATACAATGGTCTGCCAATCCTACGATGAAGCTTCTTTACTTAAAAATCTCCATCATTACATGTATAATGATATCTCCCTATACTAGGTACAGAGTGTGAAAAAGTACCTCGTAAAGGTTCACATACTACAAAATGCGATGGTCAGAAAATCCCCCATTGAAAATGTGAGTGCATGCATGAGTGGGAAAATTGTTAGTACATGAACATGCTATTTTGATGATAATAAAGTGTCGAATCTCCATTTCATTACATTTATTCTTTCATTTTGGCCTTTAAACCCTAGCCGCATGCATGTTTATATCATTAATTTATCAAAATAACATTCACTAATCTGTACCAATTACTATATAAAATATTGTATGTTTATTGTATTTATAGCCAAAATAAAAGAATAAAGGAAAGAAAACAAAAAGAGCGAAGTGTCAAGGACACTGAAGTAACCCTAGCCATCGAAACCCAATCATCATGATGACTTAGTCGACAAGGAATAAAGTAGGGGGGAGATAGGTGGCTAATTATATAGAAGACACAAACAAATCACTCTAAAAAATATGCCAATAATTGCTTTTTGGGACCTATTTTATTCTTTATTATTTACACCTCAAATAATGAAACCTTGTACATGAAAATTGTAGTTAAAATATATAGAAAAATACAAAATTTAGTTCACACAAAAATAATACACACTGTACAAATTATATACTGAATAAGATTCCAAAATCCCAACTTCCCAGACCCATATCTCTCATATAAAACTCAAAACATATCAAAATCACTTTCATTGTATATAACTTTTAATAAGCTATTTAATGAAGGTGGTTTCATATTTTTTGGAGTCAAGGTGTGAAAGTTAGGTTTTGGACCCCTAAAGTATAATATACCCTAATAAAATATTCACTTTATTTATTCTTTACTATTTTGATAATTTTATATTTTTATAATCTTGTAAACATTATTTATAGTATATGTACATATTAGAACAAAAATAAAATTATAAATATGATATTAAAATAAAATACATATATAAAATACATAGATGAAATACTTATACTTATACCTATATACAATACACCTATATTTATTTAAGTACACATGTTATATCATAAAAATTTAATAAAAATATATTTAAGTATATAAAAAAGTTGTAAATATAAATAACAAAAGAAAATAATAAAATAAAAAATACTAAATAAAAATAAAATATATAAAACATAAGTAAATATACCTATAATGGAAACTCTAAAAGGTAACTTGTAAATAAACACCTTTAAAAATTAAATAAAAATATTCATAAAACACTAAAGAAAATTAGAATCATTTTTTATTTTATAACCTAAAAATCATAAAATCAAATATTATTTATTAACTATTTTTAAGGAATTTTGCCTTGGATCATGGTTGGTGCACGTGGACTAACCAGGTGTGTCCTTTTGTTGATCGCATGTCAACTGTCCGGCCTCCCCTCTGACTTTTGTCAGAACTTCACGGGAGCGCCAGTTCACCAAATTCTCTACGCCTCCTTCTTCATCCATTCCTCTCGAGACTACCATTTTCCTGTAGCCAGTCCGTCCTAGATCCACTCCCATCATCGAATACCCACCAACCTCCCACCAATCTCACGTAAATTCTCCTCGAAACTCGTTCAAACTCCGCATATAAATATTCATCCCATGCCATCTTTTTATTTTTGATCTTTCTTCTTCAAGCTTTAGCCCCTCAAATCATCCCTATGAGCTTCCCCATGGTGACAAGAAGGTATAGCTCGTGGTTTGCAGCGAGGAGAGCAAGCAGAGGACGTGAATCCACCCCACTGCCGAAGCACCGCCGACTGGTTTTGCTATGGAGTGTCGAGCTCTGTTAATCCCCATTTTCAGTCATTCCTAGGTAATATTGTAGTTTAATTTTCTTTTTGCATCTTTAATTTGCAGTTCAATCAAGCGAATATCACTCAAATCGAAAAGCCCCAATTTCTGGAGCTCAGGCTCTAGGTCAAAGTCGCAGAGATTCGACCGTTGATCCACCCGACATCCAATCTGTCTCGCTCCCCTTCATGTTCTCCACTGATTCCCCTCAGACCCCCCTTGAATCAAGCCATGATTCTAGGAATCAGAGCTCCTTCCGTTGCCCTCGTCGGAGCTCCCCCCTCCATTCCATATCCCATGTTATTTCGAGTAAACCCTGGGTCGAGGAGATAGACCACGCACCCATGAGTACTTTAGTTGCGACTTGTAGGACTGACAATGCCCATAGGACCTCAACGATCACGTGGAGGTGCTCCAGGTGACTCATCTTTGCTGGAGCATCAAGTTCCCTCTCGCCTTGCCTGGATCCTGCAACCGCACATGGAGGAAGCCCAACTTCTTGTTGGGCTTGTCTGAAGAGAGAACGTCCGTTGGAGCACCACGAAATGATGGATCAAAGTTTGCAGGTGTTGAGTTTTTGGGTGTTCTACTAACATCCTTGACCACCGTTGGATCGAGAGCCCCTGCCAGGTTTAATCACAGCTGTTGGATCAACGAACAATCGTCCTCTTTACAACAACATGATCTGACATGTGGTGAAACAGGGACGGCTAGATCCTGGCGAATAAGTGGGTAAATTTCATTGACCCCTCTGCTTTTTGTATTTTCTAAAAAGTTATGTAAATATTTTATCTAGTTTAAAAGTTTGTGGATAAATTGCATGTAATTCCCTGAACCCTTTGAATATTACAATTTAGTCCCGGCCAGAGTCACGTGCATGCACACGTTTTATTTTGTAAAAATCACATGCAAGCCCTTGCAGATTATTGTAGTTATCTTTTAATATATAAAAATGAAATATCAATTTTAACTTTTGGGTGAAATTGCATTTAGACCCTCACCGTTATTTATATTTGGAATTATACACCTACTAGGCCAACTAATTTTGTGCTTTATTTCTATTTATTAAAAATAGTTGCCATACTTCAAAAAATACCAAAAAATAGGAGTAGGTACCTAGATGAATGCTTGATCACACTATAATTTTATATTTGCATTTTATGTCCTTCTCCTATTTTCCAAAAATCAAATTGTGCATGGTTAGTCCCTGTTTGTCTTAAAAAAGCCAAAGAAATTATAAAATCGTTGTGAAAAATTCCCGAAAAAATATAATATGCTTGATCACGCTATAATTATACCCCTACTAGGCCAACTATTTTTGTGATTTGTTTCTATTTATTAAAAATAGTTGCCATACTTCAAAAAATACCAAAAAATAGGAGTAGGTATCTCAATGAATGCTTGATCACGCTATAAATTTATATTTGCATTTTATGTCGTTCTCCTATTTTCTCAAAATCAATTGTACATGGTTAGTCCCTGTTTATCTGAAAAAAGCTAAAGAAATTATAAAATCATTATGAAAAATTCCCAAAAAATAAAATATGCTTATTTAAGTATTATTAACCTCCAGATCAAAAGTCATTAAAAATATAAAAAAGAAAAAGCTTAAAAATTGAAAAAAAACCCCTAAAAACTTATAAAACTCCCAAAATTCCAAAAATAATGTTTTATTTTATAATTTTCTGTATATTATTATATTTATATTAAAATTAATTTGGGTGAATTTTGATACTTTTTGATATTTTTCATCTCCATTTTAATTTTGGCCTATTATTTTATCAATGTTTTAGGGTATTTTCAACTTTAAAAATACATAAAAATTAGCAAAATTCATTAAAAAATCAAAAAATATTTAAACCCCCAAAAAAATTAATTCTGCAATTTTTGTTTATTTTTAATACTATTTATATCTATCTTATCTTTTATTGTATATATACATCTATATATATCTTGTATTGTATATTTTTAAAGAAAAGAAATAAAAAATATAAAAATATAAAAAATATAAAAAAGAGAATATAATATATATATAATCAAAAATAAAATATAAAATATATAAGACAAAAATACAATAAAAAATAATAAAATTAAAAACCCATATTATATTACTAATATTGTGTAGATTTATATATATACATATTCATATATTATTTATTTATAAAAAAAATTAAGTGCTACATCGTGCGTTCCTTGTGTTCGACACCCTACTTTGCTTATCTCTATTTGCATTTTATTATAAGGTTAAAATAAATTTTGATCCACACCATATTTTCATTGCTGATTTATTTTCGTGGGTTGATTTTTAACTAACCGGTGTTTCTTGTGGGTCTCCACAATGACACTGTGTCTCCATCCCGTGTGAGACATATTCATATCCGCGATAAATATAGATATGTCAAATGACGCTGTTGTCGGGGAGCAACAGATTGTAGCACACTTTTGTATATATAATTGTCCAATATATACTTGCTTTTTCTTGCCTTTGTTCTTTGATAATTATTTATCTATTCTAATCCATTTTTCTTGTAAATCTTTCTTGCAAGGGACCGCTTGACGAGGGCTATCTCTTAGGAGGTGGGGGCACCTGAGGTGAGCGGAGGTCGGCTTTCATTGAGCTGACCAGGAGAGAGCGGGAGAGAAGAATAGAGAAGGGGGAAAAGAGCAGACTTAGCATAGAATTTTCCATTATTTCAGTGAGAGAGAGATTTAATTTGTGCAAAATAATTTGTAATTAATTTGGACATTACTCCCTATACCACATGAGGTCCAGTGCCCGGGTGTTTGTTCACTTGGGGGCCACGTACCGGATTTTTCGTGTTCTATCTCCTTTGTTTTATTTATTTTTCGTGATTTTAGCTTTCCACCTTTGTTTATATTTGTTTTCTATACGTGAACCCTTAGATAATAGGTTGCTTGACTCGATAGCTAGGTCCAAAGCCCTAATAACATTGCATGCACCTATAATCATAAACACTTGGACTTAGTTAAAATTAATTGTCGGTTATTTGGACTTGAGATCAAGCGCCAAAAGAAGTGCTATACAGCTCTTGCAAGATCCACTATGGCAGACACCGATGCACTTCAGAGACCATACTTTTGGATCTCACTTCTGAGTAATTGGCATTTAGTTGTTCCCGATAATAAAAGCTATTGTTTAGGACACTTTCTCGCTTTTGCATATCGTCATATAATGTAATTATTTCAATGTTGCCTTGCATCCTGCATGGAGAGAGATGGGCAGAACTGTAAGTAATTCTATCTGTGCATGCATCATTAGTCACTAAGGTGAGATTTTCATCTTAGTGATGACTTGCATGACTTTTTCATCCTCTCTCCCTTGTGTTTATATCACTTAGGACATAAAGGAAAAAAATACAAAAAATTTGTTAGGCGACTTTCTCTGAAAAATACTCAAAAAATTGAAAACCCAAAAATTTAAAAAGGGACTACTAAATAAACTTGACCTTAATTAAAATTCGTAATGAACCATTCATTGTTTGGGTTTCATAAAGCCCACATTATTTTCAGGTACACTCCAGACTGAGTGAGGCATGACCCGCTAAATATAAGAGCCCAAATCCCGATCTGTGGCACTTTGATTATCACTTGGTTTGGCAAAGTATTGGCGCTTCTGTCGTACGTGACTGAGTAGGGCCTAGTCGAGCACGATGTTCTTGCCTTGTCAGAACATCCGACTTATTCTGAAGTACTGATCTTAGGCTATGCCCTCACAGGTGTGTTTGTCTCATCGGATTGCGTCCGAGTAGGTCTTTGCATGCTCACGAGTGATTTTGATGTGAGCGAGGTCCAAAGTAATGGTTTCTCCTATTGGATTTCTTTCTCTATTTCTTTCGTTGAGTAGCGGCCCAGGAACAAGGTCAAGGACCCTTCAATGCGCAGATCATAGGTTACAAAGGAGGTGGAACAAGTACGGGGCACTTGACTAATAGTACATACACTCCTATAGGGTTAGCGTACTTATGGACTCGGCAAAAGATTGCTTGAAAATAACAATAAAATTGAAAAGATAAAAATAGCCGAACTTTTAGGTCTTCACATGTGTTGAGTAGGTGAAACCATCCTTGTTTTGTGTTTGTTTGAATTAGATTAAAGTTCAAATATCAGTCATGTACATTGTGTGCCTTTTTGCACTTTATTTCGATTTCCTACTCTACCCCCTACTCATTTGGAGCCTTCTACTGTTTTACACTCCCTTTAGTTCTTGTTTGACCTTCATATCATTCTTCCATTCTCAATCTCCTCTTGACCTCCGAGATGGTGACACATGGATGGCTTAGTCGGGACCCCACCTACACCAATATTGATTCCTTATGCTCGTCACCTCCAATTATTTGGGGGTGATTCTCGAGAACTCGGTTCAGACCCTTGGACCGATCTCCAGACTCCTCATCTTCTCCAATAATCTGGGATCACTCTCGTCCCAAACTTTACCCATTTTGGATGGCTATTGACTTCACTCCTTGTACATCGCCTTCCCTTAATGAAGTTCTGTGTTGACCTTAACACAAAATGATCTGTTACATATGGTGCCTCCATACAATCTGATCATGGCATTATTCCATTTGCAGATCAAGAGCCCAATCTGGAGCCAGAAATTGTGATAGAATCAGACTCAGGATCAGAGAGAGGGAGAAGGGTCCTGGAGGAAAAGGGAAGGGACCATAACTGCCACCACAGCTAGATCGGAATCCACAACCAGATCAGAATATAGTGAATGCCCAGATCCTAGCCTATATTCAAGCAATCCAGCATCAGCTCACTGACCAGGATCTAGCACAGGTCGCTTTCCAAGACATGCTAAATAACTTGAGGAGAAGGGGAGAAAACCAAGAAGGATTTGAAGAACCCGAAGGCGGAGGTGGTGGAGGCCCAACAGATGAGCCTATAGTAGAGCGTCCCAAGACGATTCTCAAAGAAACATACAATCCTGGGGCAGGACAAGTCACTGAATGGGTTCAGATTCCTACAGGTCACACCCATTTTGAATTAAAGCCTCAACTGCTAGCGCTCCTACCCACCTTCTGAGGAAACACCAACGAAGAACATTACATTTATCTACAACAGTTCAGGCGTATCTGTGGCACAACTCACTCCTCTGGTATACCTCTTGGCGTAGTCAAGATGACGGCATTTCCCTTCAGCCTTCAGGATAAGGTTCTTCATTGGATCAACCACTTGGGGAAGGTCATCATTATCTGAGAAGAATTGAAGTCAGTCTTTTTACATAATTATTATCCTCAGAGGTGACTCAATCAAATGCACACCCACATAGCAAACTTCACCCAAGCCACTCACAAGTCCATCCATGAGGCCTGGTAAGAGGTTTACTGCGTTGCAAGAAAAGTGCCCCCATCATGAGAATCCAAGGACCAACCTGATCCAACACTTCTTCGGGGGACTTACAATAGAAAGTCATAAGCTAGTGGATGTAGCCTATGGTGGCTCCCATTTTAACAAAGATGAGGACATTGTCCAGAAAATCTTTGAAGAAATAGTAGAATGAGAGGTTGCTCTATCGTTGTCCCATGTCTATCAGCGCCAGCCACAAAAAGTCCAAAAGCATGTGCATATGGCAACATCCCACGAGTCAAACAGGGATGAGAGCTCCAATATGAGCATTATTGGGAGCCACCTTTCCAAGGTAGACATAATTGAAAAGTGATCACAAGACCTGGAGAAACTTGTTGTGATCAAACAATGGACAAAACACCTGGACAAGCTTAATAAAATCACCAAGAAGCTGGAGCTGCTCGTAAGCACAATCAGTTCCTGCAACTCCGTGTCTGCATCTGCTCCTACTCTAGCTGAGACGAAGGAACAAGCACCGCCACAACCTCTTCAACCGAGTCAGCATTAGCCAGCGGTTCAACACATCTACTACATGCAGGTGCCAGAGCCACCCACTCCGCAATAGTCACAACAACAGCTGTTCGTCTACCCGTCTAAGCCTCAATACATTCTAGAAAAGTTTTCCCCTCCACTACCTCTTAGTCAGGAGGTGCATGATGTATGGTTGAATGATGCATAGCCAACCCGTCCAGGTAGACCTTAGCAGGGTCAGGTTGCTAACTCCCCCCTAGTTCCCTCAACAACAAGGAGGGAGGTTTGTCCAGAATAGTTATCCTCAACACAAACAACAACATCAGTCTCCACAATTCCATGGCAATTGGAGACAGAACCAGTACCAACAACCGTAATACCGACAGTACCAGTAAAACTAGTAGTATGCAGTTGTACCTTATAAAAAACACCCTCCTCAGCAGTATCAACAACATCATTCTTCTCCTCAATATCATTCTCAGTACCCTAACCAACAGTCTCAGTACCATCAACAATACCAACGTAGCCAGCACGCCGAGGTATCTGAGATTGCATCACATGTGAACCCTACCTTGGACTGCCTGGCCCAGATTGTCAAGGGCCGTGTAGATCTCAGTCTAAGTTGGACGATTTCAGCGCCACCAAGACCTCCATTCCCGCACAAGTGGAGGCAAACCCCAATAATTGTAAGAAGAAATAGCAGGTAGTCTGTGAGGTTCCCTTCGATCTTATAGAATCAGACATGAATGAATTGTTTTTATCTAATGTTTTCACTCTCACGAGTGGTAGGACCTTACAACCATCAACCACGTACAAGGGGAAGAATAAAGCAGCTACGAGGGAGTCGTCATTTTCTTCTGCATCAGTTGTACAAGCAGCCAGGCCAGGTGACGAAGAAGAAGGAGAAGCACCACCAAAAATCCAAAAACTCAGCAAAATTAGAAATATAAAAAATACAGCACTAGCAATAGTAGCCAAAGCACCAACCAGCTAGCCTTGGAGGAGACTGCACATGCAGTTGATCAGATGCCAACCGATGGAGCCTCGCTTGAAGATTTTGGATGCCCGCCTTTCTTGGATGACCCTGTTCATTTTAGTCATCCACATGTACAACCTGATGTGGGAACATATTTTATTGTAAATAAGAACACTATTCCTACCGCTGCTTTTGATTATGTATATATTCTATTTCCTGATGCAATTAGAAAATCCAAAAAAATAAAAAATGTGAAAACTGCCTTGTTTGACCCTGATGTGGTTAAAATAATTCAGAATCTTGTTCTTGAAATGCCTCTTCTCAAAGCCATCAAGTACATGATTAATATTAAGAAAGATTTGAAGGAGGTATGTACCTGTTGAAGAGGATTTTGCGAGGGTCTAGAAATCTCACAAAGCGAGAGATCTAGTCGATGCGGTGATCGCTCACGAAACCCAAATTCAGACAACAATTAATCCACAATCTAAGATGAAGCAATGAAAATAAATGTGGAGTTATAATTTATTATAACTCTACAATGGATGTGTATAGTATGCAAGCATGTAGAGGTCGATCACATGGAGCAAACTAGATAGATCGGGCAAATTAATGCATAAAACTAATTGTGCGATTCTTTGTCTATTCTTTTTATGTGGGTATTAAATTTTATATTTTATATTTGATTTTTAAATATGAAAATATTTTTGTGATTTTATATTTATAAATACAATTATAGTAATAATAATATAAAAAGTAATGAAAGATATATGTAGATATCTCAATAATAAGAAAAAGATATAAATAAAAGAAATAGAGAATATTTTTGGATTTCTAAAAATGGTCAAATAAAGTTAAAGTAAAGAAAATAAATTTTTTGGTATTTTTAATTAATTTTTCCAATGTTATAAATTTTTAGAAATAATAAAGTGCAAGTAATAAGATAAATGGGGCAATTCTATACTTGAAAAAATAAGGCAAACAAGACACTCAAAAAATACTACCAATAGCTCAAAATGAAGTCCTAAAATTATGTCTTTACTTTTCCTAGATAGACAAGATTATGTAAAAGAAAATAGGACTTTGTTTTTGGATTTTTGATATTATTTCAATTTTTAGTGATTTTTTCAATTTTTGAAGTGGTTTTGAGTTTTTGGACACTAGACCTGATATCATTGAATACCCTTCAGGTATGATATGTATTTTTCTGAGATGTAATGAATATACAAAATATAAAAAATAGCAGGAAGTTTGAAATGATGTTTTTTTATTTTTGTATCTATGCAGTTAACAAGATAAAAAATAAAAAAAATCTATGATTATAGTATAAAATCAGGGCATCATGGGCATATTTTTAGATTTTCAAATAGATGAACGATACTCCAGAAATAAATCAATCACCTGAAATATTATAGAAACTCTACAGGTCACAAATCGCAATATCTTTTGATGAATTTTGATTACAAATTCGACACCACTAATTTCTACAACATATCCAAAAATGAGCAAGTAATATCAAGTATTGAAATAGTTATTAATGAAATAAGGAAAATCTTTACCATGAATTCAAAAATTCACCATTAATAATTCATACATCAAAATATTTTGAAATTAGACATGATGTAGACCTTTAAAGCAGCTTTCTAACAAAAAAGATGTTACAAAAAACAAAGTTCAGATGAATGATTTATGAGCGTTAAGTGAAGGGATACAGATGAAAACATAAGAACGAAACTGCAGTTCAAAAGATACTTGAAAACTTCCTGAAATATGCCAAAAATGCAAGGGTATGATCACAAAATTTGCCACTAATCCACGTAGCGTTCAGAGGATCTTCGATGGCTGGGGCATACGTGTAAAATACCAGAAGTAATGGGGTGCGCACAAAATGCCTACCCCTAGGATGGATGGTCGAGATTAGAAGGAGAGGGGTAGATTCAACGGTGGCTGCTATCCGCCCCTCCCTTCTTCTTCCTTTGGACAGAAACAACATGAATACCAATCCGAGGGCCGATGGTGCGCGACAGCATGGAGGTACTCTGATGTACCAGTGATTATAAGAAGGGATCGAGTATAAAACTCGACCAAGATGTTAGGTACATAAAAATGGGGTATTAATGGGTTTTCTTTCAATTTGGTGAGGGAAGAAGGAGGTGCTCCGACCACCGTATGTGGTCAAAGATGGAGGAGGTTGTGTGGTTGGATACGAAGAATAGCAGAGGATGGCGGCGATGAGGTGTGAGCCGCGTCGAGGAGGATGAATGAATGGAAAGGGTGGTGAAGTTGGGTTCTACTTATAAAACAAGATCAACAACAAAACAAACTAAATTAAATTATTTTACCTAGAATCAAAATGCAGCAAATGGATGACTTCGTATAGGATGACCAACACTCCGATGAGTGTGGTCGGTCCTTGCCTCGATTCCAGCAGAGAAGAGGCTTGATGGAGACAAACTCCATTTGGAGCAAGAATACCAAGGGATCACACCAATGGAAGGTGGCTCATGCCCACAACCTCTCTGTCACAAAGGAAATGGGGAGATAGAGAACACCTGCAAATATGGTGGATAGATTCAAAAATAGGAGTTGATGCTCTTTTTATTTGATGGAGGAATGGAGGAGATGATGCTTATTGGTGGTGGGCTAATCTAGGTGGAAGAAGGTATAAGAGAGTTGGTGGGTTTTTGCTTGAAATAGGAAGAGAGAAGATGAAAGTGGAATGGTTGAGTCCAAAATAAAGGAGACATGATATCAAGTTGTATCAATCAATGTGAGTATGCTAATTCAAAATTTTTGGACTCTAGTGGTTTTCTTCATGGTCCATGTGGACCAATCACAAAAAAAGAGTTTTCCCAATGAAAATATGCAGGAAATAGGTTGTGGAGACTTCAAAATAAAAAAAAAAATAAAAATACAGAACTTTCTCAAAATAATTTTATCTAAAATATCGTAGAAGAATGTTTGTTTCCAGAATATGTTTCGAATAAAAGATGCAAAGAAAAAGCATATTTTTTGGCATAAAATACCCTTATTTGAGTTTTTTGATTTTTAGTTTTATTTTCTTGTTAGTATTACCACTATATTATCATATGTAATAATAATGAATAACATAAGATACTTAACAATTTTTTTTTTGATTTTTAGTTTTACAAAATAAAATATAAAAACACTGAAAATAAAATGCAAGTCAAATCGACTTGTGTAGCTATTTTTTTGTCTTTTTGATATTATTTTTTAGTTGATTTTATATTTTTAATAGAAAATAGAATTTATAACAAACAAAATAAAAGTTAAATCAAAAGAAAATAAGTTAAAATGAAATCTATACAAAAGAAAGGAAAAGCCGTAAATAATTGTACAAGTGGGTCCCAGAATAGACTTTTCATAAATGATCCCCAACCACTTTCAAAGTATTTTTAGAATTTAAAGGTTTTAAAATGATGAACTTTAAAAGTGAGCTTGGGTTAATTGGAGTTCGTGGGCTCCAGATATAAAATTTGGATTGCACGCATATGGGAAATAGTGAAGCTATTCCATTTGCCCATTATTTATGGTGATATTTTTATAATATTTTTATATTTTTCTATACATTTTTATTGAATTGATGCAATGGAAATCATTTAAATCAGAGTTATATAAAAATACTTACAAATGTTTGAAGTTTGAGTATATTGTGTGTATTTTTGTGCAGTTATTGGCCCTATCTCCCCCTACTTTATTCCTTGTCAACCAAATAAATTTTTGACGTGGTCTCGGCTTTTAGGGTCATAATATACCTTTAGTATTTTATTATTTTTCTTTTATTTTCTTTATTCTATAATTTTGGCATTAAAAATTGTAATTTGTACACAATAAATGGAATAAATTATGAATGATAATTTGTACACATTAATGTTATTTACATGCATTAGATAGGGTTTTTAGGCCAAAATGATAGAATAAAGGTGATGAAATGGAGATTCATCACCCCCCATACTTTCCTTTGGTAGTCCCTAGCAAACACTTATGCAATAAGTGCAGAAAAAGAAAAATAAAGAAAATAAAAAGAAAGAAAGTGGATTAAGTATAATTCTCAAATTTGTCTTTACAAAATCACGTTTGGAGCTTCAGTCGAACCTTTGGAATTTTAGCGCGGCAAAACCTCATCGGGTATCAGATTTGAAATCCAACAGCCTTTGATAATCCCAAAACTCTGCTCAAGTCCCCACAAAAGCTAAGTCAGAATACTTCAACTCATATGCAAACCCTTACAACTATGAATCTGACTTGTACATTGTGTGAGATAGTGGCTCTCCCCAACTGAAATGACAAGCATGACAACCCAGTAATTACCCAATCCAACATCTCCTTCCTCGAGGAGCGGGGTATTCCCTTTTAAGTTCAAGTAGCAACCAACTCAAGAGGAGGGGATGAAGAGAAGAATGGACGGTAGCCAGTGTGGCTACCTATCCTAGGATGCAAGACCAGTGTACTCAAGTCATCCAGCTGCATGCTCACAAGATCTGACTTTCATGCTTGCTTATTGACTATACAAATATATGCAATACAAATATATGCACTCCGACATGCATTTTATTTTCAATCAGGCCTACCCACTTTTATGGAGTTTTTGCTTTTTTTTGAAATACTATATGCAACAACATTTACATAAGGAGTTTTTCCTCTTGAGCCTGTAGACTATCCCTCTTTTGAAGCATTATTTCAACCCACACTCTCCTGTCTTTAGACATCACTATCACTGGATGGGTTGTGGTGCACTTCCCTCCCTAGATGAGGACAAATGTTTCCACTTGTGTATATCTCATACTGACAAATCCAATCCCTTCACCAGTCCAACCGAGTTGAGCCATGTGAAAGGTGAAGGTGTCCAAGTTAGGTCATTATCAACAAGAGACGTGTGTGTGCTTTGAAATACTCTACTTAGGCAGTGAAGAATCCAATGAACCAAGTCTCTTGATCCTCAAAGAATTAAGTCAACTAGACCTGAAGTACCTCAATTCCAGCTCTTATAAGGTTCCTGTTATCAGGTAGATTTAAGGTCCAACCAAGCTCCAATCTTCAGATTTTACTTAGACTTGTTCAATTATCAAACTCAGTTCGAAAAATGCTAATGCTATTCAAATGCTATGATATGCAGAAAATATTTTTGTGATGCAATTTTCAAAGTTTTGAGCTTTTCATGGATTTTTGAAAAGATGATGCACATGCATTTTTTGTATTTTTCAAAATGATTTTGCAAATGTTTTTAATATTTTTAGTTTTGCAAATGTTTTTGGTATTTAAATTTTGCAAATATTTTTGTGATTTTTTGAAAAAAAAGATATTGGATAAAGACTAGGTACAAATATTTACATGGGGATGCATCTTATATTTACAAGAATTAAGTTTTAAGAATTTACAAGGGGTAGGTGGTCATTTTTAGATATAAAGAATTTTGGTGTGATGAATATATTCCTCAAACTTATTTGAAAATCATTTTTTTTCAAACACTTTTAAAAACTATAGTAAAAAATAATTTCTACAAATAATTTTCACAAATATTTACACACATTTGAAAATTATTTTGCAAAGATTTTTCAAACAATATATATAGATTTTCAATATTTTTGCAACCATTTTCCAAACCACTTACAAATCATTTTTAAAACATTTTTATTTCACACAAAGAAAATAATTTTACAAACAAAATGTTTTTACAAAGGTTGAACACATTGAACAAAATGTTTTCCAACTAGTTTTCAAATGATTTTTAAAAAAATGATTTTCAATCTATTTTCAAACATTTTGCAAAAAATATTTTTCCCTAATTTATTAGTCAATATATAAAAAAAGAATTTGAGCAATAATAAACATCTTCTTATTAAATTATTTTAATGAATTTTAATAGTGTTTTTAGCCATGATAATAATATTATTAAAAATACAAAAGTATGAGTTATGGCTGAAGTATATACGTAGTATATACGACCCTCCTATACTTAGCTAGAGCTATGTCCTCATAGATCAGAGAGAAAAAGAGGAGACAAAACTCATAATGAGTATAGAAAAGTCTAAGGAATAAATGAATGGAGAAATGAATGAATAAATGAGAAGTTGACCGTCCCCCTATACTTCGGATCAAATAATCCTAAGTATAGCAGACTGTACACAAGGTAGGGAGGGTCAAGGGTGGGAATGAACAAATTGTACTCGGACTGTCTCACCCTATACATAGGGTAAGATATCCCTACGTATAGACAAGAAGAGGAGACAGTGGAGAGGACCAAAAAACAAAAGAACTCAAGGTGCACACCCCTCTATACTTAGGACAAAGTATGTCCTAAGTATAAAAGACTGACAAAAAGGGATGACATCTTTTCGGTAGAAACATAAAAATGAAAAGGAAAAGAAGAAAAGAAGAAAAGAGAAATGAAGATAGAAGAGAAGATAGAAGAGGATGTACACATCACTCCCCCTATACTTAGGGTAAAAAAGCCCTAAGTATAGGCAACAACAAGAGTGATGAAATGGAATGAAGAAAAAACACTTGGCTCGTCCACCCCCTATACTTGGGACAAAGTAGGTCCTAAGCAAGGCACACACAAGAATTGGGTGTATGAGCAATACGATAGATGGACAAAGGAAAATGAAAGTGAATATAAAAGAGATATGGATGCACAGAGATCAAGAAGGTAGAAAGCGAACCTTCTTGCGGGACTGCTGAGGAATGGATCTGACAAGATGTAGGTCTATATCTAGGTCCATAGTGGACGAAAGTCAATCATGATCGACCTGGTGAAGATCCTCAGCAGTCGCAGAATGAGAAGGCACAGACGGGTCAATGGAAGTAGTGTGACTAGGTCCGGCCTTGGGGGTCTTGCAAATGTCAAAGTGAAAAGGGACAAACTCAACGCCAGAAGAAGTAAGGTCAAAGTCGTCCTACGAGGTCTCTTCTAGGTCAAAACCAAAAGGAATGAAGTCATCTGTTGAAGTAGTTAAATCATGTTCATCCTCTACTGTCTCAACCGAATCATCATTATCATCAAAAGGTATGAATTCCTAGATAAAAGCAACAAGATCAAATTCAGCCTTGGTATCATCAATATCTGCCCTCCGCTCAAAGGTGTGAATTGTGTAGATCTCGCGGATGTCATTAACACATTGCAAACACATAAGGAAGGAACTCCAAGGTCCATGCTTTCTGAGTATTCCTCCATGGGGAGGAATTCTCGGGTCTTAGTTGAATCCAACATGTAGCAAAAGTCTCTGATCGTCTCATCAAGGTCGTGGTCCTCAGGGTCAGCCAAGATATGTGTAGTCACACTAGATGCAGGACTCTGGTCGGTAGTGCGTGCAATGATTATCACCTCGCTTCCGTCAACAGGACGGAAGCGAATTTCTCCTAATCCATAGTCAATAATGACTCTCGCATAGGCAAGAAATGGTCGTCCCAGGATGATTGGAGAGTGCTCCCCAATGGAGGTCTCCATGGGCAATACGACAAAATCAACATTGTAGATCATGCCTTGAATCAAAAGGATGTCATTTTCAAGAATACCCTTCGGCCTCTTTATTGATTCATCAACAAACTGAACGATCATCCTAGTTTTCTTGAGAGACCCTAAGTGAAGAGACTATACCGACAATAAGGGTATGATGCTAATCGAAGCACCGTTGTCAAGAAGAGTGTGATCACATGTGTGTCTAGAGATGATGCATCTAATGAAAGGTATGGCAGTGTTCCTTTTCCTAGAAGAATGGTGATGCGTGATGGCGTGGGCAGTGGCCATGGTCAAGATATGATGTTTAGATATGCTCATACATTTTCTCTTCTTATGATGAGGAGCAGATAATTAGGTCATGGCTTGGCAAAGTGGGACACCAATGATCTCATGAATATCGACCACCACTTCGGGTTCAGTCAACATTTTTTTGAATTTTTGGATTTTCTCCATACAAGGGAGGAGATCGGAATCATCATATACACAAGGATGACTAAGACAGTCTGTACAGTGTCGTCCTCAGGGTCAAAGGTGGGACAAGATATGAATGAGTGTGTGGGAAAATGATCTGGCAAGTGCTCCCTCTCCTCACAGTCTGAATCAACCATAGGTCCCCCAAAATCTTTTTGTATTTTAAATTTTTTCTCATTTTTTGTATTTTGGGCTACTGCAAGCTCTCATTTAAATCCTCAAATGAATCAATATCGTCAGATCGTGAAGCATCAATAGGGCACTTATTTAGGCAAGTGAGGTCGTCATTCCTCGAGTTCATATGCTCCATGAATTAGGACAAAGTCTCAAGTGTGGACCTCTTGAGAGGTGACTCTAATAGATTAGTCTCGAGTGGATGTGAAGGTGGAAAATGTGAGGGGAAATGTGAAGATGGAGGTGGATAAAAATCAGAGGCCTTATACTTAGGCTGGGGCAGATATGTACAAAAATCAGGAGCAAAGTCCTCATGAAAAAAGAGGGGTGGACCGAATGGAGAGTACGACTAATCAACAAAGTTCGGATAGAAAGTTCTCCAGTCAGCCATCTCGAAACAAAAGAAAATGATCGGGAGAGCACGATGGTCAGGTCAAGAGAAATGAGAAGAAAGGCATAAATGCATAGAAGGATCTAGTATACACAAAAAAACACAATCAAACACACACAAAACAAACACACCCTCAGTTCACCTACTCAACTCTGTGAAGACCGTGAAAGATCAGTCTTTTTATCTTGTCCGTTTTAGAGTTAGGTAAGAAGCCAAAATTGTACAAATACTTCGGAAGGCTTGATGGGATTTGGGCACTACTCCTTAGTGTGTACGTGAGCAATTTAAAATGAAGAAAATGTGGGGATTACTCGCCCCAAGACAAATATTTTGTTTTTGGATCCTTTTTTAGGGTCAAGTAATATTAACAATCCCAATTTTATTGTTATCATTTTTTTGATTTTTAATAGGAAATGCACGATCCTATCGAGGAGTCAATTATTTTTAGCAACTAAGTAATCAAAATCAGAGAAAGAGACGAAAAAGCAATACAAGCGACAAATCAATGATGAATGCTAAAGAGAAATGCTCACCTTGCCTCCAACACTCTACATGTAAAGATGCTCAGCAGAATTAAAACCTACACTATATACAATGCAACCGATGAAATCACCCTAGATGAGAAACTACTATTATCGTGAACAAGATGTTAACTATCTAGAAGTGAGATCCAAAAGTCCGATCTCTGAAGTGCATCGATGTTCGCCAAAATGGATCCTGCAAGCGTTGTTCTCTCGATGCTCTATCTCAAATCCAAATAAATATCAATTTATATTTGACTAAGTCCAAACGAAGTCTATAGGAGCATGCAATGGTTATTAGGTGTTTGGATCTAATGCTAGCGACAAGCAATTCCTACAACTAGGGCATAATAACACAAAAGAAAGAAAACAAAATGGGAAAACAAAGGGAGAAATGCCAAGAAAACATGACAAAACCGACGAGGACACCAAGGGAACAATCCCACGAGCACTAGACCTCGTGAAGTGTGGAATTCTGAGAGTGTCCAAATTATTACAATAATTGGTACTCTCTCTCTCTCTTTAAATTACACAAATAAATATGCATAAATAAAAGTGAATGTCTTTAAATGTCCTCCAAGTCCTCCTTTGCTGCTCTCTCCTGTCGACTAGGTCAGAAAGTCAACTCCTCGTCTCGGGGGTTGCACCAAATCTACTAAGAAATCTACACTCGATCCACGGTCCCTCGCAACAAATTCAAACAAGGAAGAGTGATTAGACATATAAACAATTAATACTAAATAAGAGAAAATAAATATTGTAAAAAGATAGAATAATATATCATAACCAAAATAAAGCCAATCTAAGCGGTGTTGCTCCCTTGCAATGACGCACTTTGTTGAAGAGGATTTTGTGAGGGTTTAGAAATCTCACAAGGCGAGAGATCTATCGATGCGATGACCTCTCACGAAACCCAACTTCAGATAACAATTAACCCAAAATTCAAGATCAAGAAATTCAAATAAATGCGGAGTTAAAATTTATTAAAACCCTACAATGGATGTGTATAGTGTGCAAGCATGTAGAGGTCGATCACAGGGAGAAACTAGATAGATCGGGAAAATTAATGCACAAAACTAATTTGTAATTCTTTGTCTATTCTTTTTATGTGGGTTTTAAATTTTATATTTTTATTTGATTTTTCAATACGAAATTATTTTTGTGATTTTATATTTATAAATACAATTATAGTAATAATAATATAAAGAGTAATGAAAGATATATATATATATAGATATATAGATAATAAGAGAAAGATATAAATAAAAGAAATAGAGAAAATATTTTTGCATTTTTAAAAAGGTCAAAAAAGTTAAAGTAAAGAAAATAAAATCTTTTTGGTGTTTTAATTAATTTTTCCAATGTTTTTAGAAGTTTTTAGAAATAAGAAAAATACAAGTAATAAGATAAAAGTGGCAATTCTATACTTGAAAAAATAAGGCAAATAGGACACTCAAAAAAATACTACCAATCGCTCAAAATGAAGTCCTAAAATTATAAATATATTTTTTCTATATATAAAAAGAATATATAAAAGAAAATAGGTCTTTGCTTGTATTTTTGACATTATTTCAATTTTTAGTGATTTTTTCAAATTTTTAAAGTATTTTTGAGTTTTTGGACACTAGACCTGATATCACTGAATGCCCTTCGGATACGATATAGATATAGATGCGATCAAGAAACTATATTTTTTGGTATTTTCCTGAGATGTAATGAATATACTAAAAATAAAAATAGCAGGAAGGTTGAAATGATGTTTTTTATTTTTTTACCTATTTAAAGCAGATAAAAAGAAAAAAAAATCTATGAATATAGAACAAAATTTGGGCCTCATGGTCTTATTTTTGGATTTTCAAATAGACGAAAGATATTCTAGAAATAAATCAATCACTTGAAATATTATAGAAATTCTACAGATCACAAATCGCAATATCTTTTGATGAAATTTAATTACAAATTTGGCCCCACTAATTTCTACAACATATCAAAAATAAGCAAGTTATATCAAGTATTGAAAGAGTTATTAATGAGATAAGGAAAATCAATAACCTTAATTCAAAAATTCACCATTAAAAATTCATATATCAGAATATTTTGAAATTTTAAAATGATGTAGACCTTTAATGAAGCTTTCTAACAAAAAATATCACAAAATATGAAGTTCAATTGAATGGTTTATGAGCTTTTAGGTGCAGGGGTACATATGCAAACATAAGAATAAAACTACAGTTCAAAAGATACTCGAAATCTTCCTAAAATATGCCAAAAATAGGTATGGACACAAAATTTGTCGCTAATCCACGTGGCATTCAGAGGCTCTTAGATGGCTAGGGCACATGCATAAAATACCAGAAGTAAAGGGGTGCGTGCACAAAATGTCTACCCCTTGGATGGATGGTCGAGATTAGAAGGAGAGGGGCGGATCCAATGGTGGCTACTATCCGCCCCTCCCTTCTTCTTCTTCCTTTGGACATCAAAAAAAAGGCCAATCCGAGGGTCGATGGTGCGTGACGATGTGGAGGTGCTCCGATCTACCTACAATTAGTAGAAGAGCTTGAGTATAAAACTCGGCCAAGATGTTAGGCACATAAAAAATGGGGTATGAATTGGTTTTCCTTTGATTTGGAGAGGGAAGAAAGAGGTGCTCTGGCCACTGTATGTGTTCAAATATGGAGAAGGTTGTGTGGGGGGATACGTAGAATAGCGGAGAATGGCGGTGGTGTGGTGTGCGCCATGTCGAGGAGGATGGATGAAATGAAAGGGTGATGAAGATGGGTTCTACTTCTAAAATAAGATCAACAACAAAACAAACTAAATTAAACTATGTTACCTAGAATCAAAATGCAATAAATGGATGACTTCTCCTAGGATGACCAACGCTCCAGTGAGCATGTTCGGTCGTGGCCTCGATTCCGGTGGAGAAGAGGCTCGACGGAGACAAACTTCGTGGTGCAATGGATCAAGAATACCAAGGGATCACACCAATGGAAGGTGTCTCATGCCCACAAACTCTCTGTCACAAAGGAAATGGGGAGATATAGAACACTTGCAAATATGGTGGATGGATTCAAAAATGGGAGTTGAGGATCTTTTTATTTGATGGAGGAATGGAGGAGATGATGCTTATTGGTGGTTGGCTAATCTAGGTGGAAGAAGGTGTAGGAGAGTTGGTCGGTTTTTGCAAGAAATAAGAAGAGAGAAGATGAAGGTGGAAAGTTTGAGTCCATGATGAATCTCGTATTCATCATGATAAAATTGGTCTTTTAGGCTATGTCCTCCATCATCCACTTGTAATTAATAGAGCATTATTAGCCATCATGCATGTGTAAATAATATTTGCATTTCATCATGTATAATTGCATTAAAAATCTCAAGTGTAAATTAGCCCAAAAAGCCGCTAATTTCTCACATTTTTAATTAATTCATCCTAACTCCGATTGACCCCAAACCACCTCCATTGTGTAGATATTACTAACCTTATTAAATAAAAAATACAAAAAAATTACTAGCCCCAATAAGTGTCAAATAATCCCAAAGTCAAAATTCACATCTGACAGACTAAAATGAGTATATCTCTCACATACAGTGTCCGATTTTGGTCTACTCACTTTTAAAGTACTCCATTTTCAAATACCTTCAAAACAAGATCAATTTTGTAAAATTCGGAGCTCATTTGTGAAAGTTGGGTTTTGGGCCTCTTTTGCGCATTTTAACTTTTTGCCATTTTTGACTTGAGATTTTATGTGCTCAATTAACCCTTTTAATTTTATTTCTTCTTCATTTGTGTTCTTTGATGAAAGTTTTATTAAGCGACGTAAAAATCCAAATCCTGATTAAGACGGAAATCAAAGAAACTGATCGAGTCCAAGTGTTCGTTGTCGGTCTGTACAAAAGTTGTGCGTTTTTTTCTTCTATTTTCTTATCTACTAAAAATTCAAAAAAAATAGATTAATATGTAATTAAATTTTTTTGTATTTTATCCTATTTTTTCTATGATTTTTATCCCTTTTAAACCACCAAAAAAATACAAAACCCAAAAATTCGGTTTTCTATACACATGGAGAACCACCAAAAATACCACTTCTCACAGATGACCTCATTTGCTCCCGGGCCCTTCAAGAAAGTTGTAGATCACGACAGACGAACAACTTTTGTGAAGAAATTTTTTCAATCTGAGGCCCCCTTCTATTTCTTTTCTATTTTTCTTTACCTTTTAATTTTTGAAATTTTTTTGGGGCTGCCACATGGGCGTGCCACGTGGCACCCCATCCATCTCTCTCTCCTGACCACCCCCCGGGTCACGTGCCTAGCACGTGACCCCATCATCTCCTACCTCCAGCCGTTGCTTCCCAACCCCCCCCCCCCCCCCCCCCCCCCCCCCCCGCGTAATGCCACATTCATTCCTCCTGCATGTAACGGCCGCTGGCCGTCGACCCTGGACCTCCTCCCCACCGTTACAACCACTCTCTATATAGAGGTTCCTCCGCCGCCGCCAAAAACCATCCGCCATGTTCTCCCTAAGCTCCATGACCTTTAGGAGGTGACAGCTCCAGGTCGCCATAGAGCTACCACGAACGTAGGGTAGGCGTGATCCAGGGAGTTCCAATCCCTGCAATAGAGCTCCATAGAGCTTCTGCCAAGCTCAGATTTCTTCCACCTAAGTCCCTTTAGCAAAAACCTCACTTGGAGCTCGAAGCTCCTCTACTCACGATCCACATCCCGCAAAGAATCGCTTTCCATCATCGCACCCGAGGTACGCCACCGCCTCCGCCTTCATCAACTACCTCGCACCGTCGCAGCTTCTCCGCCCCGCGTCGCGCCTCCACGTCGCCGGTCGAGCGGCTCCTCCAGCGTCTCCCGCTCCCTCACGCTCCGCCCCGCGCCTCGGCCACTCCGCTTCGTGCAACACCGCCTGGGCCAGCGACAACCGCCGCCCCTTGCGCTGTGTGTCGGCCGAGGAGCAGCCTCACCCCCGAGTCCCGCCCCTCCTCAGCCGGTTGTGTGTCGACCGGCCCAGAGTCTCCGCCGTGCGGCCTCCATCCGCTCCACGCGCGACCGCGCCGCCTGCGTCCTCCCGACGCACCCACCCTCCACCGATCGAGCCCCCTCCGCCATCTCCAGCGCGTGTGCGGCGCATCACACGTCCCCCTTGATCCAACGGCCTTTAGGTCGCCACGTCAGAGCCCCCAGACCACCAGGCTCAGCCTTCCCGAGCCTAAGCCCAAGCCTAGAGGCTCGGGCACTCCGAACCTCGCCCTCCCACCGAGCCTCTAGTTCGGAGCTCCGAGCCTCAGCTCCTGGCCGAACCACAGGCTCGAGATCTCCGAGCCTCCGCCTCGCGTCCAACCCTCCAGGCACACGTGCGTGCTGGGAAAATTGCACTCAAGCCCCTGACACTTTCAAAATTTGCAGAAATACCCCCGCTAGGGGTAAATTTCGTCCGGGCCCCTCAAGGTTTTATTAATTACAGATAAGTCCTCCCAAGTACCTCTTTGCAAAGAAAACTTTATTTTATTTACATTTTAGTCCCTGGAATTTCATTTTAGCATATCTTTGTCATACAGACTCCGATTTTAGCATATAATATGTCGTTTCAAAGATAATTCTGTGCTCTACCATTTAGCATAGCTTATGTACAGATCTGAGGTCATTTATTGAGAATTATTATTGAGGATATCTGTTGGCTTTTGCAGGCTTATTTTGACATATTTGTGCCGCATTTCCCTTGAGAGAATTGACGATTTATTTTGCAGGGATTTGTTGGAGTTGAGATATTATTTGAGGACTTATTTTATGCAGGGGTAAATGAAGGAGATTGAGTAGATATATTTACTTGTGGACTGCAACTTTTTGAGATTAAAATTAGAAATATCGAACGATAAATTCATTGCAGGATTAATCTGAGATCTATTCACTGTTATTTGCATTAGGAATTAATTTGATACATCTTGTTGAATTCAATATTATTTGATCTGTGATTTCATTTCAAGGATATTGATTATTTTTATTTGGATTAAATCGTGAAAAATCGTAGATCCTGGGCATAATTCTCTCTGTTTAATTTCTTTGCATCACATTCGCATCATTGCATTGTATATTTTTGCAACACACAAATTAATCGAGCATTTATTAATTATTTAATTTGATTTAAGACCAAGCAAATAAAAATCTCCGTTCCCTATGTTCGACCTTGGTACACTTACCAGGTAAAAATACTCCACAACATTCAATGATTGTGGTATTTTGATCGATCAAAATTCGCTTCCTATACTACAATTACTGATTCTTATAGAGGCAAATTTGACGTTCATCAAATAGCGCCATTGTCGGGGAACGTCGAATTTTTAGGATTTTGAGTCATTTTTTGTAATTATTTTTTGTAAAATTAATTTTTGTGTCATTTTTTTTCCTTTTGCATTTTTTTCCTTTTGCATTTTTTTCCTTTTGCCTTTTTTTCTTCTGATACTAACCATACTCTCTTTCTTCGCAGATTACTCGGAGACAATTTTGGATATAAATAAAGGACCTACGAAGAAGACTAATTTTTATTTTAATTTTGTGAGAGAGAGTTAGCATAGATTTTATTTTCTGCAATATTCTCAGGATCCCTCTCTTTGAACCCTTGTAATAATTCAGACTGAACACTTCTGTGGTGTGTCGGGTCTGTTTCAACCCCATCTGTGTGGTTGGGACCCGACTTGAGTGGTGTAGGACTTAGGCACATATACGCTTGCTCGTTTATTATTTGATTGTGCTCGTAATTCTTAGACCGCACATTCACTAACTATACGCACTATAGATCGTTCAACATTAGCCAAATTTTAAATCAATTCTTCCCGCTAATAGAACTTTCTGTTTAGGGCATTTTTCATCTGTGCATATCTTTTACTGTAAATTTTAATTCCTTGTACTGCATCCCACATGAAGAACGTGAGGATTCACTGTATGTCATTCTCTTAAGCATGCATCATTGATTTACGTTTGCATCGGCTATTTCGGTTTCCTTCCTCGAGTTTTACAACTTAGGACTTAAAGGAATTGGGACTGTTCGTTAGGCGTGATTTTTTGTGCTCACATAAACTACAGTGATAACCTCAACTTAAAACTGGGACTGCTAATCAAGGTGACTTTAAATAAATTGATCTAAAATTAACCTGTATTTGGTGGAGAGGAACCCACTCATTGTTTTTAAGGACCAGAACGCACACTTAGAAAAGAGCCCAAAATCGAATTGGTTCATTCAGACTACTGATTTTAAAAATAATTAGCTACTTTTCAGTGAGGGTCTCGGTTAGCCATTTACGATCCGACTTCCCTTAGCAGAGTAGGTGGTTTAGAGGACACCGCGGAAGGCTCCGTCCTCAAGTAACACGGGTAGCCGTTTAAACGGTCCGTACTTACACATATATTAGCTGAAAGTAGGTGCAACTAGTTGTATGAACTCGGGACAGTCTTTGTGAAATATTTCGGCACCTAACAGCTCCGCTTACTTTTTAAGACTGTTTTGTCATTAAATTAAAATTGAAAAGATAAGCGGCCGAACCCTAACGTGCCTTCACTAGTGTTGAGTGGGTGAATCGACGTGTTTGTTTTGTGTTTGATTTGTGTGCATCAAAGACTTTGCAATTGCAAGTAAATCATGGTTCGCTGATCATTCCACCCCTCTTGACAAGATGTCGGCACAGTGGTCTTCTTTCCCGATCTCCACGACCATGTCCCGATATTCTTCTTCGCACGCTCCTCAGGGGAACCTGCCATTCAAATCAAGTTCCCTCAGCCACCATTCTCTTCCCGTCCATACATCCCACCCTATGACCACACTTCTTCTTGGATTAGCCCTCTCTCACATTCTGACAATCTTATGGACATGAGAGAAAGACCAAAATCGAGGATGAACAATAGAGTGACCAATATTGACAACAGAACACGATTTCCGGTTACTATGATCTCACAGCCTCTTGAACCATCCTCTACTCCGGATAACTATCCTCTTGAGTACAATCAATTTTCCTTTAATAATCTACAAGAAAACCAAAATCAAGGAAATACAATTCATGACCAGACCACAATGTTGATGAACAATCAGTACTCTATTCGAGGTTACATGACAGGATCACGACACATGGAGAATGATTATTCAATAACTAGTCATGAGATGTTTGAGGATGGGATTGCTCGGACTAATCATAGATCATACACTTTAACTGAGAGAATATATGATCTCATCCAGTCCATGCAGAATTCAGAAGAAGTAAAGCCACCACCATGTGAACCATTGGATCATCACAATCAGGCACATCCACCACTGACCTCTGACCCCCCCACTGACCATATTACAGAAAATACCAAAAAAATTGAAAATTTTGAAAATTCAAAAAAATTGGACAATTCTGAAATGGAAGCATTTTGCAAGAGTCTGATCTTAGAGCTTCCATTGATCAAAGCCATAGAACATGTGCCCGATCTTAAGAGATTTGTGAAGAGTCGACTGAATCCTAACAAGACAGGCAAGAAACAATCAAGAACTGAATATCATGTCATGTCTATGGCTAGTTCTTTGGTGATGAATAATAAAATCAAAAGTCGCGGTTGACTCGGATCACATGTGAAATTGAGGATTCTACATTCATTCATGTTTGGTTAGACGACGACTCTACTTCAAACATCCTCTCCAAGTCCGTCTTTGACCAACTCAAACTCGGACAACTCAAAAAGACTAGGGTGATCGTTCACATACCCGATCGATCTACCAAAAGACCGCGGGGGATCGTTTCTGTCATCGTAAATTTCTGAGGTAAAGAACATAACATGGACTTTATGGTCCTTGACATTGAGCACCCCGGAAGGATGTCTGAGTCTCCTATCATTTTAGGAAAGCCGTTCTTAGCCTCCGCTAAGGCAATCGTCGATTGTGATACTTAGGAAATCAAGTTCCCGAACTCAGACCACGATGAACAAACCCCCAATGACACAACCTGCTCTGAGGAAAACCAGCTTGAAACCGACAGTTATATTTCACATTATCAGACATCTCCGCATGATACACTGAGACAAACCCTAGGAGAGTCACCTAAAAGACTAAATGTTGTACAAACTTCGGATTCTCACCACCCTATCACTGCTCCTAGGAAAAGTCATGATTTTGGAGCGTATGAGGAACTGGACCATATTATTGAAGATCAACACGATTATTTGAGTGGTCCAATCTTTGAGTCGGCAGTAATTCATGAGATACTTGAACCATTTAAGGAACCGACTCCGGAAACGTCCGATGTCACCAAAATTCATGACCATCCAGAAGTGACATAAAAAACACCAGCCATAAAACACAAAATCACCATGAACAATCTCCCTCGACCGAAGCAGCGCATGACCCTTCAAGAATTTGTCGACTTTTACGGGGATTCGTCTGATGAGGAACTCACGAATGCCACATCGGTTACTCAAGAAAGGGAGATGAAGACTGTCCAACTTCCTCCCAATACTTCTCAAGGAAACAAACCGACCAAGAAAGTCACCTTTGACCTTAGACATCAGGTGATTTCTGAAGAGTCCTCGTCCAGTCCTGATGTGGTTCATCAGATAAGTGCAATAGGTACAGCTCTGATCCAGGGGAACTTACCTCTGATTGACAAAAGTTGGAGATCCACTACAGATGACTACTATTCTCCTGAGGACGACTCCGACGATGGCTGGTCTTCTTCATCATCGCCCTTTACATCTCCATATTTTCTCCCTCCGCACTGCCGCAAGAAGGTCGGTCGCATGCCTCCTTGATCTTGTACATCCGCAAATCAAACTGGTTCCCCATATGTAATTATCCAATTATACTTAGGCTGACCTGAGCCTAAGTATAGGGGGACCGCTACCATTGTTTATACATCGCTTCTCTTCTTTTGTTTTTAGCCCATCTATACTTCGTACGAGCTATGTCTACATTTCACTTTGTGCCATGAGGACATAGCAAAAGCTAAGTATAGGGGGGTGTGTTTGTATATATTTTCTACTATATCCATAGCTCGTACTTTAATCGTTTTTATCTAACATCGGGGATGGGTATAAGTAGTGTGTATAATACCTGTTTTTAAAAAAAACAAAAAAAACAACAAAAAAAACAACAAAAAAACAGCAACAAAAAACCCAAAAAAACTTTTTGCAAAAAAAATACATTTTGCATAAAAAAAACATCACTCATGGTCTTGCATTTCATCAAGCATTTCATGCATTCCATGGTCGATATATTCCTGACACATTCACCATCACTCAAGGCTTGAGGATTTTTGAGGACACTTGATTTCTGAGATCTTGAGATTCTGAGTTAGCCTGCCTTAGTCATTAGGGTTTTGAACTTAATAATCCACACTTCCCTAGTTTGAAAGATTTGAGCGCTATATTGCACTCTTCATCTCTACCTTCAAAAACAATATGATCAGCACAATCACTCCCACAACTCCATGATTGATGAGATGAGTTGAGATATCACTTGAGGAACTAGGACTAGAGATTTGAGTTTAGCCCTGATCTGATGATATTCGAGGATGGGATAAAGTTAATGAAGGCTTCATAAAACCTGAGTGTCAGCAAAACCCTAGCCAGTATGTGAACAAGATTCATATGCTATCTTTTTGATATTGACCTAAGTGCCAGGGTGTGATGAAACTTAATGAAAATTGTTGATCAGTGTGCGCCAACTTTTGTTAAAAACAGTGGAGCTAGGCAACAAAAGAAAAGAAAAAGAAATGTCAAAGAAAAGCTCTATCATCCAAAGTCAAATTCCAAATGAGCTTCCACCAATGGAGAGCGCTCCCAAAACATTTTCAAAGTGTCCACTTGGACCAAGTGCTAATTAGGACCAAGGAGTCGGGCTGACACCATAAAAGGGATATGCATCCTAAGCGATACAAGTCTGGGTATCGAAGGTATCTTAGATACTCAAAGGAGACACACCCCGGTGTACTCCCAGAAAAACAAGTGCAGACGACTCCAAATTCTCTTGACGGACACATTGATCAACAAAATAAAATATACTTGTGTTGAGTAATAAGGCACTCGAGAGGCACCTCGTTCCAATGAAAGGGAGAGAAAATCAGACACAATCCTATGCCCTCCATCATCTGGCCGTCCATATACACTTTCAAGTCTGACAAACTAATGAGACGGTTGACTGAAGCAAGAATAGACTTATTCCCTAGTGTTGAGGATTAGGTCTAGAGGAGGATCTTTGGGACTGGAACTTTGAGTGATGTCCGACTCGACTCTCATGAAATGCAGTACACTTAAGTTCATATCCTTATATTATATGTACAAAAAGAGAGTCTGATAATTAGAGAGGTTGGATTCCTTTTGATTAAAGCGAGGTTGAGCCCAGAATTTTAGGGTCGCTCAAATTAAGGGTCTTCTCTGAAATAAGCCTTGAAAATTCAGTTGCACAGTCAGGGATGTAATCAACTAAGTCATTCATTCATGCTCAGGGACGAGCATGGTCTAAGTATAGGGGTATGATGAATCTCGTATTCATCATGATAAAATTCGTCATTTAGGCTCTGTCCCCCATCATCCACTTGTAATTAATCATTAATAGAGCATTATTAGCCACCATGCACGTGTAAATAATATTTACATTTCATCATGCATAATTGCATTAAAAATCTCAAGTGTAAATTAGCCCAAAAAGCCGCTAACTTCTCACATTTTTAATTAATTCATCCTAACTCCGATTGTCCTCAAACCACCTCCATTGTGTAGATATTACTAACCTTATTAAATAAAAAATACAAAAAAATTACTAACCCCAATAAGTGTCAAATAATCCCAAAGTCAAATTTCACATCTGACAGACTAAAATGAGCATATCTCCCACATACAATGTCCGATTTTGGTCTAATCACTTTTACAGTACTCCATTTTCAAATACCTTCAAAACAAGATCAATTTCGTAAAATTCGGAGCTCATTTGTGAAGGTTGGGTTTTGGGCCTCTTTTGCGCATTTTAACTTTTCGCCATTTTTGACTTGAGATTTTATGTGCTCGATTAACCCTTTTAATTTTATTTCTTCTTCATTTGTGTTCTTTGATGAAAGTTTTATTAAGCGACGCAAAAATCCAAATCCTGATTGAGACTGAAATCAAAGAAACTGATCGAGTCCAAGTGTTCGTTGTCGGTCTGTACAAAAGTTGTGCGTTTCTTTCTTCTATTTTATTTTCCTATTTTCTTATCTATTAAAAATCCAAAAAAATTAGATTAATGTGTAATTAAATTTTTTGTATTTTATCATATTTTTTCTAAAATTTTTATCCCTTTTAAACCACCAAAAAAATACAAAACCCAAAAAATCGGTTTTCTATACACATGGAGAACCACCAAAAATACCACTTCTCACAGATGACCTCTTTTGCTCCTGGGCCCTTCATGAAAGTTGTAGATCTTGACAAGACGAACAACTTTTGTGAAGAATGTTTTTAAATCCGAGGTCCCCTTTCTATTTCTTTTCTATTTTTCTTTAGCCTTTAATTTTTAAAATTTTCTTTTGGGGCGCCACGTGGCAGGCCTCCATCTCTCTCTCCTGACCACCCCCGGGTCACGTGCCTAGCATGTGACACCCATCACCTCCTACCTCCAGCCGTTGCATCCCAACCCCCCCCCCCTCCCACGTAACGCCACATTCATTCCTCCTGCATGTAATGGCCGCCGACCGTCGACCCTGGACCTCCTCCCCACCGTTACAACCTCTCTCTATAAAGAGGTTCCTCCGCCGCCGCCAAAAACCATCCGGCATGTTCTCCCTAAGCTCCAGGACCTTTAGGAGGTGACAGCTCCAGGTCGCCATAGAGCTACCACAAACGTAGGGTAGGCGTGATCCAGGGAGTTCCAATCCCTGCAATAGAGCTCCATAGAGCTTCTGCCGAGCTCGGATTTCTTCCGCCGAAGTCCCTTGAGCAAAAACCTCACCTGGAGCTCGAAGCTCCTCTACTCACGATCCACATTCCGCAAAGAATCGCTTTCCATCATCGCACCCGAGGTACGCCACCGCCTCCGCCTTCATCAACTACCTCGCACCGCCGCAGCTTCTCTGTCCTGCGCCGCGCCTCCACATCGCCGGTCGAGCGGCTCCTCCAGCGTCTCCTGCTCCCTCACGCTCCGCCCCGTGCCTCGGCAACTCCGCTTCACGCACCACCGCCTGGGCCAGCGACAACCGCCGCCCCTCGCGCCGCGTGTCGGTCGAGGAGCAGCCTCGCCCCCGAGCCCCGTCCCTCCTCAGCCGGTCGTGTGTCAACCGGCCCAGAGTCTCCGCCGTGCGGCCTCCATCCGCTCCACGTGCGAACGCGCCGCCCGCATCCTCCCGACGCAACCACCCTCCACCGATCGAGCCCCCTCTGCCATCTCCAGCGCGTGCGCGACGCATCACATGTCCCCCTTGATCCAACGGCCTTTAGGTCGCCACGTTAGAGCCCCCAGACCACGAAGCTCAGCCTTCCCGAGCCTAGGCCCAAGCCTAGAGGCTCGGGCACTCCGAACCTCGCCCTCCCACCGAGCCTCTAGTTCGGAGCTCCGAGCCTCAGCTCCTGGCCGAACCACAGGCTCGGGATCTCCGAGCCTCCGCCTCGCGTCTGACCCTCCAGGCGCACATGCAACGCACGTGCGTGGCTGGGAAAATTACACTCAAGCCCCTAACACTTTCAGAATTTGCAGAAATACCCCCGCCAGGGATAAATTACGTCCGGACCCCTCAAGTTTTTATTAATTACAGATAAGTCCTCCCAGGGACCTCTTTGCAAAGAAAACTTTATTTTATTTACATTTTAGTCCCTAGAATTTCATTTTAGCATATCTTTGTCATACAGACTCCAATTTTAGCATATAATATGTCGTTTCGAAGCTAATTCCGTGCTCTACCATTTAGCATAGCTTGAACAGATTTGAGGTCATTTATTGAGAATTATTATTGAGGATATATGCTGGCTTTTGCAGGCTTATTTTGACATATTTATGCCACATTTCCCTTGAGAGAATTGACGATTTATTTTGTAGGGATTTGTTGGAGTTGAGATATTATTTGAGGACTTATTTTATGCAGGGGTTAAATGAAGGAGATTGAGTAGATATATTGACTTGTGGACTGCAACTTTTTGAGATTAAAATTAAGAATATTTAAAGATAAATTCATTGCAAGATTAATCTGAGATCTATTCACTATTATTTGCATTAGGAATTAATTTGATACATCTTGCTGAATTCGATATTATTTGATCTGTGATTTCGTTTCGAGGATATTGATTATTTTTAATTGGACTAAATCGTGAAAAATCTTAGATCCTGGGCATAATTCTCTTTGTTTAATTTCTTTACATCACATTGGCATCATTGCATTATATATTTTTGCAACACATAAATTAACCGAGCATTTATTAATTATTTAATTTGATTTAAGACCACACAACTAAAAATCTCCGTTCCCTGTGTTCGACCTTGGTACACTTTCCAGGTAAAAATACTCCACAACATTCAATGATTGTGGTATTTTGATCGACCGAAATTCGCTTCCTATACTACAATTACTGATTCTTATAGAGGCGAATTTGACGTTCATCAGTCCAAAATAGAGGAGACATGATATGCAGTTGTATCAACCAATGTGAATAGGCTAATTCAAAAATTTTGGACTTTAGTGGTTGTCTTCATGGTCCATGTGGACCAATCACAAAAAAAGAGTTTTGCAATGAAAAATGTGCATGAAATAGATTGTGGGAGACTTCAAAATAAAAAAATAAAAATACAAAAAGAAATACAATGTAAAATAAAATCAAAATGCAAATTTCTCAAAATAATTTTCTCTAAAATATTGCAGAAGAAAGTTTGTTTCGAAAATATGTTTCGAATTAGAGATACAATGTAAAAGCATATTTTTTTTGGCATAAAATACCCATTTTTGAGTTTTATGATTTTTAGTTTTATTTTATGTTAATAATACCACTATATTATCATATGTAATAATAATATAGAACATAAGATATATAAAAAAAATTTTGGTTGATTTTTAGTTTTACAAAATAAAATATAATAACACTAAAGATAAAATACAAGTCAAATTGACTTGTGTAACTATTTTTATGTCTTTTGCTTTTTATTTTTTAGTTGATTTTATATTTTTAATAGAAAATAGAATTTATAACTAACAAAATAAAAGTGAAATAAAAAGAAAAGGAGTTAAAATGAAATCTATACAAAAGAAAGGAAAAACCATAAATAATTGTACAAATGAGTCCCAGAATCGACTTTTCACAAATGATCCCCAACCACTTTCAAAGTATTTTTAAATTTAAAGGTTTTAAAATGATGAGCTTTGAAAGTGAGATTGGGTTAATTGGAATTCGTATGCTCCAGATATAAGATTTAGATTGCACGCATATGGAAAAAGTGAAGCTATACCATTTGTCAATTATTTATGGTGATAGTTTTTTCTTATTTTTATATTTTTCTATACATTTTTATTGAATTGATGCAATAGAAATCATTTAAATCATAGTTGTATTAAAATACTTATAAATGTTTGAAGTTTAAGTATATTGTGTGTATTTTTGTGCAGTTATTGGCCCTATCTCCCCTACTTTATTCCTTGTTGACCAAATCAATTCTTGACTTGGTCTCAGAGTTTAGGATCATAAAATACCTTTAGTATTTTATTCTTTTTCTTTTCTTTTCTTTATTCTATAATTTTGGCATTTAAAATTTATTTTATACACAAGAAAAGGAATAAATTATGAATTAAAATTTGCATAAATTAATGCTATTTACATGCATTAGCTAGGGTTTTTATGGTCAAAATGATAGAATAAGGATTCTGAATTGGAGATTCATCAGTACCTCAAAGAGACAATCATGCAAAGCTCGTGAAAGAAATGTGAAGTATATCCTCACTGCAACTACAATAAACACAATCAGCAATCTCCTGACGAAAAAGGACATGGGAGCTCCTCTAGTCATATGTTAGATATTTAACCGAGAGTTTGACCAAACTCTACTTGATAGTAGAACCTTAATCAACCTGATGCCCACATCACCGCGCAAGTCCACTAGAATGATTCTGCAATTCACAGACACACCCATTAAGCGGCCCCGACGAATCCTGGAAGATGTTGTCTCACCATTCAGGGAATGCAATTCCCTGCGGACTTCATAGTTCTGGACATGGACACTTAAGCCCCTCTTCTACATACCATGATAATCCTTGGACGACTGTTCCTTCGAATGGCTGAGGTAGTGGTAAACTATGGCACTGGACAGATAACATTCCCTTCAAATAGTGATAAAGTGCTTATTGAGATGATCCAAATGCCTAAACCTTTAGCATCTGCATCAGGTGAGAGTGAGACACCAGAGAAGCAAACAGAAGACTGTGACTTTTTGGCCGAGATCCGCGATACAAATTTGTTAATGGATGACATTGAAACCCGAGCGTTCCTCTCCACAAAGGAAGGCTTGGACATCACAATCAAGTTCCCAGATGTCCTTGAAGATGAGATTCTTGCTAATTTGCCTGATGAATACATTCATATCCACCTATCCTTGGCAGAGCAAGAGGACATCATTGAAAAGTTCTGCGAACAACATTCAATCGTTAAAGAATTGCATGCAACACTTCACTTAGAGCCTACAGTACCAATGATAGACACACAATAGATGAAAGACCCAACACCAAGGACCCAACACCACCGCCTACACCGTAGCCGAAGTCACCACTGAGATGAACTAATCCCCACCTGAGCTTAAACCACTTCCAGCAAATATGAAGTATGCTTTCCTTGCATATGCATAGAATATATTCCTCGTGATCATCAATTGACAGCTAACTAAGGAACAAGAATCTCATTTCTTGAGGTTCTGGAAAGAAACCACAAGGTTATAGGCTAGAACATTTCTAATCTCCATGGGATAAACCCTTCACTATGCTCGCATCACATATACCTTGAAGAAGACTGCAAGCCCTTTCGTGAATTCCAGCGTCGATTGAATCCAAACCTTCGGGAGGTTATGATGAATGAAATCACGAAATGGTGTGATGTGGGATTCATATATCCCATCTCCTACTTGAAATGGGTTAGTCCCCTACATGTTGTGCCAAGAAGTCTCGGATCACCATGGTCAAGAATGACAAAGGAGAGGTGATTGCAACCAGAGTTCCAACATCCTGGCGAGTTTGTGTGGATTACAGATGCCTGAATTCAACAACCAAGAAACACCATTTTCCACTTCCCTTCATCAACCAGATAGTCGAAAGACTGACTGCGGAGGAATATTTCTTTTTCTTGGATGGATACTATGGTTATGATCAGGTCGCTGTTGCCCTTGAAGATCAAGAGAAGACAACCTTCACCTGTCCATTCGAGACATATCCCTATCGTAGAATGTCGTTCGTGTTATGCAACGCTCCTACAACTTTCCAGCAATATATGTTGACAGTATTTGCAGATATGGTTGGATGTTTTCTCGGGGTCTTTATGGACGATTTCTCAGTCTATAGAGACAACTTTGATCAATGTTTATCTTATCTAGATCGAGTTCTGAAAAGATGCTGTGAAGTGAACCTTGTGTTGTCGTGGGAGAAGACAATTTTATGGTGAACGAAGGTATTGTGCATGAACATGTCATCTCGAAGTGTGTCATGGAGGTTGATCATGTGAAGGTGGAAGTGATTTCAAAGTTAGAGCCACCTAAAAATCTGAAGCCGGTCAGATCATTCTTTGGGCACGTTGGTTTCTACCGATGATTCATCAAGGATTTCAGAAAAATTGCCCGCCCCCTGACTGAGCTTCTAGGCAAGGAGGCAGATTGTATTGTCAATGACAGAGTCCTCTATGACTTTACGTAGTTGAAAGAAATAATCACTGAGGCCCATGTCCTTCAATTGCCAGACTGGTCTCTACCATTTGAGATATGACTGATGTCTCCGATTATGCCATTGCGGTAATTTTAGGACAGAGGAGAGATCATATTCCATTTGCTATTAACTATGCGAGCAGAACTCTCGATGAAGCACAAAGAGACTGCAATATCAAGGAAAAGAGCTGCTGATAGTAGTATTTGCTCTGGAAAAATTCAGATCCCATTTACTTGGATCCAAGGTTATTCGTCCATCAAATACTTACAAGCCAAGAAGGAAGCCAAAACATGAATAATCAGATGGATCCTTCTAATCCAAGAATTTAAACTTGAAATTCATGATAAACTTGGAGTCAAAAATGTGGTGGCCGATCACTTGTCAAGATTGCCAGAGCCAGGCACTCCTGAGCAGAGCCTATTGTCGATCACAGAGACTTTTCTAGATGAAGCCATATTGTCATTCACCTCGCTCCTTTGGTTCACTGATATTGTGAACTATCTTGTACCCAAGGAAACTCCACCAAATTGGCATAAGCTGAAAAGAGACAAGTTCTATTCAGATATCTATTTCTACCGGTGGGAGGATCCATATCTCTTTCGAGAAGGGGCAGACTGCATCTAGAGAAGATGCATTCCTCAGTAGGAAGTCCACAGTGTCCTTGAGCATTGCCACTCTCGAGATTCGGGAGGATGCCATTCTGGAAGAAGAACGACATCGAAAGTTTTATAATGCGGCCTTTGGCTACCGACTCTATTCAAAGATGCAGAAGACTTTATCAAGCATCACACTGACTGTCAGAGACTAGGTGGCACCATTGGAATGAGAGACATAATGCCTCTAAAGTACATTCAGATTTCAGACGTGTTTGATGTGTGGGGCATTGACTTCATGGGCCCGTTCCCTAACAGCCAGGGATTTGAGTATATTCTGCTCGATGTCGATTATGTAAGCCTTTAGGTGGAGGCTATTTCGACCCGAACCACTGACAGTCGTACTGTTTGCCGGTTTTAAGAGATAACATCATTGTAAGGTTCGGGATCCCTAAAATCCTGATATCTGATGGGGGTAGCCACTTCATCAACAAAGAGGAGAAGAAGCAGACATAGAATTGATGCATTGAACATCATGTCATCTCTTTATACCACCCACATTCCAACTGTCTGACCTAATGTTCAAACATGGAGATAAAGACAATTTTGCAAAATCTCATATGCCCCGATAAGAAGAATTGTTTGTAGTTGCTGGATTCAGTACTTTGGGCCTATCCGACCACATATAAGTCACCGTTGGGAATGTCTCTCTACCGCATGGTAAGCTAGCCATGCCATCTGCCCGTAGAACTTATTCACAAAACATTAAAAATAATTAACATATGTAATTTGGATTCCGAAAAGGGTGGGAAGAACAGAAAGTCGGATCTAAATCATCTCCTTGAATTTCGTGAGTATGCATATGACAACAACTTGATGTACAAAGAAAAGGTCAAGAAATGGCATGACATGCACATCCACCGCAAGACCTTCGAACCAAGTCAGAAAGTTTGGTTGTTCTATGCAAAGTTGTAATTATTCCTAGGGAAATTGAAGAGCAAGTGGACAGGGTCGTTCATAGTAAAACGGGTGCGTGACAATGGAAGTATAGTCTTATCCGATTTTTCAGCTGATGCACAACCATTCGTGATCAACGAACAACTTCTGAAGCCTTATCTCGAACATGACACATTTCTGTTCGTGGTCGATTCAATTTAGGTGGTACACAATGAAGAACTCACATCCACCACATCAACTCATGTAGAGGAGGACAACACAAACATTTTTGAATAGTTAATCATTTTCTTATTTTCTTCTTTTCTTCTTTTCATCCGTTATTAATTTATTCTTCCGAAAAGTTGCATTCATCCTGTACATCATCGTTATACTTAGGATATGCTTCATCCTAAATATAGGGGGGATGAACGCATTCAGATGCTCATTCCTTGATCCCTCGTCTGTCTCCTCAACTTTTGACATTCTTTCTATACGTAGGATATTTTACCCAAAGTATAGGGGGAGACAGATCGAGCCACTGAGTTATTCTATTTATTCGTTTCCCGTCCTCGACCCTCCCTGCATTAGTATACAACCTGATACACTTAGGATTAATTGATCCTAAGTATGGGGGGACTTCCTATTCTTTAGTCGTTGTAGTATAGACTTCTCTATACTTAGTACAAGTTATGTCTTCCTTTCTCTTTGATCTACGAGGACATAGCTCAAGCTAAGTATAAGGGGGGGTCGATATATACTTTGTATACATTTCAACCATAACTCATATTTTCATATTTTCAAAAAATAAGGCTAAAACACTATACATAAAATTGCATTAAATTATTTAATAAAATGATGTTTATTATTCCTCAAATTTTTTTGTATGTACTGACTAATAAATATGGTAAAAATGATTTACAGAATGTTTGGAAAATTGTTTGAAAATCTAATTGAAAAATATTTTGACAACAATTGAAAAATATTTTGTAAAATGTTTTCAACATTCGTAAAATATTTTGTTGTAAAATTTCTTTTCTTTGCGTGAAATAAAAATGTTTGAAAAACGATTTGCAAATGTCTAGAAGATGGTTGCAAAAATATTTTGAAAAATCAATAAATAATGTTTGAAAAAACCGTTGCAAATGATTTTCAAATATGTGTAATTGTTTGTAAAAATTATTTGTAAAAATTATTTTGCATTATAATTTTTAAAATTGTTGAAAATAAGAAATAATAATTTTTCAAATAAGTTTGAGGAATATGTACATCACACTAAAATTCTTTACTAGCTGTATCAATTTATCTATAAAAAAGATCAGTTATCCCTTATAAATTCTTAAAAACCCCACTCTTGTAAAAATGAGATGCATCCCTGTGTAAATATTTGTACCTATTTTCTTAGCCAAAATCTGTTGTTTTCAAAAATCACAAAAAAACATTTGCATAACCAAAAATACCAAAAGCATCTGTAAAATTTTAAAAAAAATCCCTAAAGCCTTTTTAAAAAATACATAAAATTTTGAAAGTCAGAAAATGGCATTACAAAAATATTTTCCTGCATTGTACATAGCATGACCATTTTTGGGGTAATATAAGCGATTGAACAAGTCCAAATAAAGTCTGAAGATTGGAGCTTTATGTAGACCTTAATATACTTAATTTCAGAGGAACCCTTTGAGGACTGGTTTTGGAGATACCTCTGGTTAACTTGACTTAATTCTTTAAATTCCATAAGACTATGTTATTGAGTCAATTCAATGTGCCTAAATAGAACCCTTCATATCATCCATACGACTCTTGAGAAAGTGACTTGATTGGAAATCACACACCTAGCACTTAGCTCAACCCAGATGGACTGTTTAAAAATCTTGGGGTCTAAGTTGGGACTATGCAAGGCTGCTTTGTCAAGGGTGGCTCAGGACCCATTCTTGGGGATTGTCGAAACTGGTACTCTAACCCACTTCTTTTGATAACAATGATATCTAGAGATCGGAGATAGATTGAAACAATGCTTCGGATGTGGGAAGGTCTATCATCGTAACTTTTTCTAAGACCCTAAAAAAGTGGGTGGAACAAAAGATGCTATATCCACCGGGGCACAAACAAGAATGCAGATGCTATACAAAGTCAAATAAAATACCAAAAGAAGCCTTCAATAAAAATTTGACAATTATGAGCTTCAAAAAAGGCCCGCTTCTTGATGAAGATCCAGTTACACTGACCGACTTCACGTGGCAATGAATACTACATTGGCCCATTCCCACCTCTCTTCCTATTCTTCTAACTTCTTATTCCATTGTATTGTAAAGAGCGGAAGTGCCTGACCTTAGAAGGAAATATCTGACTCCACGAGGATGAGTTACTAGAAGAGCAGACACCTTGGTGGTTCAATGGTTTTGTCTAGGGAGAGCTAAATAATTCCACACACATGGTTCTATCACTTCAAGGTGGCAAGAGTATGCGACTGAGAGGATGGTTTTGACTTGGCTGTGAATTGGATTGAATAATAGGAGTATGGAACCTATAGGCAGTTGTGTCACAAATCCTAACCTTGAAGTGGTTCCAAACACACTAATAATCCAAAAGTCTTCTCTGAGATCCAAACTTTGACATTATTAAGACAAGTTTAAAAGTCGAAAATTACTCTAAGTTATTTCTTTTTCTTTTCTTTATTTTCTTCTCGACACTTATAGGCATAATTGTTTGCTAGGGACTAGCAAAAGCAAATATAGGGGGTGGTGAATCTCCTTTTCATCACCTTTATTCATTCATTTTGGCCTTTAAACCCTAGCTGAATGCATGTCTATATCATTAATTTATCAAAATGAATATTCATTAATTTGTATCAAATACTGTATAAAATACTGTATGTTTATTGTATTTATAGCCAAAATAAAAGAATAAAGGAAAGAAAAGAAAAAGAGCGAAGTTTTAAGGACAGTGAAGTGACCCTAGCCCCTGAGACTTCATCATCATGATGACTTAGTCGACAAGGAATAAAGTAGGGGGGAGATAGGGCGGCTACTTGTATAGAAGACACAAATGGATCACTCTACAAAATAGGTCAATAATTGCTTTTTGGGACCTATTTTTCTTTATTATTTACATCTCAAATAATGAGACCTTGTACATGAAAATTGTAGCTAAAAATGTATAGAAAAATATAAAATTTATTTCACACAAAAACAATACATAATGTATAAAATATACTCTGAATAAGATTCCAAAATCCCAACTTTCCAGACCCATATCTCCCAAATAAAAAATCAAAATATATCAAAATCACCTTTAATTGTATATACCATTTAATAAGCTTGAACAGTTGGCACCAGTCCTACATTTTCTCTCTGTGGGCTCAGTGGGAAGCGAGTAGTGAGGCGCCTAGGAGGGTTTCAGAAAGGTTGGACAAGAGAAAATCTCCTGTAGAGAGTATGTTTTCCTATTCATCACATAATTCCGGGAGGTTTCATATTTTTTGGAGTCAAGGTGTGAAAGTTAGGTTTTGGCCCCTATAGTACAATATACTCGAATAAAATATTCATTTTATTTATTATTTATTATTTATTATTTATTATTTTTATAATTTTATATTTTTATAATTTTGTAAATATTATTTATAGTATATGTACATATTAAAACTAAATTAAAACATTAAATTAGACATTAAAATAAATTACTTATATAAAATACATAGATGAAATATCTGTACTTATACCTATATAAAATACACCTATATTTATTTAGGTGTACATCTTATATCATTAAAATTAAATAAAAAGATATTTAAGTATATAAAAATAAGTTGTAAATATATAAAATAACAAAAGAAAATAGTAAAAATTAAAATATAGTATATAAAATTAAAATATATAAAACATATGTAAATATTACCTTTAAAGGAAACCCTAAAAAGTAACTTGTAAATAAAGACCTCTAAAAAATAAAGAAAAATATGAATAAAATACTATAGAAAATAAAAAACATTTTTATTACATAATCTAAAAATAAAAAAATCAAATGCTATTTATTATTTATTTTCCAATGAATTTTTACCTTGGAATTTTCTGGTTGGTCCACGTGGACCAACCAAGCGCATCCTTTTGTTGATGCTGGTCAACTGTCCGGCCTCCCCTCTGACTTCTGTCAGAAATTCACAAGAGCGCCAGTTCATCGAATTCTCCACGCCTCCTTGTTCATCCATTCCTATCGAGATTACCACCTTCATGTAGCCAGTACATCCCAGATCCATGCCCATCATCGAATCCCCACCAACCTCCCGCCAATCTCACACAAATTCTCCTCGAAACTCGTTCAAACCCCACCTATAAATAGTCCTCCCATGCCATCTTTTGCTTTTTGACCCCTCTTCTTGGAGCTTCAACTCCTCAAATCACCCCTATAAGCTTTACCTTGGTGACAGCAAGGTAGAGTTTATGGTTTGCGGCGAGGAGAGCAAGCGGAGGAGGTGAATCCAACCCACCGCTGGAGTGCTGCCGACTGGTTTGCTCCGGAGCGCCGATCTCTATTGAGCCCCCTTTTATGTCATTCCCAGGTAATATTTTAGTTTAATTTTAGTTTTACATCTTTAAGTTGTAGTTCAATCAAGCGAGTAACGCTCAAATCAAAAAGCCCCGATTCCTGGAGCTCATGCTCCAGGTCAAAATCGCAACGATTCGACCATTGCTTTGCCCATACTACCATTCCATCTCGTTTTTTATCACCTTCTCTACCGATTCCCTTCAGAACCCCCCGTAATCAATCCCTAATTCAAGGAGTCAGAGCTCCTTCCATCGCCCTCGCCAGAGCTCCCCCTTCATGCATATTCCCTATTATTGCGAGTTAACCCTGGATCGAGGAGATAGTCCTCGCACCTAGGAGTATTTTGGTTCCGACATGCATGACTGATGACACCCCTAGGACGTCAATGATGATTTGGAGCTTCTCCAGGTGACTCAACCTCGCTGGAGCATCTAGCTCCCTCTCGCCTCGCTTGGACCCTGCAACTGCACACGGAGGAAGCCCAGCTTCCTGTTGGGCATGTCTAAAGAGAGAACGACCGCTGGAGCATCACAAAATGATGGATCAAAGTTCACCGACGTCGGGTTCTTGGATGTTCTTCCAATACCCTTGATCACTATTGGCCGTTGAATTAACGAACAGTCATCCTCTCTACAACCATAGGATCTGACATGTGGCGAAACAAGGACGGCTAGATTCCGACGCATAAGTGGGTAAATTTCATAGACCCCTCCACCTTTAGTATTTGCTAAGAAGTTTTGTAAATATTTTATCTAGTTTAAAAATTTTGTGTATACGTTGCATGCAATTCATAGAACCTTTTGAATATTGCAATTAGTCCCTACTAAAGTTCGTGCATGCACACGTTTTATTTTATAAAATCGCATGTAAGCCCTTGCAGGTTATTATAATTGTCTTTTAATATATAAAAATTAAATATTATTGTTAACTTTTGGGTGAAATAGCATTTGGACCCTCACCTTTATTTATATTTGTAATTATATCCATACTAGGCCACCTATTTTTTTACTTTGTTTCTATTTATTAAAATTAGTTGCCTTGCTTCAAAAATTAACAAAAAAATAGAAGTAGGTACATGGATGCATGCTTGATCAAGCTATAAATTTATATTTGCATTTTATGCGCTTCTCTTATTTTCTAAAAATCAAATTATGCATGGTCAGTCCTTATTTGTCTTAAAAAGGCCGAAGAAATTATAAAATCTTTGTGAAATTTCCCCCAAAAATGTTATTTTTATTTAAGTATTATTAACCTCCAGACCAAAAATAATTAAAAACAGAAAAAGAAAATGCTAAAAATTTAAAAAACCCCAAAAAACTTCATAAAAATTTATATAACTCCCTAAAATTCCAAAAATAGTGGTTTTTGTTTTATAATTTTCTTTATATTATTATCCTTATATTAAAACTAATTTGGAGAAAATTTGATACCTTTTCATCCCTATTTTAATTTCGGCCTGATATTTTATCCCTGTTTTAGGGTAGTTTCAACTTTAAAAATACATAAAACTTAATAAAATTCACTAAAGAATCACAAAAGCAGTAGAAAATTAATTAAACCCACAAAAAAAATTAATTGTGCAATTTTTGGTTATTTTTAATACTATTTATATTTATCTTATCTATTATTGTATATATACTTCTATATATCTTGTATTATATATTTTAAAAGAAAAAGAAATTAAAAATATAAAAATATAAAACAAATAATATAAAAAAGATAAAATAAAAAATATATAAAAAGAAAAACAAAATACAAAAATATAAGACAACCATAAAATAAAAAATAATAAAAAAACAGAAACCCTTATTATATTACTAATATTGTGCATAGTTATTTATATGTACATATATCTATATTATTTATTTATAAAAAAATATTGAGTGCTACATCGTGTGTTCCCTATGTTCGACACCCAACTCTGCTTGTCACTATATGCATTTTATTGTTGGATTTAAAATAAATTTCGATCCACACCATATTTTCATTGTTGATTTATTTTCGTGGGTTGATTGTAGACTAACCATGGTTTCTTGTGGGTCGCTGCAACAACATTGTGTCTCCTCCCTGTGCGAGACATATTCAGTCCCGCGATAAATTTCAGTCTATCAAATGGCACCGTTTCCAGGAAGCAATGGATTGTAGCACATTTTTGTATATATAGTTGTCCATTATTTACTTGATTTTTCCTGCTTTTTGTTCTTTGATAATTATTTGACTATTTTAATCCATTTTTTGTAAATCTTTCTTGCGAGGAACTGCTTGACAAGGGCTATCCCTTAGGAGGTGGGCATACCCAAGGCAAGCAGAGGTCGGCTTTCTCTTTTTGAGCTGATCAGGAGAGAGCAGGAGAAGAGAATAGGGAAGGAGAAAAAGAGAAGACTTAGCATAGAATTTTCCATTATTTCAGAGAGAGAGAGATTTAATTGGTGCAAAATAATTTGTAATTAATTTGGACATTACTCTCTACACCACACGAGGTCCAGTGCCCGGGTGTCTGTTCACCTGGGGGCCTCGTACCAGATTTTTCATGTTTTATCGTCTTTGTTTTATTTTTTTTCCATGATTTAAGCTTTCCATCTTTGTTTATATTTATTTTCTGTGAGTGAGCCCTTAGATAATAGGTTGCTTGACTCGGTATATAAGTCTAAAGCCCAAATAACATTGCATGCACCTATAGTGATACATGCTTGGACTTGGTCAAAATAAATTATCGGTTATTTGGACTCAAGATTGAGCATCGAATATACAGTGCTTGCTGGATCTGATGTGGCGGACACTGATGCACTTCAGAGACTGGACTTTTGGATCTCATTTCTGAGTAATTGGTATTTGGTTCTTCCCGATAATAGCATCTATTGTTTAGGTTGCTTTATCACTTTTGCATACAGTCACATAGTGTACTTATTTCAATTCTACCTTACATCCCGCATGGAGAGAGCTGGGAAGCACTGTAAGTAATTGTATATGTGAATGCGTCATTAGCCACTAAGGTGAGATTTCTATCTTAGTGAAGACTTGCACACCTTTTCCGTCCTCTCTCCCTTAAGTTTATATCACTTAGGACATAAAGGAAAAAATACAAAAAAATTGTTAGGTAGCTTGCTCTGAAAAATAGTCAAAAAATTAAAAATACAAAAATAAAAAAGGGTCCGCTAAATAAACTTGACCTTAATTAAAATTCTTAACAAACCATTCATTGTTTGGGGTTCATAAAGCCCACATCATTTTTAGGTACACTCCAGACAGAGTGAGGCACGACCTGCTAAGGATAAGAGCCCAAATCCCGATCTATGGCACCTTGATTATCATATGGGTTGGCGAAGTATTGGTGCTTCTATCATACATGACTGAGTAGGGCATAGTCGAGCACGGTGTTCCCACCTTGTGTGGAGCATCTGACTTGGTCTGAAGTACTGAGATTAGGCCATGCCCTCACGGGTGTGTCTGTCTCATTGGTTTGCATCAGAGTAGGTCCTTGCACGCTCACGGATGATTCTGTTGCGAGCGAGGTCTGAAGTATTGGTTTCACCTATTGGCTTCCTTTCTCTATTTCTTTAGTTAAGTAGCTGCCCAGGCATGAGATCAAGGACCTTTCAGTGCGTAGATCACATGTTACAAAGAAGGTGGAACAAGTACGGGGCACTTGCCTGGCAGTACACACACTCCTATAGGGTAAGCATACTTAAGGACACGCTATAAAATTACCTGAAAATAACAATAAAATCAAAAATATAAAAATAGTCGAACTTTTATGGCTTCACATGTGTTGAGTAGGTGAAGCCATCCTCGTTTTGTGTTTGTTTGAATTAGATTAAGGTTCAAATATCAATCGTGTACATTGTGTGCCTTTTTGCACTTCATTTTGATTTCCTACTTGACCCCCTGCTCATTTGGAGCCTTCTACTGTTTTACACTCCCTTTAGTTCTTGTTTGATCTTCGTATCATTCTTCCACTCTTAGTCTCCTCTTGAACTCCGAGATGTCGACACATGGATGGCTTAGTTGGGACCCCAACCAACATCGATTCCATATGCTAGTCACCTCTAATAATTCGGGGCAGTTCTTGAGAACCCGGTTCAGACTCCGTGGACCGATCCCTAGATTCCCCGTCTTCTCCAATAATCTGGGATCACTCTCGTCCCAAACTTTGCCCATTTGGATGGATATTGATTTCACTCCTTACACATCACCATCCTTAATTAAGTTCTGTGTTAACCTTAACACATACCGATTTGTTACATATGGTGCATCCATATATATTGATCGGGGCATTATTCCATTTGCAGATTAAGAGTCCAATATGGATTTAGAAATTTTGATAGAATAAGAGTCAGGATCAAAGAGAGAGATGGCTCCTGGAGGAAAGGGGAAGGGACCACAATTGCCACCACAACCAGATCAGAGTCCGCAGTCGGATCAAAATATATTGAATTCCCATATCCTTGCCTCTATTCAGGTAATCCGACAGCAGCTCATGACCAGGCTCTAGCATAGGTCGCTTTCCAAGGCATGCTAAATGACTTGAGGAGAAGGGGAGAAAACCAAGGAGGATTTGAAGAACCCGAAGGTAGAGGTGGTGGAGGCCCAGCAGATGAGCCTAGAGTAGAGCGACCCATGCTGACTCTCAAAGAAACATACAATCCTAGGGCAAGACAAGTCACTAAATGGGTTCATATTCCTGCAATTCACACCTATTTTGAATTAAAGCCTCAGCTACTGGCGCTCCAACCCACCTTCGGAGGAAATGCCAACAAAGAACCTTACATTCATATACAACAGTTCGGGTGCATCTGTGGCACAACTCACTACCACCTCTTAGGGTAGTCAAGATGACGAAATTTCGCTTCAGCCTTCAAGATAAGGCCCTTCATTGGATCCACCATCCGGGGAAGTTCGTCATTACATGGGAAGAATTGAAATCAGCCTTTTTACATAAGCATTATTCTCTGGGGTGACTCAATCAGATGCGCTCTCTCATAACTAACTTCATCCTATCCACTCAGGAGTCCATCCATGTGGCCTGAGAGAAGTTTACTGAGTTGCAAGAAATGTGACCCTATCATGAGATTCCAAGGACCAACCTAGTCCAAAACATCTTCGGGTGACTTAAAATCGAAAGTCAGAAGCTGGTGGATGTAGCTTGTTGTTTCTTACATTTTAACAAACATGAGGATATCGTCCGACAAATCTTTGAAGAATGGCCAAAGGAGAGGCCGCTTTGCCTATCAGCGCCAACCACAAAATGTCCAAAAACTTGTACATATGGCAACTTCCCATGAGCTAGACAAGGATGAGAGCTCCAATTTAAGTATTATTGGGAGCCACCTGTCCAAGGTAAACATAATTGAAAAGTGATCACAGGACCTGGAGAAACTTGCTGTGATCGAACAAAGGACACAACACCTGGACAAGCTTGATAAAATCACCAAGCAGCTGGAGCTACTGGTAAGCACAATCAGTTCCTGTAACTCTGTATCTACATCGGCTCCTACTCCAGCTGAGACGAAGGAACAAGCATCGCCACAAACTCTTCATCCGAGTCAGCATTAGCCAGCGGTTTAGCACATGTACTACGTGCAGGCCCTAGAGCCACCCCCTCCTCAACAATCACAACAAAAGTTGGTCGTCTACAAGACGGAGCCCCAGTACATTCCAGAATAGTTTTCCCCTCAACCACCTCTTATTCAGGATGTGAATGGCGTAAGGTCAAATGATGTGCACCTGACCCGTCCAGGCAGACCTCAGTAGGGTAAGGTTGCTAACTCCCTCTAGTTCCTTCAACAACAAGGAGGGAGGTTTGTCCAGAAAAATCAGCCTCAACACTAACAACACCAGCAACCTCCACAATTCCATGGAAATTGGAAACAGAACCAATATCAACAACAACACTACCAACAGTACCAACAAAACCAACAAAACCTGGTTGTGCCTTATCAGCAGCAGCCTCCTCAGCAGTATCAACAACATCACCCTTCTCCTCAGTATCATTCTCAGTAACCTAACCAACAGTCTCAGTACCATCAGCAATACCAGGTAGCCGGCATGCTGAGGTATCCGAGGCTGCATCGCTTGTGAACCCCACCTTGGACTGCCTGGCCCAGCTTGTCAAGGACCTTCCAGATCTCAGTCAGAAGTTGGACGATTTCACCGCCACCAAGACCTCCATTCTCACACAAGTGGAGGTGAAACCCAACAATTCTAAGAAGAAAGATTAGGTAGTCTGTGAGGTTCCCTCTGCTCATACAGAGTCAGATATGAATGAATTGTTTTAATCTAATGTTGTCACTCTTAGGAGCAGTAGGATCTTGCAACCATCAACCATGTGCAAGGGGAAGAATAAACCAGCCATGGGGGAGTTGTCATCTTCTTCTGCATCAACCATACCAGCAGCTGGGTCTGGTGAGGAAGAAGAAGGAGAAGCACCACCAAAAACCAAAAAAAAACAGCAAAATAAGAAATACCAAAAAGATAGCACCACCAACAGCAGCCGAAGCACCAACCAGCTAGCCTTGGAGGAGACCACATCTGTTGTTGATCCGATGGCAACCAATGGAGCATCGCTTGAAGATTTTAGATGCCCGCCTTTCTTGGATGACCCTGCTCATTTTAGTCATCGACATGTACAGCCTGATGTGGGCACATATTTTGTTGTAAATAAGAACACTATTCCTACTGCTGCTTTTGATTCTGTACATATTCCATTTCCTGATGCAATTAGAAAATCCAGAAATATTAAAAATATGAAAACTACCTTATTTGACACTGATGTGGTGGAAATATTTCAGAATCTTATTCTTGAAATGCCTCTTCTCAAAGCCATCAAGTACATGCCTAATATTAAGAATGGTCTGAAGGAAGCATGTACCTCAAAGAGACAGCTGCACAAAGCTCGTGAAAGAAATATGAAGCATATCCTTATTGCGGCTTTAGTAAACACAATCAACAATCTCCGGACGAAAAAGAAGGTTATGGGAGCTCCTCTAGTCAGATGTCAGATGATTAAACAAAAGTTCGATCGAACTCTACTTGACAGTGGATTCTCAATCAACCTGATGCCCAAGTCACTGCTTAAGGAATTTGGGTTAGTATCGCTCAATTCCACTAGAATGATTATGTAGTTCGTTGGCACATCCGTTAAGCATCCCCAAGGAATCTTGGAAGATATTGTCGTCATCATTTAGGGAATGCAGTTCCATGAGGACTTCATAGTCCTGAACATGGACACTTCAGCCCCTCTTCTATATACCCCGATAATCCTTGGATGACCGTTCCTTCGAACGACTAAGCCAGTGATAAAATATGGCACCACACATATAACATTCCGTTCAAATAGTGATAAACTGCTGATTGAGACGATCCAAATGCCTAAACCTTTAGCATCTGCATCGGGCGAGATTGAGCTACTAGAGCAGCAAAAAGGAGATTGTGACTTTTTGGCCGAGATCCACGATACAAATTTGTTTATGATTGAAATTAAAACCCGAGTGTTCTTCTCCACAAAGGAAGGCTTGGACAGCACAATCGAGTTCCCAGATGTCCTTGAAGATGAGATTCTTGCTGATGTGCTTGATGAATACATTCTTGGCCACCTGTCCTTGGCAGAGCAAGAGGACATCATTGAAAAGTTCTGCGAATAAGATTCAATCATCGAAGAATTTTGTGCAGCACTGCTCTTAAAGCCTACAATGCCTATGGTGGACATACAACAGATGAAAGAACCAACACCATCACCCTACATCATAGCCGAAGTCACCATTGAGATGAGCTAATCCCCACCTGAGCTTAAACCACTTCCAGCAAACAGGAAGTATGCTTTCCTTGCGGGTGCTCTGAATATGTTCCCCATTATCATCTATTTACATCTAACTGAGGAACCATAATCTCGTCTGCTTGAGGTTCTGGAAAGAAACTGCAAGGCTATAAGCTAGAAAATTTCTGATCTCCATGGGATAAACCCTTCACGATGCTCGCATCACATATACATTGAAGGAGACTGTAAGCCCTCCAGCAAATTCAAACACCAATTGAATCCAAACCTTCAGGAGATTGTGATGAATGAAATCACGAAATGATTGGATGCGAGATTCATATATCCCATCTCTGACTTAAAATGGGTGAGTCCTCTGCATGTTGTGCCTAAGAAGTCAGGGATCAACATGGTGAAGAATGACAAAGGAGAGGAGATTACAACAAGAGTTCCAACATCCTGGCGAGTCTGTGTGGATTACAGATGTCTGAATTCAACAACTAAGAAAGACCATTTTCTACTTCCCTTCATCCACCAGATGGTCGAAAGACTAGCCGTGAAGGAATATTTTTATTTCTTGGATGGATTATCTGGTTATGATCAGGTCACCATTGCCCCTGAAGATGAAGAGAAGACAACCTTCACCTGTCCATTCGGCACATATGCCTTCTGCAGAATGCCGTTCGGGTTATGCAACGCTCCAACGACTTTCCAGCGCTGTATGTTGACATTATTTGCAGATATGTTTGGAAGTTTTCTCGATGTCTTTATGGACGACTTCTCGATCTATGGAGATAGCTTTCATCGGAGTTTATCTTATCTAGATCGAGTTCTGAAAAGATGCTACGAAGTTAACCTTGTGCTACCATGGGAGAAGAGAAATTTTATTGTGACCGAAGATATTGTGCTTAAACATGTCATCTCAAAGCGTGGAATGGAGGCCGATCCTGTGAAGGTGGAAGTGATTATAAAGCTAGAGCCACCTACAACTTTGAAGCTGGTCAAATAATTCTTAGGGCACATCGGTTTCTACCGACGATTCATCATGGATTTCAGCAAAATTTCTCGAACCCTGATCGAGCTTCTAGGCAAGGAGGTAGACATCAATGTCGATGACAGAGTCCTCCTGACCATTACGCAGTAGACAAAAATAATTACTCAGGCCCTATCCTTCAATCACCAAACTGGTCTCTACCGTTTGAAATTATGACTGATGCCTTCTATTATGCCATTGGGGAAGTTTTAGGACATAGGAGAGATCATATTCCATTTACTATTCACTATGCCAGCAGAACTCTCGATACAACACAAAGAAACTACACTGTCACTGAAAATGAGCTATTGACAGTAGTATTTGCCCTGGAAAAATTCAGATCCCATTTGCTTGTATCCAAGGTTATAGTGTATACAGACCATTCGACCATCAAATACATACAAGACAAGAAAGGACACCAAATCATGATTAATCAGATGGATCCTTCTACTCCAAGAATTTAGCCTTGAAATTCGCTCTAAACCTAGAGTAAAAAATGTGGTGGTCGATCACTTGTCAAAATTTCCAAAGCCATGCCTTACTGAGCATAGCCTATTACTGATCATAGAGACTTTTCAAGATGAAGCCATAGTGTCAGTCACCTCGCTCCTCTCGTTCATCGATATTGTGAACTATCTTGTATCCCAGAAAACTCCACAAGATTGACATAAGCTGAAAAGAGACAAGCTCTTATCAGATATCCATTTCTACTAGTGGGAGGGTCCATCTCTCTTTCGAGAAGGGGCATACTGCATCTGGAGAAGATGCATTCCTCAGGAGAAAGTCCATAGTGTCCTCGAGCATTGCCACTCCCGAGAATCAGGAGGACACCACTCTGGAAGAAGAACAACATCAAAAGTTTTACAATGCGGCCTTTGGCGGCCGACTCTATTCAAAGACGTAGAAGCCTTTATCAAGCATTGCATAAACTGTCAGAGACTGGGTGACACCATTGGAATGAGAGACACAATGCCTCTGAAGTACATTCAGATTTCAGACGTGTTTGACGTGTGGGGCATTGACTTCATGGGCCTGTTCCCTAACAGCAAGAGATTTGAGTATATTCTGCTTGTTGTTAATTATGTAAGTCGTTGAGTGGAGACTATTTAAACCCAAACCACTGACAATCATACTATCTGCTAGTTTCTAAGAGATAACATCATTGCAAGATTCGGGATCCCCAAAATCCTAATATCTGATGGTTGTAGCCACTTCATCAACAAAGAGGTGAAGAAGTTGACACAGGAATTCTGCATTGAACATCGTGTCACCTCTCTGTACCACCCACAGTCCAACTGCCTGGCCTAATGTTCAAATAGGGAGATAAAGATAGCTTTGCAAAATCTCGTATGCCCTGATAGGAAGAATTGGTTGCAGTTGATAGATTCAATACTTTGGGCCTATTGGACTGCGTACAAGTCACCGTTAGGAATGTCTCCCTACTAATGAAACTTGATTTCATTATCACAATTTGCCCATTTTAAACCCCCTTTATTAATTGTGTGTCAATAAAATCCAAATAATGTCTTGTAATTATCAGAGTCTTGAATAAATTAAAAACCACAAAAAAATCACAAAATTAAAATCCGTGGTATTTTTAGCATTAAATGTACCCTCAAAAAGATTTTGTATCTTCAGATGACTTCATCTCCATTTTTAGTCAACATGAAACTTGTAGATCTCATCGAGATCTACAACTTTCATGTTTTGAGTTTTCTCAAATTCGGTCGTTACCTCCTCAAAAATCAAAATTTCTTGTGCAATAATCTGATTGGGCCACGTGGCCCTTTCGGTTGAGCCACGTGGCCCGATCCCTTTATATAATCCGCCCTCGCCTAGGGCCGTTGGATCTCTTCTTGATCCAACGGTTAGATGATCACCACGCTATGCTTGGTCCCCCGCCGTCTGATCTTCCCCCATCTCGGATCTACACTGCCCGTTAGCGCCTCGCCCATAGCTTGTCACGTGGCGCGTTGTGTGCCTTCCGATCTCGCCTTTATATCTTTGATCACCGCCGTCCACTGCCGCTTTGATAACCACCATTCGATCATCCCCCATCTTTCATCTCATCCGTCGAACCCTGTCATGCTCTCACGTCGCCACGTGGAGCGCTTACGCGCCCTTTGATCGCGTCGCCTCAGACTCCATCACAACCGCTCTTTGATGCCTGATCCTCCATCGTTGGATCTCCAGATTTAACTGCCACAGCATCGTCTTCCACCTCCAGTATCCCCTTTATTCCACGATCTTCATCTCGCGAACACATGTCTTCCTTCCCTTTTTCACCACGACTCCAACTACCTCCTCCACAAACCAAACACCCCACGACGTTCTCCCATCTCCCCTCTTCCTCGCGGCCTACCAGACACTCCACAAAGCCTCTCCGGTCGCCCCATATCCTGTGGTCAAACCACGTACGCCATCTCTGAAACCGCCATCTTTGCCCAATAAAAACTCCGCATCCTCCCCCTTATTCCAGTGTCCACCTTTACGCGGGGAAGGGCCCAAACCTCCTCTACCTCCCTGTGATAGGGGGAGGTTATGGATCGAGCGAAGACGACCCCCCACTCCCGGTGAGACCCGCCGCCATCCATGGCGATGTCGCGGAGCCTCGAGCCCGCTTGAGCTGCCTCCACTGGCTGAGGAGGTCCAGCGAAGACCAGAGCTCCTCCTCGGAGATCGCGCACAAGCCCTCTGCTCTGCCTGACCTCAGGTAAGCCCCCCGACCTCCTTTGCCTTTTTTGCGATTTTTACTTAATTAATTAGGCTCCGTCACTCATTTCCATCTTCCATTGACCGCTCCTAGAGCTCTGCCTCACACCCGTCATTCACGTGCATCGTCCTGATCACCTCTCCCCTTTCTCCACTACCTAGACACCTACGACCCAGCTCCTCTCCGATCGCCGGAGATGGAGCTACGGTTCCTCATCCTCATTGCTCGTATGGAACCCCATCTTCGTTCACAAACACATGCACTACTCACTTTCACGCACAAGCTCTTTGGAACTAACTTGCAGGTGAATGCCCATTAATGGTCAGAATGTTCTCGGGGCGGACTTCATCAACCTCGTAATTGCCATCCGAGCTCCGATGACTGAAGCCAAGAGCTCCAGCACCTTCCCCGAGCTCCTCGCTACCTCGAAGAATGGCCAAGGAGCTTCGGGGAGACCCACAGTATCAGAGCAGCAACGGCAGAGATTGAGGTGCTTCGCCGGAGTTCCATACGTGCCACCATCCCTGCGGCTGAGGAAGATGATCGACGACGCACAGGAGCCGTTGTATGGCACCTCGCGGTGCCCATCTAATGGCTTATCTTCAGCCACATCTCCTTTAGCCGACTGTACATGAGTCGTTTGATCCTCAAAGATCTAATGGCTTAAAGGCAGCAACGTCGACATATAGTGTCGAGTCCAGCGATCGTTTGATCTCGATGATCGGATGGTCTCCAATCGTCCACGTGTCCTAGCCTGGATCCCAACAAGCCTCTTCACCAGAGCTACAGGATTGGATGTTCCGAGCTTCACCGAGCCTATGCTGAGCCTCCCAAGTGCCTTGAGGCTGCCGAACCTCCTCCAAACCTCCTCCGAGCCTCAGAGTGCACCCGAGCCTGGAATAGCGCATGCCATGCACGTGTCTTCTGGCAAATTTTCACAGAGGCCTCGCCAACTTCTCCATATTGCATACAGGTCCTGCATCACATGTAGCTCATGCGTATCTTGGGTATTTTGCAAGTAAACCCTCGTAGGTTTTTATAATTGCAAAAATGCCCCTGTGCACAGGGAAGGTCTTGAACTTTTCATATTTACATTTTAGTCCCTCCTAGGGACCTGTTTGTAATTTTATTTTATGTTTTCTTTCAGTTATGCCCTTATCTTCTTTCATGCGTATTTTGAGCATCATATTTCCGATTGAGTTGATTTCAGTTTCATTTTAAAGCATGTTTGATGAACTTTCTAATGGCATGATCATTTCTTATTGTGGACACATAAATTTTGATGTATCATTTTGATAGCCATATGTCTCTTATTACTTAACCGATGCCTAGTTCAATTTGTCAATCATGTTTGCCATCTAAATTGAATCAGAAATTGACTCATTGTTAAATTTGCTCATCATTCTGATCTAGGGCATATTATTTGTGCTGCATTTCATTGCATTTATTAAAAAAATGCATGTTTTATATTCGTTTGTTGCATTGTCTTGTCTTCATCCTTTAGCATTGTTTGACCTATGTTCTTTAACTCAATACTTAATAAATAGATAAAAATCTGGATAATCACGAGAGAGGCTCGTGTCCTTGAGTTCGACTTTGGTTTCTTGCCAAGTAAAAAAATATGATGACCATTCGATTTGATTGATATATCTAAATTACATGGTTATTGACTGACCCAATTCAGCCCGGCTGCAATGACATCTTAAGTGTTAATTCAACACTATTAGAGGGCCGAATTGGCGGTTCGTCAAATGGCGTCATTGCCGGGGACACGACTCATTTCTTATATTATTTGGAATTTTGTTTATTTAGTTAAGTGTTTCATTTTATAGGTCAACTTGTTCATTTATGTTGCATTACAAAATTTTCTTTTTTTATTTGATCTCTAACCTTTGTTTCTGTGACATGGCCCTTGATCATTCAAGGAGGCGAAGAGCAGGCGCTTTCCGCTGCGAGGAGCCGCAGAAGCTTACTTGGTGCAAATAGAAAAGAAAAAAATGTCCCGCATTTTTATTTCAGTTCATATACTTGTAATAATCATCTTTACAGTGGTCTTTGATCGAAGACTTGCGAGTGTAAAAGAACGATGTATGTGGTTGCGTGGGGATCGTCCCCACTTGAGTGTCGACCTAGGACCAGGCACGCGGCTCTTCGAGCTTATTTTGTCATTCAAATTTTTATGTGCTTGCTTGTAGGAAGGACACACCTTAATCCAAGATGCACGTAGCATCTCTTCACTTAGTCAAAATTAAAAGACATTTTCCCTCTAATAGAAGCAGGTTAGGTGCGGCTTTTTGATCGACTTGCATACATATTGTTTTGGTTTTCAAGACAGTCTATGTTTATATATTTTCGCCAAGGCACTGCATGTTTTCTCGAGTAAGTCTAGATCATGTTTTTATCGAATACATGGTTTTTCTCGATTTCCCCTCCTAGCTTGATCACCTAGGTTAATGGAAAATGGGAATGAATGGTAGACGATGATTTCTTGATTTATGTGCTCACATCAAATCAGTGATAACCTTGACCTAAATTAATTGGGACTGTTAATTGCAAGTCAACCTAAAATGAAGTAAAATTTTGATTTTGGTAGAGCAACACCCTCGTTTACGCATTGATTTTCACTTAACATTTTTCTCCGTGTATAATATAATATAATGTTTTAATCACCAATAAAACCGACAAGATAATAAACCAACTTTGGTTGGTTTCTTGTGTGAGTTAATGAAAAGGAATGGTGTTGCATGCTTGATTTAGCCATGTTTGATTCGATACACTCCCCAGATCCTTAAACACTCCATTCATCTCCGCAGATTCATCCGCTCACTTGTAAATCCATCCTTCTTCTTCGTTCACCTTGGGTCTCTCCCAACATCAAATCTCCATCTTTATACTTGGGCTAATCTCAGCCAAAGTATAGGAAGGACCTGAGTCCTTGTGATTTTCTCCACTCATCTTTCCTTGCCTTTATATTTAGGTTATTTCTGACCTTAGTATAGGGGGAGCCCCTCTTAGCTCCCGTATATTTCTCTATATTTAAATGGACCAATGGATTTGTATCATCTAGTGCTATGAGGACATATCAAAGTTTAAGTATAGGGGGTATATTGTATACAGTATACTTACTTTAGCTATAATCTGAAAAATTTAAAAACTTTTTTGGCTAAAGTAAATTCCTTTGAACTAAGTGGACTCAAATGTTTTCACGGCTTTTTTTATATTATGCTACACTATATTTTTATAAAAATATTTTCGAAATTGATTTGGAAAATGAGTTTTCCTTGTTTTGAAAAATCTTTTGAAAATGTTTTGAAAAATTTTATTTGTGTGACATGGTTTTGAAAATTTTCTTTCTCTTTTCAAGGAAAGTTGAGTCTAACCAGTGTTCTAACCTTCTATTAAAATCCATAAAAAATGAGAAAAATCCAAAAATCCCTTTAGGAGTCATTAGTGACTACTAAGCCCAATTATGTAGCCGCATTCATTGAGGGTTCACCCTTAGCAGAGTGGATGGTTTAGAGGACATCGCGTAAGGCCCTGTCCTCAAGTAACGGGCTCCAACCTGTACTTACATCCATATTGGATGAATGTAGATGCATCTACTTAATTGAGTTTAGGCAGTCCTAATATCTCTTGAAGTTAAAAAAATGTGTGTTTTTTAATGAAGAAGTTGGATTAATCCTCTACAATCACACTTTCACCCATGATTTGAAATGTTCAAGAAACCTTGATTTTTGATGACTTGAGATTTTAGGTTAACCAGCCTTAGCCATCAGGGTCATAGACTTAATCATCCACATTCCCCTAGATTTCTAGATTGCATGCTATATTTCATGCTTAGTCTCAGATAATAAGAACATGATCAACACATCACATGCACGACTACGGTTTCGATGAGATGAGTTGACTCATCACTTGAGGGATTGGGATAGGAATTCGAGTTTGGATTTGACCTAATGATGCTCAAGGATGGGATAAAATCTTTGGAGGCTTCATGAAACCTGAGTGTCAACAACTTTAGCTAGTGTGAGAACTTGGTTCTTATACTAATCTCTTGACATTGACCTAAGTGCTAGGGTGTGAAATAAACAAAATAATTGTTGATCAGTGTACGCCAACTCTTGGTAAAAGCAGTGGAGCTAGCCAAAATAATACAAATAAATGAAATGTCAAAGAAAAGCTCTCATTCCACAAAGTTACATATCAGAAGAGCTTCCACCAAAGGCGAGCGCTCCCAAACTTTTCAAAGTGTCCACTTGGACCACCGCTATTAGGACCAGGAGTCGAGCTTGCACCAAGAAAAGGGCTCTACATCGTAAATGCTACAAGTCTGGGTGTAAAAGGTATGATAAATACTCAAAAACGACACACCCCGGTGTATTCCCAGGAAAACAAGTGCAGACGGCTCCAACTTCTCTTGACGGACGGACTGATCAACACCAAAAAAATGTGTTGCGTAATAAGGCACTAGAGAGAATCCTTGTTCCAATGAGAGGGAGAGAAGAAATGACACAATCCCATGCCCTCCATTACCGGCCATCCATCTACATTTCTAAATCTGATAACTAAATAGACGGTGGACTGGATGCAAGATTTTATTTATTCCCTAGTGTTGAGGATTGGGTCCTTCGGAGAATTTCTTGGACCAAGACCATGAGTGAAGATTTGACTCTACTTTCATGAATATAGTCAACACTAATTATCATACCCTTATATTATATGTACTTCAGAGAGAGTCTGGATAATTAGAGGAATTGGGTGCCTCTTGCTTAAGGCTAGGTTGAGCTCTAAATTTTTGTACCTCTAAAGTTGAATGAACTTGAACAGATTGGATCCTGTACTCACATGCACAAGGGGGTTAATTCAACTTATTCATTCTCCTTTATGCTCGGGGACGAGCATATAAAAGTATAGAGGGGATGATGAAACCCGATTTCATCATCGCAATTTGCCCATTTTAAACCCCCTTGCTTAATTGTGTGTCAATATAATCCAGATAATGTCTTGTAATTATCAGAGTCTTGAATAAATTAAAAACCACAAAAAAATCACAAAATTAATATTCATGGTATTTTTAGCCTTAAAAGTACCCTCAAAAAGATTTTGTATCTTCAGATGACTTAATCTCCATTTTTGGTCAACATGAAACTTGTAGATCTCATCGAGATCTACAACTTTCATGTTTTTAGTTTTCTCGAATTCACCGTTTAACCTCTCAAAAATCAAAATTTCTAGTGCAATAATCTGATTGGGCCACGTGGCCCTTTCTGGTTGAGCCACGTGGCCTGGTCCCTTTATATAATCCGCCCTCGCTCAGGGCCGTTGGATCTCTTCTTGATCCAACGGTTAGATGATCGCAACGCTAAGCTTGGTCCCCCACCGTCTGATCTTCCCCCATCTCGGATCTGCACCGCCCATTAGCGCCAGGCAGCCACGTCGACATATAATGCTGAGTCCAGCGACCGTTTGATCTCGATGATCAGATGGTCTCCTAACGTCCACGTATCCTAGCCTGGATCCCAACGAGCCTCTTGACCAGAGCTACAGGCTTGGATGTCCCGAGCTTCATCGAGCCTATGCCGAGCTTCCCTAGTGCCTTGATGCTGTTGAACCTCTCCAAACCTCCTCCGAACCTCAGAGTGCACCCGAGCCTAGAATAGCGCCT